>VZSV01000038.1:1901168-1974942 GCA_013398735.1 Nothocercus julius | reverse complement strand
TCTGTTACAGGGCAAGGTGTCAGGCAGAAAGCTCCCTCTGCTGCTGCTACCAGCCTTCCCACTCCTTCTGTTCTCTTGGAGATTTTTGACAGAAGTGTCTGCATAGCTGAAAACAAAATGCTGTTATGTGAATTTTGCATTCTTGCTGCGTTGGCCTGTCTTGTAAATAGCAATATGTCTAAAGCTCTGTGCAAATTAACTTGAGCATGAAGCATTTTGAACAAAATTCTGATTTTTTTACAGTAGCACCGAGCCCACTTTTGTTTTTACAACTGGGACTTAATTTCAGCTTTTGTGTCTACTAGCACTAAAAGCATGGGCCGTGCTAGGAGCGTGGTTCAATATTGCCACTAAATGCAAGGTCTTAATCAGCTGTTTGGGTTAGTGTGAAATTTCTAACCTGCATCTGTGGGGGAATGGAGCTTGTAGACAATACATCATTCTGTGGCCAAAACTGGTTGTGTAGCTCCTCTGGATTTAAAATGTTACTCTGCATACACAGATGCATGTTGTAGCTGCTTGTTATAGCTAAGGCAGGATGTATAGTCTTCCAATGAAAGCATAAGGGAGGGAAAGAAAAGACCACAGTGCTTCAAACTGCAGAAGGACTTTGTGCAGAAAATGAGCTTAACTATTATATGATATTAGCCATAACTTTGTCTCTACGGTGATTTTTGTTTGGAAAGGTGTGATGGTAAGCTAGGCTCTGAACTACCACGTTCTTCAAAGCTTTTGGGTAGCCTCTCAGGCCAAGTTAGCACTTAGTGTGCAAACAGTACTGCCCACTTCCAGGCTTCTGCAAAGATTCTCCGCCAAATCTGGCTATGTCATCCTCAGCTGTTTCAGATTTGAGCTGGACACTTGGCTGAAACTCAACACTTCTGTATGAAACGGGTTCAATAACACTTTCTTTTGCATATATATTGGCAAAACCTGAAGTACATGAAGTAAGATTTCTCTGAAATGTCTGCACGTACCCCCACTTTTTTTTATTCTTCCCTTTCCTGACAAACATACATGCTACAAATGAAAACCGCTGTCATCCCATCACTGCTTATCTTTAGCAGACAAGGATTTCAGCAGGTTTTTACCTCTTTTTCCTTACTAAATAATATATTAGGTCTCTTCCTGCACTGCTTTTGGCAGTGATCTCTCCTTTCAGTTTCTCCTAGCTCACTTCCCTGCTGCATGACAACATTTCTGTGTGCTCAGGGCAGGTTACTTGGGATAAGGTTTGTGTGTCTTGATGGGTGTGTATGGCGGTGCCTGTGTGGGAGGGAGAGATTTGCCTGTTTTAAAGCTGGATCCCCTTCTGCAATGTGGGTGACAATTTCCTGCCTCACTGATTAGTGAGAATAAACTAGTTTGCCATAGTGGGACAGGAGCAGCTAGTTTCTCTTCAAGTCTCGGCACCTGCATCATGAAATAATCACTGTGATGCTAATAGACACTAAACTGTTGTTGAGGTCACCCTTTAACTTTTGATGTTAAGTTGTTAGCCATGTACGTCAGAGCAGCGTAAGTTTTTGGAGCTGAACGGCTAATTTAAAGCCTCGTGCTTACGTAGGATCCGGCAAACCTCAGCTCCTTCCAAGATGTGTTTTTAAATTGTCAGCATGGATCATAAGGTTCTTCAGTAGAAGCCATACTGAAGCATTTAGCATTTAGCATGTCCCCAGAATGAGCAAGAAGGAAGGGATTATACTAGTTTAAAGAACCTCACCAGAGCAGTGTTTTGAATTTCTCCAAGCTGGCCTAAACAAGGGCTTGGCTGTTAGTAATTAAATTACTGCTTTTGACCCCCAGGGCTTTTAATCATCTAACTGGTGCAGATAAATCATCTAAGTAGTGACTGTCTCTTGGAGCAGAAAGTAGCAGAGTGACATAGAGGATCACTCTGCTGGTACTGACATGAGCGCTTTCGTACTGCGTACGTCCTGCTGGATTTTCTCTGCTTTCTTCCAGTTCTCCTTCGCTTTTTACATTGCAGGCTCCTGCCATTGCAGTGAACTGCCATTAGTGATGGTTCATCTCCAGGGTGGATGGTAAAGACCTTGTTCATGCAATTCAAAGAAGTAGCTCAAATGGATTTCTTCAGCTGTCTTGGGCCCAGTCGAGCTAGCTATTGCCTCCTGCGTAGCCCTGGTCTAGCTGGGTATTGCCCATGCAGGCTAAGAGACCGTCCTGGGAGTACTAAGTAGGTGGTTTGATGAATAGTGAAAAGTGCGTGCAAGATTTTAAAAAAAAAAAAAAAAAAAAAAAAACCTTGGTTCATTTTTCATTTTTATAAACAAACAAAACCACTTATTAGTAACTGAATATTTTTTCCCCAAAATCACCATTTAAAATAGGCTTAATGAGCAAACACAGGTGATAGAACTGCGGAAGTGGTAACCTCTGTTTGTATCCTTGAGAATAATTCCTCATACAGCTCTAGGCAGATGGTACATAAGCAATGTCAGCAAAAACTAGATGAACTTGGGACTCAGCTGAAAGAAAAGCAGAGGTGTTCCAGTCAAGAAGCAACGCAGTGAGCCTGCCATACAAAATCTGCACTGTGAAGCTATATGTTTATATAGGGAAGAAGAGTATATCAGCATGGACTTTAGACATCATAAACTAATTAGACTCTAAATTAAAAGAAATTTGGTTGGGGGCTTTTGTCAGAGTTTGGAAACTTAACATTAAATAGTGGTTCTAGTCACAAACTCTCATGCGGGGAATATCGAAGACTTGAGTTCTAAGGGGATTGAAAAGAAATATGGTGCAATAGCAGTTCTTAATGGGACTGAATCAAACTGCTTTACTAGTAACTCTTTTTGTTAGTAAGCTATGAAAGCAAGAGCTCTCTGACAGGAGCTGTTGAGGATGGGCAAGGAGAGCCCTCCTTGGGTGGAGGGTTTCTCCTGGGCCACTCTGCTTGGCTCGTTGGAAGGAAAGGTGGGCTCTGCTGAAGGGCCTTGCAGGAGGGAGGAAGTCAAGCCACAGGTCAGCTTGCTGGAGAGTATCTGGTTAACCAAAGTTGAAGGCTTTTAGGAAGAAATGTTTATTTAAACTCTTCCTGTGGTTTTGGAGGAGATTGTTTTTCAGTCTGAAAGGAGAGAGGGGGGAGAAAAAAAAAAAAAAAAGGAAAAAGAGAGAAGCTGTGAGTTGGGATCCATTTCAGGAGTGACAGACTAGATCTGGCTTCTGTGGATTGAGCAAGCTGCCTGTACCGGGGAGCTGAACTCCGCTGTCGCGAACGGCAGGGCGGTGACGAGGCCCTCGCTTTCCGGGGGGTCTTGCTCGTGCTCCCCCCTGCTGCTCTGCTCCTGGCCCGGATCGGGCATTTCACAGAGTCACAGAATGCTTAAGGTTGGAAGGGACCTCTAGAGATCATCTAATCCAACCCCCCTGCTCCAGCAGGGCCACCTAGAGCATGTGGCTCGGGATGGCGTCCAGGCAGGATTTCTAAGCCCGTCCCTAACTTGAGACCTTGTTCTTGTGCAGCTGAGTGGCGAGCTGATCCAGCCGGAAGGGTAACCTTTCCATAGGATTACTTTGGGGCTGGGTCGGCTCCCGGGGCTGGCTGAGCACTCTGCCGTGAGCACCGTTTGTGGTGGCAGGCAGCGGGATGGCAACAACCATCCCTGGGCCCTGGAGGACCTCTTCCTGCGCAGTGGAAAGGTATCCTCCTGGCCAGAATAGTTTTCTGGCATTTTTGGTGGCTTGAACTGACTCACAGAAGGGTCTGAAAGCCAGAGTTGATACTAGATTAATGCAAAGATGGGTAGGGGAAGGACCCTTCCATTTTGACATGGGAGCCTGTCATGCTGCCCTCTTCTACTTCATGAAACTGCCTATGTGGCTGGCTTCCTTCTGGCGTTTCCCAAGGACTGGGTCACAAACGGAACGTAAATCTCTTATGATGAAAGATAGATGGCTTCTTCAAAATGTCATGTTCTTAAAATACATCTATACATGTGTAATTGTATACATACATGTTATATATATATATATGTATGTGCATGTAATCCAATGCACTTGCGTAACAGGGAAGCACTGAGTGCTCCCATTTAGAGTTAACTTCCAGATGAGCAAGTTAAAATATAATTTGATCCCTATGTGCTGCTTGTGTTTAAAAATAATAATAATAAAACAATTGAACTTGAGTGCTAACCTAAGCTTTGATTTTGCTGGGGTGTTTGGCAGTGCATTAATTTGAAAGCTGCAGGTTGCAGCAAGTCTGGGTCATTTGCAGGACGTGGAGGAAGCAGCTCCATTGCCTTCCAACATCTTAGGCCTAAGAGTTGATGGTACAAAGAGCTGTTCAAGCCCTGCAGCGCCTTGGCCTCGCACTGAGTGGAGGAAGTCCCTGTGGGGAGGTGGTAGGAAGCAGATGAGTTGGAGCCTGAACACGTTAACGTTGGAGGATAAGGGGGATCCTGTCAGAAATGCGGTCAGTCCGAGGAGGCGGCAGATGGGTTGGCATCAGTGGAGCTTCCTTGGGGCTTTCCTTCCACATGGAGTCCGCACTGCTGGGAGGCCGCTGCCCGGGAAGGATGGCCCTGCTGTGCCGCGGTCTGGGCTTGTCGCTGAAGCTTCGGAGGTGGGTGGAAACGGAGCCGTTTGGGGGTGCGTGGCTTTGCAGGCAGACTCCGCAGCTCTGGGAATCTGAAATGAGGCTTAGCAAACAAAATGGACACAAGTTGACCGTCCTTGAATACCGGCCTGGGTAGAAGTGCACACATGCGCGTGCACACGCTGACATCCTGGATAGAAGGAGGAACGTCTTGGCCATCACTGGTCACAGCAAAGTCATGCAAGGACTTAGCTGCAAATAAGGAATTTACTCTAGCAACCAAGAGCAAGGGCCAATGTAGCCAGCAGCCCTCTCGTCTTGAATAACTGAATAACCAGCTGCTCTGTTAAACGCAGCCCTTTTCTTCTGTTTCCCAAGCGTGTGAACTGGCCAACAATCTCATTCATTAGTGGCAGGTGATAAATATTCCAGTACTTGAGCTAATCAATATGAGGTGCTTTCTTTTAATAAAGGTTTGCTGTAGATTGTGCCTGACTAGATGAAGAAATGTTGCTGCTTTATATAGCTATCTTGCCTGTCCCTTCCTAGGCTGCTCTAGTTTGTTTTGGCATAACGAGGGGTGGTGTGAACTTGTCCAAAGCTTTGTCAGTGTCTTGGCAATCCAAAAATAGCCTGTTTATTAGAGCTTTAGTGTTTCAGGTGTCCTTCACTGCCCTTTGGTGAGCTGTTCCAGCCTCAGATCTGTGGAGCGGGTCAGGATGGCATCATGGGTTGTTGGTAGACAACCTCATGCTGCACAGTGCAGCTCCAGGAAATAGCAGGTGGGGTTAACCAGCCCCACCTCACAGCACAGTTACTTCCTCAGCTGTACCTGTGCTTCCTGCAGCTGGAAGATCACCACCTATAGGGATTAATACCTCTTGGATTTCTTGAGCAGTGGATTCTGGTTTGAATAAAAGACTGTGAGGGCAGTTGGGAGTGCCCTTGGCTATAAAGGTATGAGGAAACACACAGAACCATGATCCTCATAAATACTGCTGTTCAGAAAGCTCAAACAAGTAAGCCTAGATCTTTCTGCCTTTGCAGGGATCCTTGCTAGATTTGGAATATGCATGGGCAGTGTAGTTTTCCTACCACCTAAATATTTAAGACGATGCTTGCTTCCCTTTGCAAAAGCAAGAGGGTGTTTTGCTGCGCTTGATAAGACTCCTCCAGGTCTGTTTTGAAGAACAAATTCTTCAAAAACATGGATTCTTCAAAACAGGAACTTATCTCCTGCAGTAAATAGAAGCTGCTTCTATATTTGAATCGTGAGACACGGATGAAAGAAGCACGGTAATTCTTGCATTTAGACCTTTTCTTGCAAGGACTATTGGATTACAAGAAGTCTTTGTCTGTGGGCAGTTGTGACTTCATCTGTGCTTTGCTAATTATTGTAATGAGTTTTTCACTTTCAGTGGTCTTGAAGCCTTCTGTCAGATTTATCTATCAGAAGCTCTGTGTGAAGAGAAGTCAGATCTGCCCCCAGTGGACTTGGGTAACTGGACTATCCCCGAATCTAAAGCCTTGTTAAAAATGCAGCAAAGGTGACAGAGCTGGGAGCTGTGTGAAGGAGGAACGCGCTCCTCTCAATTGCCTTGCGCTGCGGAGGAGTCTTAAAGCAGCTCTCCTGTTTTCTTTACCAAACAGTTTGCTGTTGGCTTGCTGGTATTAAAGCCAGAAATGCCAGCCGTATCTTTGAAATGAAAGACAACCCTGAGGAAAACTTTCCAAGTCTCCAGTCCTCTGACCGATTTGCATGGTCTCTCTCTTCCCGTTCAGTTCTCTAGTCTCATGTGACCTGAGAAAAATACATTTAATTTAGCCTAGCTGTTTGAGAATAGCTACATGGCATGAAAAATATCCAAATGTCAGTATAGCTCTGCTATACTTCATGAGGATCTTCTATTGAGTGGTAACATTCCCATTATTAGTACAAATTAGCTACTGTTACATTTGCCAGATCAGATTCTGGAAATACCAATGACTAACTTCCATAAAAGATAACAAAAAAGCCCTTGTCTGACTTCCTGCCCAAAGCTGGATCTTATCAAATAGTTAGATTGTCACATCAGGTGGCTCATTGATTAGCACAGAGTTAAACTGAGGATACTTGCCAGAAGGCCCTAAATATACTACTGTAAACCCCTTAGCAATTTACTCTTTTGCCTTCTGATTGTCAAGACAGCATTTCTGAGGAACAGTATCTTGGATAACATGGCACGTGAAGCACAGCTTCCTGAAAATGCTCTCTCCCAGAGCTTTCCCTTGCCATCTAGGCTCAGACAGGTCAAAAATGGAGAAATGGGCCAATCTCTCAGACCAGGATGAGGGAAGAGAATTGTAAAGCCTATAGAGAAATGCTGTATTTGGAAAACAAATACCCCTGGATGATTCCATAGCTTTCAGTACGTAATGAGAGCAAGGAGGTGAATTCCTGAGTTCCTTAGCCATCAACAAACTAAATTCTTGCCAGTCAAGCTGGTGGAGGTTTGGAGGGGGTTAGGTAATTATTTACCATATGGTGATATAAGAAGCTCCAGAATGCCTAAAATTTGAAAAGTAAAAAGATGCTGTACTCTGCTTTCCTTACAACAGGAGGAAAGGAAAATCAAATGTTGGTTAGTACAGTCCCTACACAACCTTTTCTCCCTAGGATTCTGTAACTAAAACTTACTCTTTCTGATGATTTTTTTAAAAAGATTCACCAGCTCATCTGCACACTTAATGCTGATTCACTGCATGTCCTTTACTTGTAAAGAACCAGTTAATTCTTGTTATCAAACTTGTTCCTTTGTAGTAATATTGATCCCTCCAATTTACCTGCTCTTACCTTGTTTGTTTTTATGCTCTTTTCTGTAAAAGCTTGTGAAACTGGGAGCAGCTTGAGAGGAAAATTTTACAAAAGTGCATTTTTCTTCTCTTTTAGTGAGAAGAGAGGTTTAGTTAGTGTACGTGTACCTTCCCAATGCATTCCTTGCGTTTTCGGAGCACTACCACAGAGTGTATTTCAGTACTAGTATTATGGAGTATTAATAATAATATTAGCACCTTGGTCTTTATCCAAAGGATGGATGGCTATGCGAATATGTCGTAGTAATCACCATCTATTCTGTTTTGCGTGGAGATTCTCTTGTCTCTCTATATTCTGTTAAGGTATTTGTGCATAGGTAAAAGTCTGTTTGCTGCAGTGGTGTTTCCAACCAGAAGCAATTAGTGTTGTGGTGTGGGCGCTGCAAAGCACCATCTGAACAGTTGTGAAGACCAAGAGAAACTTTGGACCCCTCTGTATGCAGTAGAACCAGAGCTTGAACGTCTATATCATTCCTGCGTTTGAGTTCATATCAACTGCTTGCTGGAATTGCAGTAAAAACTTGGTCTGTTAATGCAGGTACACACCTATATAGTGGATTTCTTAAATTTTTTCTTAATTTATATCAGCTTTCAGAGTTTGATATATGAAATGGGTAAAGGCTTGGTAAATTCTAGTGAGTCACTCTGTGTCTTCTGCTGCGGCCATAGGGTTAACCGTAAGAACCAGTTCTGTAATGCAGTTTTAATTGGCTTGGCTGAACTTTAACTATGGGATTTATTTTATTTTTTTACCCTCTCTCCCTCCAGCTGAGCATCGAACAGGCCCAGGCCGTGGCAGAGCAGGTGGAGATGAAAGCAAAGGTGGTACAGTCTGAAGTCAAAGCAGTGACAACGAGGCACAAGAAGGCCCTGGAGGAGCGGGAGTGCGAGCTGCTCTGGAAGGTATGCACCCAGCATCTGTGTTTTGCACACTTTAGCTGCTGGCAGGGAGCCTTTTAAACTGGAAACACGCTCTGCAACTGGCACGGGGTCAGGCTGATACCCATCTAAGGAACGCGGGCTCTGCGAGTTCAGACGCCGCAGTTTCAGGGGCTGAGCTGCTCTCCTGAGGGAAGCAGGATGCTGGAGGCTGGGCGGAGATGGCTTGACAGGAAGGTATCCCTTAGTATTAGGAACTGGGCAGCAGGAGAAGGCAGTTGTTTGCGGGTTTGTTTTTTTGAAATAGAGATTCCCGTATGGTCACACAATGCCACGGGAAAGGCAGGCGCTCCCTCTGCTGGCTCTGCTGCAGCATTCAGCCCTGGAAAAGTCCGATACTGACAGCATGGGGAAGTGTCCTGTGTTCACAAGAAATTATCCTTTAAAAGCTCTTCAGTATGCCACTGTAGACTTACGTACAACTGATATGCTTCATTTTGCTTCTTTCCTTTGCATGTAGAGGAAACATTTTTTTTCCCTCCTTGGAAGAAGCCAGTAGGAATCTTGTGAGACTAATATTTCCTGTGATCTTCATTTGCACCAAACTAAGCGCAGTAGGAGACTGGGCCCTGTGTAGATGCTGCCTGTGCCAGCAAAAAAATAAATAAAAGCCAGAAAAAAAAAGCAGAAAGTTTAAACCCAACATCAAGAATGATACTGGTGAATAATCTGGGGTATCAAAGCAGAAGCACTGAAATTGTGCAAGTTTGCCAATCTCTTCTGAAAACTTGTATCACTTCTGAAAACTTGTGATTTTTAATGAGCTGTTGGAGGAAGCATATATATATATGTGTGTGTGTGTATATATTTTTTAACACACAAGTAAAACCTGCATGCCTTGTAGTTGTAGTGAAACAGCATGTTTTTGTCTGCAGTGAATTTCTTTCATCTGCTCACTACTGTGACAGGAGTCTTTAGGCAGCAAATTATTCTTCACTACAATACTTTGCTGGTTGGTCTGAATATTTGTTTGGTTGCAGTGCAGTAATGAAATGCATTTTTGCAGCAACAAAGTAATTACATCTTTCATTTACTTTTACAAAAGAAGTGTCTTTGCCAGATACTCTAAAATCTTTTTCAGAAGAAAAGAACCACAGGCATATGTAAAATAGTTGGAAACAAGCTGTATTGTTTGAGCTTCGGTCTTCTAAGCAGGAGCTAGCAGCAGCCTCCTGTGTCCTTTTAAGTGGCATTTTAAGCTGTCCTGTGTAAAGCAGTAGCTTAGTGTGATTGCCAGTATTTGTAATAAGGAAAATAATGAAACAATTGACCCCAAGAGTGCTGGAGTGGAGTGAGATATCTGGTATTACCCAGTTGCATACAAATAGCCTGAACTGAAAGCACAATCCTGGCAGACCAAGAAGTCGGGAGAACCCACTTCTAGCTGATGCTAATTCCTAGCTAACTCCTAGCCTCAGTCTAATGTAATAACAGCCACCTTCTGAAACACAAAGTGGCCTCCAGTCTCCTTTCAGAGCAGGGTCAGCATCTGCTCAGTGTTGGTGGGGGAGGAATGAGATAGGGACTGTCATCTTGAACCCACAGAAATTTCCCTGCTTCCCAGCATTCACATAACATGTGCCTTCTGAAGACCCTCAGACTAGAAGGTAGAGTAGCAGTTGAGGAAGGAGATCATTATTAGCTAATAAACAAGCACCTCTCCCTTCCCAATGGCAGATGAGTGCAGCAATCCCCCAGAGCAATAATTTCCTCTCGCCCTTCCTCCCCCGCCCCAGGTGTGTGTCACGGGAATGATGTTGATCTGGACACACTCGCTTTTGCTCATTTCTCTCTCCACATCATGGTTTCCGGAGGGGGCTTGTTCCACACTTCTGTTTGGTTATCGCATTCTATGACAACTGCATAGCTTCTTCATGTGTAAGAGTCGCATTAGGAAATACCGCTGTCTTTCCTGATATAAACGTTCCACGTTTCTCTGTTTCCTCTCCTCTTCTCCCTTCCTTCCTGTCCCCACAAGGTGGAAAAGATTCGTCAAGTCAAGGCGAAGTCGCTCTACTTGCAAGTTGAGAAGTTACGTCAGAACCTGAACAAGCTGGACAACACTATCAGTGCCGTGCAGCAGGTGCTGGAGGAGGGTCGTACCATGGATATTCTTCTGGCTCGGGACCGTATGCTGGCTCAGGTGCAGGAGCTGAAGAACGTGAGAGGCCTCCTGCAGCCCCAGGAGGATGACAGGATCATGTTTACGCCGCCTGATCAGGCACTGTATATGGCCATTAAATCGATGGGCTTTGTCAGCAGTGGGGCTTTCGCTCCTCTCACCAAAGCCACTGGGGAAGGGCTCAAGCGTGCGCTGCAGGGCAAAGTAGCCTCTTTCACAGTGATCGGCTACGACCACGATGGTGAGCCTCGTCTTTCCGGGGGCGACATGATCTCTGCAGTGGTGATGGGCCCGGACGGAAACCTGTTTGGGGCAGATGTCAGCGATCAGCAGAACGGGACCTACCTGGTCAGCTACCGTCCGCAGCTGGAGGGGGAACACCTGGTGTCCGTGATGATGTGCAACCAGCACATCGAGAACAGCCCCTTCAAGGTCATGGTGAAATCCGGCCGCAGCTACATTGGCATTGGGCTCCCTGGGCTCTCGTTCGGCAGCGAGGGGGACAGCGACGGGAAGCTTTGCCGCCCCTGGGGCGTTAGCGTCGACAAGGAAGGCTACATCATTGTCGCAGACCGCAGCAACAACCGTATCCAGGTGTTCAAGCCCTGCGGGACCTTCCATCACAAGTTCGGCACTCTGGGCTCGCGGCCCGGCCAGTTCGACCGTCCCGCTGGCGTGGCCTGCGACATCTCGCGGAGAATCGTTGTGGCCGACAAGGACAATCATCGAATCCAGATCTTCACGTTTGAGGGCCAGTTCATTCTGAAATTTGGAGAGAAAGGAACCAAGAACGGGCAATTCAACTACCCATGGGATGTGGCTGTCAACCCGGAGGGCAAAATCCTGGTCTCCGACACAAGGAACCATCGTGTCCAGCTGTTCGGGCCCGACGGCGTGTTCCTCAACAAGTACGGCTTCGAAGGGGCGCTCTGGAAGCACTTTGATTCCCCCAGAGGTGTGACTTTCAACCACGAGGGCCACTTGGTAGTGACAGACTTCAACAACCATCGCCTCTTGGTCATCCACCCGGATTGCCAGTCCGCACGCTTCCTGGGCTCCGAGGGCACCGGGAACGGGCAGTTCCTGCGCCCGCAGGGGGTGGCCGTGGATCAGGAGGGGCGCATCATCGTGGCAGATTCCAGGAACCACCGGGTGCAGATATTCGAGTCCAACGGTAGCTTTTTATGCAAGTTTGGCACTCAGGGAAGCGGCTTTGGTCAAATGGACCGTCCTTCAGGTATCGCCGTCACCCCTGACGGCATGATTGTTGTGGTCGACTTCGGAAACAATCGAATCCTCGTCTTCTAATCGGTGTTTCAATTGGGAAGAAACTGTCTCAGGGAAATTCTTCTAAGAGAAAATGAAAGAAAAATACAACGTTAATTCAAACCTACCTCATCTTTAATTTTTTTACAGATGAATGTACTTATCTTTTCTGCAGGGAGTGAGCCTGTAAAGTTAAATTCTATCTACCTCATTGTCCTCCCTTCCCTCCCCTGTTTTTTTTCCCCCTTCCCCATCCCACATACTCACAGTTCAGAAAGTTTTACCTCTCCCCCGGATGGGGTTTCATGCACAAACATGTGTTGCTGTGCACATTAGGTGATTTGTGTGGTGAATTCTGTAGAATAAGCCAAAAAGGCTCTATATAGTGTTTTGTTGTTGTTCCTTTTTTTTTTTTTTTTTTTTTTAATGGAGGGAGAAAAAAAGTTAATAGGTATTTGTAGAGAATTTGTGTTCTTCATTATACTGCAGTTCTGTGGGTTGGGGACATGGGAGGATTTTTTTGTTTGTTTTTATTTTTTTTGAATTGCTGCTGCAGCAGAGAACTTTTTCCTGTTCTCCTTTTTATACCTCAGTGTGTTTGATTTACTGGTGAGCACAGTGTCTCCTTTCCAGAAGACTAAACGATTTGTGAAAGCGAGTGGATTCACTTGCCAGAAAGAGCAAGTTTGCATCTTTTTTTTTTTGGCATTTCTGTGTATTTTTTTTCTAAAAAAAGCGCAGTAATCAAACAGCACAAAGCAAACCTGATAAAAATGCACAATACTTCTTTAAGTTTAAACCAAATTATTCATTTTAGTGACTTAGTACAGTCATCATAAAGTTTAGATAAAAAGCAAGGCTCCCTTTAATGTATCCTATCCTTTTGAGTATTTCTTTTACCACTTTGACTTGAAAGCTAAGTTAGGTTGTTTGTTTGTTTGTTTTAGATTTTTTTTTTTTTTAACTGTATGTGCAAGTAATTTGGATAACAGCAGAGGTTACAAGGAGCATCAAAATAGGGAAAATCTAGCCCTTGGTTTAAGGTGGTTTCTTGTGAAATGACTAACTCTTGTTTTTTGGGGTTTTTGTTTGTTTGTTTTTTTCTTTAAAGATTTTTTTTTCCCCTCCCTGTAGAGAGACTTTAAGGGAATAAAGTTGAATGGATTTGTTAAAACAAAGTGGTACCTTTTTCCCAAAAGTAAGAATAAGCACAGCTTTGGAGATTCAGGGTGCGTTTCAGAGACGTCCACAGCGTTTGTATTTTAAAGGGGATTGCAATACCTCCATCGGTGACAGAATGTAGCTCATTGCAGCCTCTGCTTCCCTCAGAGCTGCACAGAAGTGGTCAGGAAGCTTTAGTCTAGTTTTTAGGGTGGGCCAGGCCTGTGACCTTACGGACTGTTTTGCTACAGATCTGAATGAGAAGTTACCAGTGTAAGGCAAACAACTAGATCCACGTAAAGCTTTGCTGCTGTATTGCAGGGCAGTACCAAAGAATTCCACGTAAAATACGTTAATCTGATTCTTCAGAGCTTGGGAGTTGAGGGGAGAATTAGCCCTTTCAGGGATATAAATAAACTTTTTTTTTTTTTTTTTTCCTGAGAAGCAGACTTTTTGGAAAAGTTTGGGAGAAGGGAGATCATCTTAGTTAAAACCGTGTGACTGAGAGTCCCTGGAAGTCTTTAGCTGACACTACGGTTTCTTGCATTCCTGCCTAGCCCTTAGTACTGATGTGGTCTCCAGGGAGCTGCTGCTTCGCGACCGTTGGTGGCAAACGGGATGGTTAAAGTAGGGAGCGGAGGGTCTTTCCACTGCCCGGCAATGGAAATTTCTCCTTGGAAAATCCCAGAGACCCAGCGTTGCTCTGCGCCAAAGGAGGTGTCCAACACACGAGCAAGGCTGAAGGGCCTTGGGGCCCTCCAAGGAGAGGGGCCACCTCTTGGCCAGCCGCTAGGCACAGCAGTGACCTGAGGCTGGGAGGCTCCCGGCAGGTTGGTGAGAAATCCCGAGGTGCTGCCCTTTCCTTGCTGCTGCTTTCCCCCGAGCAGTTGTGCAGAAATCCCGATGCCCTTTGCGGGCGGGGAGCTGCCGCTTGCAAGGAGGCTTAAACGAAAGGGCCGGAGAGAGGCGGAGATGTGATGAGATGGCAAAACCTCTTTTAAAAGAAGGGTGAGAAAAACACATTAACTAAACAGGATAAAATAACTGTGCTGCCTTTTAGCCAAAGCCTCCCGGAAGCAAACTCTTCAAAGCAGTGTGTTTCAGCTAGGCTTAATCCTAGGATAGCATGGTTTAAAAATAGTCTTTTAAAGGATAATCTTTTAGAGAGATGTCTGTCATTAAACTTGTGTGGCCACTCGAAGTGTGGGTATGAGAGAGAGCTGATTTTCATTTAATTCCTGCAAGTCGTGCCGCGTGCGCCTGCCCTCGCGGCGGCGCCGGCGGCTGTGGCGGACGTCCCCGTGCGTCTCGTCTTCCTCAGCCCGAGACTTGCTCGTGACTTGGGCTGGGAAAGCCAATCAGCCTGCAAGACCTAGATACCAAAGAAAACTGGTTTTAAAAGCTTTAACGTTTAGTTTGCAGTGTCCTTGCGTTGATCCTAACACGTCTTAAGCACGGCGCCTGGTCTCTCGGGATCGTGACCAGCGTGCCTTCGGTGCTGGAGAACGGCTAGAAATGCTCGTGCGCTTTGACGCTTTTCGGGTCCCCCCTTCCTTCCTCTGGGGCTTAGGGAAGGGAGGGTGTCTGAGAGAGAGGGTTAAGCATCTGCTCAGCACCTTCGTGCTGAGCTGCAGAAACATCCTGGTCTGTCTCCAGGTGCTTAGATGGTGGCAGGCACTGCAGTTGCCCTTGGCTGTTTTGTATGGAGCCGTTGCCCAAACCACCAGTCCTGTCCTTCCATCAGGAGGAGGAGTGACTTGATCCTTAAGGTGCAGTCTGTTTAATTTCCGTGGATTTGCCTACGAACCAAACGATTAGGCCTCGAGTTTTTGACCTCATGTGTTGGGGAGCTTCAGGTTTTAAAAACACTACTACTTAGCTGCCCCAAATAATTTCTAATCTGTTGGTCATAGATAGTGCTAAGCACACTTGGTCTCATTGAAAAGTAGTATAGCTTATAAAATGGAGTGTTTTATATGCAATGAAAATAAGTAGCAAAAATATTATACAAGCTTAATGCCAACATCAAATGCCCCATGGGGGCTTTTAAAAAGTAATACGGGGTTCATAAACGAGGTTCAAACCTGGCTCTGATTTATTCCTTGCATGTTCTCAGGCTATGCAGGTTCTCAGGCTAGTTTCCCAGCATCACAAAGCATGGGGAGACGGAGTGTGGAGAGGAAAAGCAAGAGTTTGGAGCGGGACCGCAGCCCTCCATGTTCAGGGAGTCTAAACGCGCGGGAACGGCGGGGAGGGAGGTGCCTGGCGGGCGGCTCCGCTCTTGGCTCTAGCGCTGGGGATCCGCCGGTTTGGGTTCGACTTGTCGGGGTCGAACTCCCTAAGGGATCCAGCTCTGCCAGGTGAAACCCGTGGCGCTCGGTGACCCCTTTGCGTGGTGACACTCTGTCCGTGGTGAAATCCTGGCTGTTCCGGAGCAGCCGGGAAGCGATGCCGCCCTTGCCCAGCGCTGTGGGAGCAGCAGTTCCAGCTGCCAACCACGAGCCAAAGGATGCTAAATAAAAGGAGTAAAGTTAAGTACGACTTACCCATAAGCCTAAATTCTAAATAGCATGAGGTAGGATAGGTAGGAAAAGATGAGGGTAGGATAATACACAAAATCTAGCGCGGATTAGGGCTAGATATAACCAGCTTGGGAGACAGAAGAACGAGGGGCTTGGGCACGGCATTCCCTGGAATTGCTGGGAAATGGGCCCTGTCTGTTTAGCTAAACTTAAACCAAAATTAATCAGTCTCTGAAGACAGCAGGTGTATAGGCTTATCTGGCCAATGATCATGAGATTTCTGTGTTCAGTTCTGGTTTAAAAAAAAAAAGTGCCAAAGTGTTTTGTTTCATGGGTGTTTTTGTTTTCTTATTTTTTTTTCCTTTTTCTTTAAGGAGTGTAAGCCAAATGGTGCCAAAAGAAAATAGGGTATTTAAAAATATAGATGTTTAGACAAACAGTTTGGAGCTGTATAAAAAATGAACACTGGTACTTGCTTTAGACAAATACTGTACCTTTGGTCTTTAAGTCCTTGGGAATTTGAAACCCAGTTTGCTGTGGTACAAAATGCACAACTTGAGATGCCACTTTTTTCTTTCTTTTTTTTTTTTTCTTTTTTTTCCCTCTTGAAGTTCTACCTCACTTTGCAGAACTAAATCATCTACCTCAATCATCAGACAGGTTTGAGAAATAATTGAGAATCTGCCTGGGGGAAGGATTCATCCTGCCTGTTGAACACACGTTTTAATCGAAGCAGAGATGCTGAGTGTGTACAATGTGGTGACTTCTTGCTTATTTTTTATTTTAATTTTCTGCTGCCTGCCCATGGAAATATTGACCTGTCCTTGCTAGAGAAACTGTAAATAAAACCAAATGTTTATCTATTCAGGCACACTGGACTGAGCAAATAGAAACACTTTGGAGTTGGTTCTGCTTTCACTACGAAGTATGGAAATGTCAACTCTTTTCAGTATTAGACACTGCTAGCTGACGTGACATGCTTCCCCTTCATTTGCAGAGTTCTTATGTCCTTAAGACCTTTAGGTCTCCTCTCTACAAGAGAAAAATTTACGTTTATGGATGCCTACAGCTATGTCCTGCTTGGAGAGACAAAGGTTATGATTTCTGTAAACGCGATGCGATACCAAATGCTTGAAGGGAATAAGATAGTGATTTTTTTTTTTTTTTTTTAATGACTTGGTGATTGTATTTGTAGTTTTCTTGACACAATGGGATCTTTTCCACCATGACAGAGCAACCAAGTTCCTATTCCTGGAGAGCAGTTTAGGTTCCGATGTTTTTTTTTTCGGAGAGGCAGTTTAAAACCAGTCCGTTGGGGTTTTTATGCGACCTCAGTAGCGACGTGCCCCATGCCCCGTGTGTCACCCGCGGAGTAACGTTGCAGAGCACATTTATCACAGTATT
This sequence comes from Nothocercus julius, assembly GCA_013398735.1. Lineage (NCBI taxonomy): Eukaryota > Metazoa > Chordata > Aves > Tinamiformes > Tinamidae > Nothocercus > Nothocercus julius. Next base: position 1,958,114 of record VZSV01000038.1, on the reverse strand, counting down.
GCTGGGAAAAAAATATCTCTTTTCCTGCCGTTGTGTTGGAGGGGGTGGCAGAAGTGGGTACAGGAAATCCCTACTAACAACAGCCTGAGTTGGGTTTGGTAAATGTTATGGTGGAAAAAGTACATTGATGTCTCTAAGTGATCTTACGGGTTAACGAGCCAGACTGGCGTCTTTTTCCATCATTGTTTAACCAATAATGGTTCTAAAAATGCTTTGCATACCTGCATGGTCTTAGACCTTCTCTTAATGATTGTATCAACCTACAAACTCAGGTAGATAATTTTTTTAAGCTCTTTTTCATAGAGCCCTACTGACTGAATGTTAAGTGTCTGTGTAGTTTTGTAGTTAAGTATCTTCCTTTTGAACTACCAGACTAGTTTGAAAAGAAAAGAAAAAAAAAAAAAGTCCTTTTATAGGTTATTGTAGAGTACTTTTCAAAGAGCATAGTGGCTTTTCCTTCAGCGGGCGAGATGTCTGTTCCTGGGTTTTGTTTTTAGTTTCTTTTCTAAAATGACTAAGGAGTTTTTAACTAGTTTGTAAGGTGGGCCGGGGCACCGGGGCTGGTGGGGGGTTCTTGCTGTTGGTGACTCTGTCTGTGCTGCGCGTTACCTGCCATGCCCTGCCCGGGCGCCCCCCGCTGCCGCCTGCCCCTTCTCGCCCGCCGGAGCGGCACCGGGAGGCCACGAGCGCCAGCGGGGGCTGTGGGCAGGGGCCGGGCAGGTGGCCCTGCGTGGGCGGCTCCAGCTCCCGCACGCTGGCAGTGACGTTTTGTACCGTGGTGCGGTCTGGATGGCGGTTGGCATCCGGATCCAGAAGGATTTTTGTGCTGTTGGGCATCTCGAGCCAGCGGGTTTTGTATTTTCCTGTCCTGCTGCAGCTGAATTTCTCTTCTACTTTGGTGATTAATCATGCTGCTCTCCTAGTAATAATAAAAGGGTCTCAGCAGGACAGACAGTGCTCGGCCCTTAATGAGCTGCTCGGGGCATTTATAACTAATTGATACTGAAACAGGCTCCGACAAGAGCTCCCGCCCTCCAAAAAGGGCGGCGCGTTTCTGCTTGGACAAAAAAGGTGACATTTTTAAACTGAGGGTGTTGTGTACCACAGAGAAGAAAGCATGGCAGGTTACGTGCAAACTTTTATGTAGGATAAGTGAGCAAAATGTTAGAACTCTTGTGTTAATGGAGGCTTCTGAATGTATCTTTGTGGTCCATAGGGAAGGCTGAAGGATGTAGCAAGGAGATGATGTATCAGCTACTGGCAGCCTTAAAACAAAGTCAGTGTCTCTCTGGACTTTAAAATGTTCCTATGCAGTTTATTTTATTTTTGTTTAATCAAATAAATGTGAGGAGTTTTTCATGGCAAGCCTGTGTTTGCATTTCTGTGTGTGTCACCCAGCCAGCGTCGTCTCTCCCCTCCGCGTGCGAAGAGGAGAAACCTCTCGGCAGCCTTAACTGGGCGTCTGCTGCTCCCCGGGCACGTCCCCCTAACCACGGAGGGTTTTGCTTTGAGCGGGGTCTGGAGGAGCCGGGTTAGGTACCACAGGGCGCAGCCTAAAAAAGCGACTGATGCCGTGTCACCCTGGCTTGCCTGTTGCTGGCCATAGTGCGGCAGCCGTCTTGTGGCGGGGGCTGCTGTCACCGTTGGTTACAACTCTGCAGCCGGGTAAGCCGGGAAGGTGCCCCTGCTGGCTACTCCTTTGGAAAACGTGTTTGAAAAGAAGGGAGGAGAGGGGGGAGATGCTCCTCGGCAAATAAGGACTGAGTGTTAGGGCCACCGCCTGCACTGCAAGGTGGGGGGGGGTAAAACGCTTCTCCAGACCCGGTCGCTGCACTAGCGCTTGGGCAGAAAGGAAGAGCGGGGGAGCCCGTCAGTGCCTTTGTGCCATGTGCTCGAGCAGCAGCACGGGCCGCCTCGGCCGCGGGGAGGAAGGGACCGAGACGTGCCAGGGCCGGAGGAGGAAGGGCCTGTTGAGGTGCGTTAACTCAGCGGGCGGTGCCGCATGGAGGGCTCTCCCCTTCCACCCTTGCTTCTCTGCAATCCCTGAAGGAAACCAGGCGCTGGCATCGCTGCCCCCTGCCCCAGGCTGGGCTGCCCCGCACTCACTGAGCCCCTGCACGGGTCCTGCCCCTGCCCCCACAGCCCCTCTCCCCATCCCTGCCGAGCCCCGGGAGCCGCCGCTCTCCCCGGAAGAGACTCTGGGGCTGCGGCCCAAGGCACTGCCTGGTGCCCAGGCATGGGCGAGGACGGGTCCCACTCCCTGCGACCGCCGCTGCGGCCATGGGTGCTGCGGCGCCAAGCGCGGCTGCGCTGGAGCCCCGCGGCCGCCGCACGCCTGGCGCTGCCGAGAGGAGGCAGGGGCACTTTTTGCATGTGAATGCCCTGCATTCCTGGGGGGCTGGAGAGCGGCAGAGGAATCTTCCCTATTCAGAACGCAGACCACCCAGCAAGCATCTCCTTAACCTTTTTGTATTTAATCAGTCAATCTACTTTTGACTCAAGATGTATCAGCGCTCTGCTCCCCTTTCTTTCAGAAAGGAAAACGTATCGATCCCTCCCAGCTCTCGGTGTTGACATTCAGAGTGCATTTCTTCTTTGTGCCTGAGCACAGGGTGAGAAGCGCCCAAGCCCCTGCGCGACCGACAGCATCAGCTCAGCTGCAGGTAACGGCACTGGCAGAGGCCCATGAGCTCAAGCTCTGAGCCACGAAAAGCCTCAATGTGCCTGTGTGAGAGGCAGGGGGACAGTTACCGCCGCAGCAAGGAGGAAGAGTGGCAATTCTTCACTCTGGTACAGTGCATGTGCCCCCTCTTCCTCTGCCCCTCAAAAAGGAGGGAACTTAATCACTTTTTTGTTAAGGAATGAAGTGCCATTTATTCCTAAAAACAGGCGCTGACCACTTGTCCTTTTAAAAATAACTTCTGCACTCACATCCAAGCATGCCCTTTTGTTCAAGTGTTTTATTAAAAATTTACACAAATGAACACACTCCAACAAGCCTGGCATCCAGGTTCCTACGTTAAAAAAATATACAAAAGGCAAGGCCCGGGTGCGAGGGGCGGCCGCAGCTTCCTGCAGGCCCTCACTTCCTCTGGACCGTGGTGAAGGGCGGCATCTGGATGGGCTGGATGGAGTGGACGGGCTGGAACACGGGCTTCTTCCGCAGCTCCGAGAGCGTTTTCACCGAAGGCAGGAGCTGGTTTCTCTTGATGATCTGCAAGGCCAGCTGTGTGTTCCCTGCGGGACAAGGAGGCAGCCAGTGATGCCGCTGCTCCCACCGGGGCTTCGCTCCCTGCACCCCGGCCCTCTCCCTGCTCCAGGAAACGCTGATGCCGGTGTCAAAGAGCCGGCACCAACGGCACCTCCAGCAGCAGCACTGGCCGAGGCCGCCGCTCTCGGCTACACGAGTGTCGAGGCGGCCGGGGCTGCGGGAGGCGTGCGCGGAGCAGAACTCTTCGGGCTCGGCCGGAGGAACCACAGGCTGCTGCTACAGCTGAGGCCAATGGCCTCCTACCGAAACGCTGTCAGCAGGCCCTAAGGAACCCGACCGGTGCAAATTCCTACGCTCCTCGTGATTCCCCAGAGGCCAGGTACAACGTAAAGTGGCAACAATGCCTGAAAGACGGGGTTCAAAATAACTGGCACCACGTAAACCACCACCACACATGATAACACAATCCTCTTCCTCATAAATCCCAAATCTAAGTCTATGGTACATTTTAAAATTTAAGACTTTGTTCTTATATTTTTCTCCTATGAATATTAGTTGTAAACTTCAAAGAAAAAAAAGTCTTCAATATTAAAAGTGCCCAAAGTTACATTCAACATAGCAGTTTGCATGCATTAAAGTTTTATAATGTTGGGGAAAAAGTAAGTTCTTTACCATTCTGTAACTCAAGATACACTGCCAGCAGAATAGCCTCTGGAGGGATCTCTTTGGGATGGATCAGCGAAGCCGCCTATGGCAAAAGAAGAAGGGCACGGGGAGGACAAGCACTTAACACAGAAATGTCCCGGTTAAGGAAAGAGCCCCTGGACAAGACTGTTCCCATCATCAGCGTAGGGGGGAAAGGGCAGAAATTACTAAAGTGAGAAAGATTCTCCCAAACTAGCCCGCTCCAGCAGGCTGGCGCACGCAAGGAGAGGCTGAGACGCTCTGCCTTGCCAGACCGCGGCCCACGAGGCAGCGGCAGCAGCTGCTCCACGCGCGTGGGTCAGTAACTCTAGGGCAGGTCGCTGGGGAGAGCGCACGTGAGCGCAACCCCTCCTGCTCTGAAGGTCAGCACTCAAAGGTAACAAGGATCAGTCAATAGCAAAAAAAAGGAAAAGGGGAAAAAAAAAAAAAAAAAAGGTCCAAGATGATGATTTGCTACAGGGCTCTCTGTCTTGCACCCACATGTTTCTAAATGAAGTTGATGGTGCAGCTGCTCACGTTTTTGTACCAAGAGAAACCACTTGGTTAACAAGCTCAATAACTATCAGCTGATCTGACCATCCCCTTAAACCTTGTCAGGGAAAACTGGTTGGTCTCTGTACTCTTTCATACCTGACGCTTGAAGCTTTAACCGCTATGGACACAGCTCTACTCCAAGAGAGAGCAAGCAGCTCCTGACAGACTTATCTCAGCAGGCCTTACTGGGGACACAAGCTGATCACTGACAATCCAGGAACTACGAAAGTGTAAGAACTAGGAAAACTGGAATCCAAAGCCACTCCTATACCTCATCCACAAAAAACAAAGTCGAGAACAAGTTTTGAAAACTTTTTCAATTTTTTTTTTTTTTTCTTCATGCAAAGGTTAATAAATATCTGCAGGCATCCAGGACCTGACCTGCTGCAGTTTGTTCACACAACCCTAAAGTTACCAACTTCGGCTTTGACTAGCTGATTAAAGTTCACTCAAGGCCCTCAAGAACTTTCTCCCCTAAAATATAAAGATGACTACCATGTCTTTAAAAAAAAAATAGGTTAAGAAAGGTGACATGGCTTCTTAGCCATGCTCCGCTGCTTGGATGTGATCTACGAAATACAAATAACCTCCTTCCGCTGCCATAGGAAACGCAAACGGGAAGCCGGGAACCCCTGCGGGCTGGTGCCCAGGGCTGCCGCGTACCTGCTGCAGGCACTTGCGCGCCTTGTCGTACTCGCTGCGCAGGCAGTAGGCGCTGCCCAGGTTGAAGAGCATCATCGTCCGCGCAGACGTGACCGAACTGGGGTAGCACTGCGGGGTCTGCTTGCCAGCTGCGTTTGAAAACAGACAGACACATACATAAATTCCACACTTGTATCCCGAGCTGGCCAAGGCAAGGCTCAGTGCTCTGCTGAATAGGATGGCTGGTACGTACAAGACTCCATCGCCTCATTTTCTCCTTTGTCAGACCCTAAAAAAAACAGACAAAACAAAGAAAAGTTCTGTGAGCTTCCTCGTGTAAAGCCTATTACAAACATTATAGTTTCAGGACAGCAGGTACAAATTTCATTCTCCCTTCAGGGTCTGACAAGGAAGGAGGAGAATCTATCAGTTGCTCTAAAGTTTTCTTTAAAATCATTACATTTGTACACAGAAAGAGCAGGAAGGCAGCTGAAAGCACAACCAGTTGTAAACAAGCATGGATTCACTGACCTTGATCTTGCTCGTTGGAGGAGACCCCCAGGGAAACATCGGTGACGTTCTCAGGGTTCAAGTGGGTGATGGCATCAGAGATTCTGTCTAGAGAGATGAGAGCTTCTGCAGCGTACAGGTGCCCAAGAAACCTGCAAGGCCAAAGGGCGGGGTACACACATCAGCGCAACAGCCCCAACCCACTGTTACACCGCAGACCCCGCATGCGATTGTAATTTCTAAGCTTGAATTTAAACCACCGACTATGATACCGAAGTGACGCTGCATGGAGCTTGGCTCACCCACAGAGGTGGTGCCCTGATACCCCGTTCTGCCATTTGCTGATTTTAGACCCAAATTTTGCAAGAGTTGTGCATGTGAATACTGGCAATTACCTCATATGCAGGAACTGCCTCTCTAGAAAGACCTTGGTGCACCTTGGTCACACCTTGGTGCAACAAATGAGATTACAGAGCACAAATACTGCCTTCTAGAATTGGGCAGTACCTTCCAAGCTTCTCTAAAATCTTGCTTACAGAGTGACTGTGCAAAAAGATGACCTCCTGCAGCACTCTTAAGCATGGGAGTCAAAGAAATTAGTCATCATGGGTCATTTTAGAGCACGTGCTGCCATCACAGAGCAATAAGCATGTGTTTTTGCTTGCTCTCTGTACAGAAGCTGCTTTGAAATATATCATTACTGTCACAAAAACCTCCCAGATACTTTATCCTGTGCACGACATGAGACATGAGCACACAAACAAGGTCAAAAGAATGGGACCACAGTTCCCTTTGGGGAATTTTGAGAAATGTCTGAGGCCTGGTGGGCGGAAGCTGAACAAGTTTCGAGCGTCCTCCCAAAAACCCCAAGCGCCAGCTGTGGACTGGAAGAGGGAAACTGAAGAACAAAAGCTGCGGCAGCAAGCGGGAGCCCCACGATGGGGAGCCGGGCCCCCGGGCTGCAGCTCTGCGCCGTCCCCAGCAGCGCTGCCCCTGCCGCGAGCTGCGCAGAGGCAGAATCCCAGGCGGAGACACACAAAACGGTCCTGCCAGACTTACTTAAGAGACCCCGACAACTTGGGCTGCTGGAGCAGCTTATCCGCGTGATTCAGCGCCATGAGGTTATCGCCCAAAGCCAGAGCCACATAGGCACTGCAGGCAAGGATTGAGCACCTGGAGCGAGGAGGAGGAGGGGAAAAAAGCAGCCAACATGTTAAATGAGGAATTCTGTAGTGATACAAATGCAGCTGGACATTTTATTTTTTAATGTGTCCAGCAAATCCAGATAAAGCCATACTAATGGCATTTAAGTATAGAGCACAAAAAGAATAAAAGGAAGAGCAACCTGCACACTCAGCTGCATTTTTGTTGCGACTCAGATCATTTTAAAGACTTGATTTCATTTTCCTACAGCAACATTTCAGACTTCATTTACGCAGAATGCAAGCAATAAAAATGCTGTTCCCGCTATATATGAAGTTAATATGAAGTTAAGATGTTGAGTAAATGGAAATAATATCCACATTAAGATGTTTACTAAACGGACGGAATATCCACGTATAAATGTAAAATGTCATACGGCATCACTACATTAACATTTAGTTTTCAGTGGAAGTTATCTTACATTCAAAGAAAGAAGTATTTTGTATTACTGAATTATTATGCCTCTCAGGGGAAACCAAGCAAACAACTCCCCTTGAACTATGCTCCATTAGCTAGTAATGACAAACATGCAAAAAAAACAGGTGCGTTTAAAACACATTTATATTTCACTCTAAAAGCAGCCACTGAACAGAATGCAGGTTTTTGCTAAAATAAAATGCGAATATCTCCATTCCTCAGCAACTCACTCACACCACTCCACTGTGGTTTGGGGAAAATTAAAGACATTCAAATGTTAAAATAATAAATGATAAACCTTCAATGTCTTTATATCAAACTACGAAAGAAAGGAGCTGGTCTTTCCCTACGCGAATCCCGTGTTCTGAATTCAGAGATACACACGGTACGCTGTACAGGTGCAACTCAAGGAACAGCAGTGCGTACTCAGCAAGACTCTGACATTCAGGCCACTAGCACGGGATGAAGACAGACCTCACCATAGAGGCCCCATCTTTCCCCATGGGCTGGTTCCCTGTCCCACTCCTTTTTTCCTTTGGCTTTGTCTGCAGTTCTCTGCTGTTCTGGCCCAGCTAAGGGTAACAGACGGGATTCTTGTGATGCGCGATCCCAAAGGTCTCCCCGAACCGCACATACAGGGTGATGATGATTGTAGTGTAACACACTTCACGCTAATATCTTGACAGTGTTTGTACACAGGGAGACAATAAAACCTTATAGAGCTGTAGCTGGAATTGGAGGTTTCCAGATTTGTGGTAAACTGAGAGCTGCAACCCTCTGCCAAGAGCCTGACTGACGGGTGGCATTTGGTTACTGTCACACACTTCTGTACGTTTCCAAAAGCACAAACTCTTTGACAGCTCTCGTAATGAAATCTCAACTGCTCACATCCTCCCTTGAACAATAACCCCACCTCGGGACGCCATCATTAGGCTGAGCTTTGCAGCTTGTAACAGCCTCCCCTCCGTACCCCGTAACAAAGCCCTGGGCGCCGTTTCCCACTCGGCCGGACGGGGCTGCCGCGGGCCGCGCGCTCCTGGGGGCCCCGGCCTCCCCCTCGCTGCGCGCGGGGGACCCTCCCCACGAGCCCCCACGTCGGGGCTCTCGCTGCGGCTCCCCTGCCAGCCTTCTGGCAACTGTCAAGCCCACTTTTGGTCCCGCAGTAAGTCCTGTAATTCGTGGCAGGACCTGGGGAGCCTTTATTCCCGTTTCCCAGGAGGCAGGCGCTTTAATTACGCACAAGCCGCCTAAGAAACCTCTCCAGTGCTTCCCCCCGGCCCCCGCTTCCTCCTCGCCGTGCCCAGATGTCACATCAGATCTGAGCACACACAAAAGCCTGCGAGAAAGACGGAGAGAGGGAGGCTTCCCCCCAGCCCGCGCCCGGAACCTAAAGTATTTCTGAAAGGTTGTGACTAAAGCGGGGGGAGGAAGGGGAGAAAGGGGAAAAGGGGGAAATGGGGGAGGAGGAAAAAAAAAAAAAAAAAAAAAATCAGTATAACAGCCTCCTTCCATCCAGCCTCCTTTCTTCTCTGCCTCAAGGAAATACAACTTCTAAACAACAGAGATCGTAGGTTTCCTCAGCTAAACACCTTACTCACAAGCCCAGGCCGGGAGAGATGCTTGACACTGCCCTTTAAGTCAGCATTTGCCTTCTATTCATCACAGCTTTTCTGAAGCCTGTTTTTGATTTTGTGTTCTCCAAAATCACACAAAAAGACCTGCTGGAATCAGACAAGAAACACTCCGGGGGAACTGAAGGCCGTTCCTCCTGGCCGTCCCCCCGTGAGATCCCCAGGGAGTCCCTGGGCACAGGGAGCTGATGGAGGAGAGAAGGGTCCCGTTTCCTCCTCGCGTCGCGCGCTTGGGGCGGCTGCTGGAGCAGCTGACCCGAACGCTCAGGCGAAGCGACAGTTAAGCAGAGCAGAAGAATTGCACCACAAGGGGAAAGACAAACGAGTTTTTTGCTCCCATCAGGATTCTGACAAAACTCCACAGGTTGCCTTTAAGCACAGGAGACTTCCAGCATTACTGAGCCTCGACAGTCCCTAAATGAAACTGCCTTTGCCCTAGGAAAAAGAAAAATGTTTTTTTTAACTGCCAGATTATGTCAATCCATCTCTTGTACAGGTCCAGGCAATGAGATTTGTCAGCCCACACTGACTGCAAGTTTACAGAACCTAAGCTAGACATTTGAATTAGCTTAATCCACAGGGAAAGGGCTAACCAGGGCAAATCCAGTTCCCTGAAATTTATTACAGAAGAGATACCAAAGACAGCATTTCTAAACCATTTGGACAGTATCGCTAACCCGAAATAAATTTCGAATAGTTACTCAAGCACAGCAGTTGATATAACGTTTACAAGCTTACCCCAGTTTGACAGAGGCTCACAAACCAAAAATGCTCAGAAGCAGAAGGTGGTAGAGGAAAGGGAGCCTTTGGCAGGGGAACCTCCGCCTCGTGGAAGGGGAGCTGGAGGAGGAGGAGGGAAGAGCAGGGACAGATGGTGCTCGCTGCCCGCGCCGGGGCCCAAGAGCCACAGCAGCCTCTCAGCGGGCAGGGGAGGCCGCACGGGGAGGCCAGGAACACAGGGAGGCCAGGATATGGGGAGGTCATGCGGCAACGGTGCCAGCAGAGCAAGGGCAGAGAGTTCAGCCCACCAAGGGCGAAGAGACTTGTCAAGGTACTCCTTTACCTCTACCTGCCTCGGAGAGGAAGATTAACATGTTTATACAAACTTGTTTGTGTCCTCCCTTGAAAAGCTTTCAGTTGAAGTACTTTGTACTGCGAGAACAGTCGGCTCAGCGGATTTGTGCTCCAGCACCGGACGAACGGCATGCAGATGTGGGCAGCTCCCAAGTAGCTCTGGCATGAGAGGGGACATACAGAACCTGCCTAGATGGTATTTATATTTTTAAGAACCATCTGGGGCACAGTAAAATCTGCCATCTTAAACTCTCTTTACTCCATACAAGTGTACAATAATATTTTAAAAGAGGAATTAAATTCCCATACCAGTACTGGCAACAATACAGTCCAGTTACTGCCACTAGGATAAGAATCTGAATTGTATAGACATTTATCCCTCAGGATAATCCTTGTCAATACGCAGAAATCTATTTTCATTTTGCCTGCCTGGACAAGAGTTTTCATCTCACTTAGCTCCTCAGTATGCAAGACTGGAGAAAATATCCAAACATTTGAGTCTAGCAAGCACTTTTTTCCATAGCTATGTAGAGAAATCTAGATATAGTTTCACTGAAGTCATTCTCTCCAGGGATGCCTAGTCCTGTGGATTTAAACACTGGTCAAAGCAAGTATTGCAGAATATAAATCAATGTTTTTCCTTCCCTTTCATGATGTTCTTTACCAGAAGCCATGTAATTCTCACTAAACTGACAAGTTTTTCCTGACACGTTGTCAGGTTTCATCAGTAGACAACAATAGCCAATTGTGAAAGAAAAGATTACATACTTTAAAAAAAAAAAAAAAAAAAAAAACCACACACACATTGTGACACCATGTAATTTTGACATGTGGCAACCACATTTTAATAATCAGAAAAAACAACCCACTAATTTTAACCCAATGCCTTCCATTTCAGGGACCAGACTTTTGCAACACTTCAGAAGAAATAATCAGGATGCCAGAAAAAAAATCTCCTCACTGATTCCTGCTCAGCTGCCCTTACTAGAAAACAAGTAAATCTGCTACCCACACTGGCACAAAGTAAAGGTTAAGCTAGTCGTTATAAAACGCAGGTTACCTGGGGTTTGGCTGGAACAGAGTTTAAGTGCGAAATTGCTGGGTGCTTTGTCAAAATGGAAACTTGAGGCAGATTTCTTTTGTAAGAGGTGCCAGTTTTTATAGGAACAGAGGTTTGCAACAGACTGGCAGCTGCCTGAAACCATCAACACTGCCAACAAGTGATAATATTGCTGCAGAAAAGTAAAGAGGTTCCAGATAACATGACGCTCGTTTGGATACGTGGGGGCTGTTCTGTTTGGAGAGCACTTAGATTGCTGAACAAGCATCTCAAGGATCTCTGGGAACAGGAAAAAGCCATTCTACGGAGGTACATTTTACCACTCTTCTACCATGGTAGGAAATCCAAGTACCAGGACAGAGGCAGTCAGGCAATTTTGCCTTTTCTTCTATGAAAAATTACAACTTGTTTCAAGTAGAAAAGCTGCCTGCTGAAAGGAATATTTCTATTCTGACATCATTGTCCCGTGTCCCTGGAACATCTGCCCTATGAGGAAAGGCTGAGAGAGCTGGGCCTGTTCAGCCTGGAGAAGAGAAGGCTGAGAGGAGACCTGATCAGTGTCTATCAGTACCTCAAGGGAGGCAGTGAGGAGGATGGGGCGGCCTCTTCTCAGTAGTGGCCACTGACAGGACTAGAGGAAATGGCCACAAACTGAAGAACCAAAAGTTCCACAAGAACTTTAGGAAAAATTTCTTAACAGTGAGGGTGACAGAGCCCTGGCACAGGCTGCCCAGGGAGGTTGTGGAATCTCCTTCTCTGGAGATCTTCCAAACCCGCTTGGACGCAGTCCTGAGCCACAGGATCTAGTGTGCAGGGGGGTTGGACTGGATGATCTCTAGAGGTCCCTTCCAACCTTAAGCATTCTATGATTGTATGATTCGATGTCACCTGTGCTAGAAGAAATTAGGTATTTTGTGTGGAATTAGAGTTTAAGTGGTGAAGAGAAACAGAAATCAAGCAACAGAGCAGATATTTGCATTATGTGGTGCCATGAAGGTTTAAGTTCAGAGGCACAACCAAGCTACAGCACAATGTATCTTAGACCATGCTTAGTGTACATGGTGTAAGTATCTCTGTACACTGGCTGCTACAAAACCAAGCCCAAAAGCACCAGCTCAGTCCCATTTTTCCTAATAAGCTCCATCACCTGCTGTCACCCTCACATTTGTTTTAGACCTAGTTTTAGTTGTCTGTGCAGCAAACCAAGAACAACACAACAACTGTGAAGACTCCATAGTAACTTAGGGTTCTTGAGATGAAAAGGCATTTTTTTTCCAAGATTAAAATTAATGAATCAATAACAAACTAATGAGACTCGGACAAATTAGGCTGAACACAATGGGTGAAGAAAAACCCCCACAGCTCTAACACACTCACTGCAGACTTCCTTACTCTAAGGATCTCTTTCTAAATGCAAAATCATAAGGAAGAATTCATGAGATATGACAAACCAGGCACAACTTGTGTGCTCTTGCACCTTACAGCACTTCATACACACAGAACTATACTGAGAACTAAAACACTACAAGACATACCTAGAAGCTGCCACTACTTCCTATTCATTAGCTAAGATGGTACTATAGCATTTCTAGAGCATTTATTATCTTAATATTCAAGGAATATATGAAGAATTCACAATGACAATCTCACAATTAATAAATCACTTAGTCCTGGAAAGGCTGGTGAGAAGGAAGAAAATAAGGAAATAAACAGAGATAGAGAAGGAGAAGAAATTGTTAAAGAATATGTTCCTTGTCCAAGTGAGAACTACCGGGGAGGGAGGGAGAAGGGGAAGAGAGGAGGAAAAAAACACCCACCCACCACACAGACACACAAAAAACACCCCCTCCCACATATACCCATCTTCCCTCCCCCAACACATATGTCAACAGCATATTTAAGTCCTAGTCTAGACAAGGTTTTAGAAATCCTACCTTAACAGACATAGTAAAGTGGAAAAAATAGTCATCAGTGAGATTATTTTGATAGGTTTTAGTTGTCTTAACTTTCAGTGGTATGCATATTTCTTTTTTCTTTCTTAATTTTCTGGTAGTTCTAAGCAATGAAAAAAATGTTGGCTTTTGATTCAGTGTCTTTGTGAGCACCATTCTGATGTGAAAGCAGCACAGCTGCTTTTACCACTTCGGATTTTTGCTCCATCCAGGAAGCAAGTGACGGAGACAAGTGTCAAAACTACCCATACCAAGGCTTTAAATGGAAAAGGTACCATATTGTAATTTCCATGCCTTCTCCCAATTACAAAAGCGACCATCACATTTAGCTTCATCATTTATGAGACTCAATTTTCTGTGTGAGAGTGGGCCAAAACACAGACTGATCTACCATCAGAATTAAAATTCTGAGAAGTTCCTACTTCTTCTAATTCAAAGCCTGCAGAAAGCAGAGCACATATATGCAAAAAAAGAACTTATTCTTATATTAACAGCTACTACTTTGAAAGTACCACCCATTAAGAAAAGCAGGAACAGAAAAGGAATGACTCCAAAATTCATACCACAGTTTGAGAGGTGCATTTACTTTTACACATATTTATTTACTTGCCTTAAATTTTCTAATTCCTGTTTCTTCAAAGGCGAAGAAGGTGGAGCTGCAATGAATTTATCCCCTTCATGACTTTTATTGCTATAATAATAATAATAATATGTTATTTACAAGAAGCAACCATGAAGACTTAATAAAAAAAATCTCAGTGTAATAGCCATCAGTATTAATTTAATTCATTTAAAAGGGCAGCAAAAACTCTATTGAGAAAGAGGGAACTGAAGCTATGTAAAAATTGAAGCTAATGTCCTAACTGTTCTATCTGAGAGGGAAAAAGGGAGACATGGGTTTGTCATTTAAATCCTTCCCAGCAAACAATCTTCCTCTCAGGGCCTTAAGCTATTTTTGAAGAGTTTCATGTAGGACAAGCGCTTAAAATTCAAGAGATACTGAACTCTCTGTACCTGCAGAGTACAGTCTCCCTTCCTGTACGGAAACCAGAAAACTAGCTGCTCTCCCTAGACTTCTTAGCAATGAAGTACATAAATGCTCTAGAAAGATATAGATGCATCTAATCCACATTGCGTTATAGCTTCCTTTAGGCTTCAAGATACATAGTTTTGTTATTTCCTTTTAAAAATGCTTTGCTTTTTTTTTTTTTTTTTTTTTTTTAAAAAAAAGTAACACCCTGGCAGTGTGAGCAACGGGGGTCTATTGGAAACAATAAACCAAAACAAACAATCAAAAAACCTACATTTTTTTCCTCCCATTTGAACAACCCCTGAACGTTTCCAAAGTAGAGTTTCATTTCTGTATTGCAAACAGTTAAGGTAATTTCAACTTAGATCCTCCAGTCAGACAGGAAGAGAATCCATGGAACTGGTTATTGACACTGTTGCAACATATATAGCTCATGCCTTTGCCAAAAAATAGCCCTAGGTCACTTGCATTATTCACTGTTTCTTGTGAATAACAGAGGAAACTACTTCCAAGTCAGCCTGTTCAATTAGTGGGATTTGCTCCCAGACTACCTTGCTCAATTAGTGCGATTTTCTTCAAACATCTTGTATCTTTTACTGCTCTGCCCCCAACATGGGGTCCCTTGTCCCAATGTAGCATATGTGCAGTAAACCCTACACATCTATCTGAACTTGGGTCTCACCAAAGTGTTGCATTTTTCCCTTATGATTCTTCTTAAGTAGTTCAAGTAAAGAGCTGAAGCATGCTCACTTTTTCCAGATTAGTTATTGCAACTATTTTCTTCTCAAAACAGTCATTCATGAAGGTGCACACACTAAGCAAAGCTCCTCTGATAAAGGAGGTCAGAATAGTCTCTGTAAGCCCAAGGCAAAAAAACTAAACACCTTTTTGCTACTTAATACTTGACATTTTTTTTTCCTTCACTAAAATCAGAGAAAATCAGGGAATTTTTTTTCCCCTCAAGCTCCTTTTGGCAAAAAGGCAGTTCATTAAACAATTCTAATCTACCATCCTTCATATCTACTAAACCTAGCTTTCCATTTTTACTCTAAAGCAAACCTAGCAAACAAAGCACACTAGGGGAGAACACCAGCACTCATCACGGGGAAGGATTTAGCAGCTGATTTGCTAGACACATACATTGGATCAACTACATCACACACACACACACACACACACAAATACAATTTACTAAGCGAAACTTCACTTAGAATTGGAGAAATACCAATATGCACTGCAGGGGTGTGATGGAAAACAAAACCACAGCACAGAGAAGCACAGTCAGTGAAAAAATGAATTTCACCATCTCATATATTATAGTGGTCTCCCTTGCATTAATGGGAGAGATCAATTCAGTATTTTCTTTTCTCCTTAAATTAGCATAGCAGCAATCAGTTTAACAGTTTCCTTGGATGCCACCACACTGCTGAGACGACCTTTGCATCCTTCACTTTTTCTGCTGGCCACACAGGATAGGTAGCAGACACAGACTCCCAGCCTAGAGTTACTAGAGGAAAAAGAAGTTTACACACAATTCAAACTATACTGTTCTGTTTACCTGCAGGCTTCACTGCTTTCACTGTTTTCTGCATTTCCCCCTAGCTGGTTACTAGCTTTAGACCCATTTTCCTGCTTTGGCTCCTGCTGATCTTCTGGCAGCAAGAGCAAGGCATTTCGTAGACAAATGGCTGCAAATTCCATACTGGCTACGGGAATTGCCGAGGACTGCCCATCACTGAAACAGGACACAGAAGTTAACAAGTGAGTAACAATCCTACTAAGCTAAACAACAAAAGCAGATCTCCAGAAAATAATAAGAGGCTGCTAGCAAAATGGGTAGATTCAGCTACCTGAGAACTACTTGATTTTTTTTTCCTGACTTGACTTCTTGAAGTCTTACAGAGGAACAATCAGATTCTTCCCCCACTTTTCTGAATAGGAAACTGGAAATGTATTTTTAAATGAGAAGAGAATTATAATTCTCTGAAACTCATATTTGAGAGAAATCAATTTTAAGTTTTAATAGCACTCTAAGTTTCAAGGAACATACAGATAAGCCCTCCGCTGGCCATTATAAAGGAGGCATCCAAATGATGCTTAAATAAAAGTCACCAAGCATTTTAATATGCATTTGCACTACAAGAATAAATGCAAAACAAACAGTTTTCCCATGACATTTTTTCCATGACAGAAGATTCTAGATACATATTCTTAACAAGTCTATGATAATGAATCAAACAGCCCAGGGAAAACATACTTACTTATAGACAACATTCTGTATTGATTGGGATGCGAGGACTATCTTACGGTGGTAGCCTTGACCTACTATAGATTGCACTATTCCCTTTTTGCTGGGAAGACCTTTAGTTTCTTGTTCTGATGTCTCAAATAAAAAAGAAAAAGAAAAGAAAAAAAAAGGAGGATTAAAATGTAAAGCAGCTGAATGAGAGATTGATAAAATTAACGTAAAGTTGGAAGACCAGTTTGTACCCAGCTAACCATAAGAATTAATAGTTTATATGGGTACTACTTTAGCTCTTAGGTACCATGAAGGATATGAGGCACCTTCTATTGTCTTTGCATTGCAAAGGGATTTTAACCATAGTTCCACTGTGTGCTGTAAGTCATAGATTATTTCTCGGAGCTTGTCTGATAGCCTACTGACCTAGTTTCTCCTGTTTCAAAGGAGACAGAACAATGAAACGAGTCTTACATTGCAGAATTGCTAGGATATCTACAGAGATACTGGATGATCAGTGAGATAATGTTTAGAACTGGCACTATAACTCAGCATCTTCCTCCATTCTTATACAGCATTCAAAATGCTCTAAGAAAAACTGCTCAAACCATTCCATGCAGAACAAACTGCAACATATTCAACCTTACATTAGGCTATCAACAAGATGCTTTTGGTACATAGATAATCTGGAAATCAAACAAACTTAAAAACTCCTATCAGTCCCACGAATCATCTCCACACCATATTTATCCTGATTTTTGACATAAGCAACTTAACAACATTCCTTGCAAGCAAAGGCAGTGGAGCAGAGTCACAGTTGTAAGGCAAAATCAAAAGGTATGTATTTTTATACGTTAAATAGGTATCACTTTCCAGACAATTTATCACAATCTAATGTGAAGAAGAATACTGACATGATAATGACATTAGCCGATAAAACAGAACAAACACATATAATAAGCTTGGATATAAAGCATATATTTTGCACAAAATAATTTTAAAACCTGCAGAAAGGGAATCCCATCTATATATTTTATACACTAAAATACTACAGCAGATGAAAATTTACTTTAGTGAAATTACTTTTCTGTATGAGGTCCAGGAAACAAAAGATAATCCATATTTAGATATGGATTATCTATGGATTTAGATATTTAGATATATAGAAGCATTATAGCAAATTGAGTTGCAAGGTGAAATTAAACACCTTATTGATTTTAGGACCTCATTTGTCAAGCTGCAAATTTATGATTAATTTAAAAGACACTTTGCCTGTTCTCTAATATTAACAGCATTTTTTTTTTCTTCTCCTCTTTTAAGATTACAGAGTTAGGAAATGCCAAACTGAAGCTCCTTGGCATTCCATGATGATCAGTATTATGACTGCAGAATAATGCAAGCTAGGTTATACGAGCCTGACATCATCTCCAGGAGGGCTGGTCCTTCTCTTTTCCAGACCGTTTAACACTGCCCTTGAGAAGAGGATCCCAGCTCCTTTATCACAAGCCGTACGCTAAACAACCCTCCTGTACTCTGCTTCCCAGTAGAGATGATCAGTATCCATTCTTTACCACCATGTACTTTGTAATCAGTGGAATATACAGCAAAAAATGCAAAGTGGGCAGGAAGAAAGCTGTTCTACCTGCATTCACTCTGGCCTCCAAAACTGCTCCCAGATCTAGGAGACAATAGGTAACAAACCGCACAACTAAAGTCAGTGCATTTCTTTTAAAGCTTCAGTGAGTCCTCAGCAAAGCAGGGGCAACAGCAATCCTCTTCCACATGGTTGTTAGCAGTAGCTTAACGTTTCTGAAATGCACAGACCTCCCTCCCCAGATAATGGGCATCACTGAAAATCCTAAGAAAGAATTACGAATTTTGTTTTTCTTAGGATTGTGCAGTGTGCAGTAAATAAAGACAGGGGAGCCACCCACAAGGAAAAGTGAATCTGGAGGAAAAATGGAGTGAATATGGCTGGTGGGTCAATTAATCCCACCCATCCTGTGCACTGAGATGGGCACACTGTGGAGAAAGCGTGAGGGAGCATGTAATTATGGACTATGTTGCTATGCCTGCACTCAAGGGAGATGAGCTCTAGTTCCTTCCTCAGCCTCTGCCCCTTTAGGGCTGGACACACTACAAGCTATTCCCTCTCCACCTCAAGCAGCAACAGAGAGAAGAAATAATGATAGCCTGACAGACTTGGCTGCATGAAGAGAAGGAAGATCACAGAAAAGATCTCAATGGAAATCAGACTGCATCTTGTTATTTACATCCAATCCTATAAAATGAAGGCATAATTGAATTTGGATGGTGTATTTATCGTAGACAAAATTAATTGAGAAGTTTGTACTATTTGCACATCAGGAAAACTTTTATTGAACTATTACTGAATAAAACTTACGCTAAAAACTTAATCTGAATGAGTGCTAGAACAGTAACAGTACATTTTCAGTCACACCTTACACCCGAGTATCTGGCCTCAAGCTACATATAACAGCTCTCTACTTCACAGGATTATGCTGCATTTCAAGAGCCTCATCATTTCAGAAGCTGTAATGCAATTCCTGGAGACTAAACATAAAAAATTTAAGATGCTTCAGTCAAATATTTTCCAAGAAAGAAGAAAAAACCCTTCCTTGTCAGAGCAGCAGCAACCTTGTCAGAACCAAAGCTACCAGAGCTGTTTCTGTGCATCAGACCTTCAAGAGAACATCAATCCTGCAAGTACAGCCACAAAAATTTTCCTTCTTTGAGTATTAGTTAAGTTGGCCCCCAACTCCAATCTCATCTTGCTATTTCTGCAGTCCAATAACAGAAATGCTTGGAAGAACAGAGCTTAGCGCAAGGAAGAGATCTCATACAAGTTTAATTCATCACAGAACTTTGTTACTTATTTAAAACAAGTGTGGGAAGCCAAGATATTATTAAATATTCATAAATAATAGTTCATACAATGTTGTTATATTTTAAGTAGATAGTATTCTCTGTAGAAAAACAACAGGTTGCTTCCTGTTAACAGGTGAAGTCTCATGAGAGAATAATACAGTTTTGTCTCTAAATAGTATCTTTCTTAAAATTTTTTCAAGGCAGAAGTTAAATCCTCAGATGATTTGAGAAATCTAACACACTTAAAGCTAGCTTAGGACTACTCATTCAAATTAGGAGTTGGAATAGCCTAAAGGAAGTGATGGTAAATGGTTAAAGAAAAATCATGTTAAACCAGTCTCTCCAGCAAAAAAAAAAAAAAAAACCACCCTGTAACTTAGAGGAAGAGCTGTAATAGCCACTTACGTGCTTTTGTTTTATCTCATGCTAATCTTTAGAATAGCCCCTCAAATTCTTCTGATCTTAGAAAAGTCGATTAAGCACTGGGCTTCAAGTCACTATTTCTATGGAACAAAGAGACAGTGTTTTTCTTCCACCTCTGTTGGAGCTTCCGATTAAACAGACACACACACACACACACACACAAATAATTAATCTGCACTTACATAGAGGTGTGGCAGCATCAGGTCTATAAAATACAGAAATCAACTCAAGGTATTATTTCTTCTCCTTTGCTATCACATGTATTTCAAAACCACCATGGTATCCATAAAAGGAATTTACAGATCTACTTACCCCTTTATTGGCAGCAATGCAGCATTCTGCTATTCGCAGCCAGAGACGCGGGTTTGAGTGATAAACTTGGACTGCCTCTATCAAGCACTCGAAGGCAGCTAAGGGCCTCCCAATATGTAACAGCTGTATTCCACAGTTGTAGAGCAACTCATAGCGTTTGTTAGTCAGTAGGGTACACATAGGTCTGCCTGAAAACTTTTTACCTGTGGAAAAAGAACAGAATTTTTTTGACATGCAGCTCAGCAGGGCTGAAAACATAATACATCCCAAAACTACATAACCCTTTCTTTCTTTACAGAAACTCAATAGCTTCCCTCTGCAAATATATCCCTTCCATAACCAAGCGGATCCAAGACAGATTCATCATATTATTAAGTTAAGCCAAATTAAATACTAACTACTTGTGTGCCTTTCCAGTCAAGCTAAGTGTTGTAAACACTACACTATGAATCTGGAATTGAATACGCATCTTTGTTACTCTTATAAAGCTTATAAAAAATCTGTTTTTTTGTTTTTGTTTTCTGTTAATAAGTATAAAACATCATCTGTCTTTGCACCAGTATCTGAGATTGCACTGCAAGAGCAGGGTGGCTTGGGAAACAGCAAAAATGTAGTAGTGTGACAGGAACTAGATTTTAAAGAAAATGAAAAGTGAGCAAATTATCACTTCATCATGAAACCCCCTACTTGGGGGAAAAAAAAAAGAAAAGTATTACTAAACCAAGTAACAAAACTTTTTATAATGCTTATTTTCTCATCTTTGACTGTACCTAAGAACAAAAATAGAGGGATAAAACCAGGTACTACATGGATAACTAAACAGTGGGTAAAATTCTACCTTGCAAGTCTGTGAATTGTTCAGTTCAGTAAGAAAGATTTTTATAATATATAATCTTTCAAACACTAACTTAACAAACCGTGCATCAAATTTTCTACATCCAAGTTTAACATGTCCCTCAAGATCCCTGATCTGGTGATTCTACCTCCTGTAAACAGGCCTGTAAATAATGTTTTTAATGGTGTATTGACAGGTCTCCGAAACTTTCTTTTGGTCACATCTCCCTGACTGACAACCATAGGTTATAAACAAGACAGAAGTAATTGCTCCAGCCCATAGCACACCAGAGAGCGCAAAAGTTTATTATTATCTCTTTTTCACAACAACAACTATGCACTGAAATCAAGTTAGACTCAGAGTCACCATCCTCTTTATCCTGTTCTGCAAGCAAATGGAACAGGATTTTTCCTGGTAATTCCTGAAAGTGTATGTCATCTGTTTTACTGATTTGTCCACCCCTCTTCCACCACCTATTTTCACCTCTTACAAACTCTTACCTGGGTCTGGAGTACCTGTACCTAGCTGTGCACATGCATTATCGTTTTCTTGCAAAGCTTTTTTAAAGTAAAAAATTCCTAAGTTGTGCTTTCCCATAGCAAAGTGGATGCAGCCAAGATTGTTCCAGAACATGCACCTTAAGCATTCACCTGAGAGAACAACAAAAGATCGCTTTCATAAACTGAATCAGAAAAATGCCACTGAACCCACAACACACTCCCTCCATTCTCTCACGGGCTAGCATATTACAATATCTAATTAAACATCATCTTCAGCAAAATAATCAAGGATTATGAAGCTACTGTCTTTCAAATATTTTAATAACCTACATTTCTATATATTTCTCTATTTCTCATTTCTCTATTCTCACTTCTATTTCTCATTCTCATTTCTATTGACTTTTGTAAAAAGGAAATTAAGAGGAAAATCCTTTAAAAAGGAAGTTCTTAAATTAGCTACTTAAGTTTTATAAAATAAGCAAATGTTACTCCAAGCATACAAGCAGGAAAGAATCAGCCTTGATATTGAATACACATTCTCCTCCTTAAATTTACCACATGCAGGTAACTTTCTTCTAAAGAGAATTTTTTTTTAACATAAAATAGTATCAGAGAGATGTTACAGAACATTCTAAAAGCAGTTTCAAAATACAGCAAAACTAGCATTATGGCAAATACTTTGAATCAAAAAATTTTTAAATAAAAGGGACTAATCTGTAAACACAGAAATTTCTTAAAATATTTACTCAGTCTTGTGATATTCCCAGAGAAAATTCTACAGCTGCCATCATCTAGTCACAGACCTTGCACCTGTCTCTTAGATAAAAAGTTCTCACAGCAGATGAAATCCAAGAGAACTATCTCAGACTGTAAGCAATGAGCAACTGAAGTAGAGGAATTCAGCAGCTTCACAGTATTTTTAGAAAGCTTAGCTCTCTACTAACCCAAGACACAGTTTTCTCTCTAGATGTTTCAGTATTTTTCCACTGATGTTTTTAAGTCAACTACAATCTCAATTTTTTTTTTTTTTTTTTTTAACATCAGAGCATGCAAAACTATAACCCCTACCACAAACACACACCTTCTGTGTAGCAAAATAAATTCAAGTGGTGCACAGTGGAAGGCAAGCCTCAGCACTTCATGAAGTATCGAGTTTCCTCGTAATCATTACAACTGCCATAATAAAGTTGTTTGGGTACAACTTGAAATCTCATTCCTTAACCTAGGTTACCTTTCTTTACTTGATTTACTAACCCAAGCAAGAAGCCCTGCAGATACTACATTTACACCTTGTAAAGTCATTTTCCTAGATAGTCTGTAGGTTATGAACACTGCAGAAAATCCACGCCACAATCGCATCACTGAAGAATGTAAGAATGAAGAAAACATATAGGATATAAAAACATGAAGCTTCAGGTCTATTCCATTAAGTAATTATTTCCATGCTTAACATTGATATAAGTGAGTAGTCCCCATTGCACCACACTTTCACATGCTCGCAGATGAAGATTCTCTCATTTTACCTGTTTTCATGAAGCCTGGGTGTTCAGCAATGTTTGCACTGTTCAAAAGTTTTACTGCTTTCCGATAATTGCCTCTCAAATATTCAAAATTGCTCTTTAGAAAGAGAGAAGGAGCTGACTGTGATAGAGAAAAAACAAACAAAAAATTCTCTTATTTTATGATTTCTATTGTTAACACTAAATCACTCCATAGTCAACGTGGCCCCTGCTGCCATTTAAAAATCGACCAAACAATGTAGGACCAAACCATTTCATGAAGCAGCATTTCTCTGTTGAGCACATGCTGAACACATCTCCCTTGAGTTTCACAAACTGTAAGTATTTTTGTTATTGCTCTAAAACGCTAGAGAATTGTTATGCCAATGGCTGACTGCAGAGGATCTCCTTTTTTCCTTAACGGGATCTTTCTCCAATCTGCCTTCTAGTACACTCTTCCCCATGCTTCCCTCCCTTCGGAGTTCAACAGCTTCCTCCTGGACTGTGATCTTCCTCATCTGCCCACAGAGACCTCATGATCCAGAAGGATTTCTGTCAAACTAGCAGTTGTTGAGACTGTCATCAAAAGGGAAGTGCTCTCCTCCCATTCCCTGCTCCTCAGTTAACGCAGGCTATATCTGGAATGGTGGGTGTAATTCTCAGTTGAGAACTCCTATATTAAAAAAATAAAAAAGAAACTGCTTTCTAGCAAGAGGCAAGCCTCCAAAAGACTTGAACAAGGAAAAAAACAAAGACAGCAGCAACAACAACAAAAAACCCACCCCAAAAACAAAAAAAGAGCACCCTAAGTCTTCCATGAAGTGGTTTAAAGCACCAATTATACCAGAAGATATTAATTCTCAAAGTATAAAATTTCTAACAAACTAAAATGTGGTCACTTTTAAACTGTAAAGCAAGCGTGATCTGCTTAGTATAGTAATCACTGTTATTTTTACACAATTAACAGTAAAGAGCAATTTGCAGACCACCTGCAAAAAATACACACGAAATTCTCTATTATTTACACTCATAGAAGAAATATTACAATCTCAACTAAACATATAAAGCACTCTTGAGACATCCATCCTCAAGACGATACTTCTTTGCAAAGTTAGAAAACTCTGTTTTAAGGGAACAGAACTAGATTATAAAAACAGTATCTTTAAGAATACCTACATTCCCAGCTGTATTCATAACAGACTTGATCTCCCTTTTGCATGCTTTTAGGGACTTCATCTGGATATAGGCTCTCACCTTATACTGAGGAAAAAAATAAGGCTGTTAAATAAAAACTAAATTTTCAGCTCTAAGATAAAACCACAGCTAGACTTATTACAGAATTATACATGAATCTTAAAAAGAAGTTAAATAGCTGCATTTTCTTTAATAATCTAAAGAAGAAATTCTATTCATATAACATTTCATGCAATAACCAACAGTAACTCTGTATTCATACCCAAATCACTTGTAGCTAAAAATCACAAATTGGTTAATCTAATTTCCTAGCTCACACATTTGCCTACTGATCTGACAATACCAATAAGTGAAAGATGACAAAGAAGGATGTTTTCACAAATCAGACATGTCATGGTTTGTAATGTGAAATAAAACCTCAGCTCATTTAAGCTGTTGGAGATGTAGCAGATAAAAGAGTAGACCTAACTGCAATTTACCTATATTACAATAGGTTGCAAGGACTTAAGTTAATTTTTTTTTTTCATCAGTTTCTCCTGTATGTGGGTATCACAAAAGAGATAGTTAAGTCATTTTTTGTTTTGTTTTACAAAATAGAATTCAAGAACAGGCAATACCCCAACCCATGCTGACCTATACTGGAGGCAGGCTGTATTTGGTTTTAAGACAGACTGAACTTGTTTTGTATCTGTTCTTGTATAAATTGCATGCAGACACCTACTTGATGTATCTTAGATTTGGCTGCTTCTATTAAAGCTCCACTTTCAGCTTTCTGGTTGGAGGAATCTTTATTTGTATTATTACTTGACTGAAAAAGAAAAAAAAAAAGGTATTATCTTTTTAAATTTGACTTACAGATTTTTTTTTTTTTTAGACTATGAGGAAGAAAAATAACTAACAGTCCAAACAAGTACTTACCCATCAAATATTGCAACTTGAAGTTAACAATCAAAATTCAGGAATGACTACACCAATCTATGAAGTTCTCTACATTAACACTAGTAGTATGCTGTACCACTCCAGCACTGAGATATTTTAAGAATTCTTTAACGTGGGAAGACACTATGCACACTTTAGGCTCACTCACGAAGATTTTCTTCAGTAGAATTATCTACTATATATTTAGACAGGGTGGAACAGAGGGAATGCATTCCTGCCACATATAATTAACTCAATTACTTACACTTAAGTTGCAATATAGATTTGTAATTCAGAGTTATCTAAAAACTTAACTTTGAATCAAGTTAAAGCATACCACTGTAAAGACTTCAATATATTTCTAGGATTTTCTACTTACCTCATTTTTTCCATTCTTGCTGTTATTGTTGCCCTGTGAAATCATTTTTTCTAAGACAGCAAGTAGATGTAAAGCCTTCTCAGCTTGGTAAGTTAGGAGGTACAGGTCTACAAGTAAGAAGCACACAGCCTGGGCAAACTTCTCTTCTGCATGAAGTTAAGAAGGGAAAAATCATTTTGAAGTTTTAATATTAAGCTTTCCAAACCCAACCAAAAAAGTCCACACAACATTATGAGGGAAAGAAAATAAAAAAGGGAAGAACTAAAAAAACAAAAAAAAAACACAGCAAGATGTATTGGATTTATGCTGTGGGTAACAAGCATGCTTCAGTAAACAGTCCTGTCACTTCTAAAATTCAAAGATTATGAAGTTGCTTAAGAAGAAGACAACTCTACTATACAGGGTGCCAAAGCGCATAAAAGACAGCAGCATCGTAATAAAATATGACCACACACAATCACATGCAATCTAATGCAGGCATTTAAAAATATAAGCCCACTGATTAATCAGCACCCACAGTGTAGTTATATGATCATTTAAAATAGTACAGTTTAGATCACCTAATCACTTTTCAAATACTATTTTCATAAATACAGAAAGTTGACAAATACCTGTTTCAGAATCATAATACCTCTCTGCTAAACACCTCTGAAGTACCATCATCCCAAATTAAATACAGTCCCTGGTATAAAGCATATTCTTAATTTCTAAGTTTAGCCATTGCTTTAGAACAGTATTAGGCAGACCCTTATGTGAGAATAAGAAAAATATGAATTATCTTTCCTTAGTTTTTATACAAAGGAAATTTCAGACTACGTACCAAAAGGTTCTATAAATTGATAGAGCTTCTCTCCCACTGATATAGCTTCCGTATACTGCCGCAGGTGATACAAAATAACAGCTTGATTGTAGTAAAGCATGCTATTTTCAACATCATCTAAACCATCCATTTCTTCAACAGCAGAGTGAACCTTTGAAAAAAAAAAAAAAAAAAACACACTTGTTTCATTTAAATTCATCCTTTTTTTTTTTTTAATTAACCTATAGGTAGAAATTAGTCTAAAGGTAGGTCAATATGAATTCCATATCCAATGAATTCCATTCATTAGTTATAAGTTAATAAACATTTGCATTGTTCAATATAAGCCCAGCAAAGCATTTAAATCATGTCGTAAACTATTTTGAGTTAATAACCTTTCTATTAAAAGAATGACAATTTTTCCTACAGCTGTAAATGCTGTAAAAAAAAAAAATAGCATCAATATGCTTGCAGTACCTGGTTCTTCAGCTGGTTAAGAGTTTGTCTCAAGTTGTCTGTTGTAGTCTGGTTACTTTTACAGAACTCTGCAACAGCAGTATTCAAAGTTATCTTGTAGTCATCTTTGTTTATGTCTTGAAGGGTATTTAGGTGCTGTAAACAAGCATCGTAATTTCCAGCCTGGAAATTGCACACATATCAAAAACGGGCATTAGAAGATACAAAGTCTAAATTAACACGTTAAAAGTTGTAATGAAGTATCCTCTGTAAGTTTACAGAACAAAGTAGTATTACAATTATCAACAAGAAGTGAACTAAAACTAAATTGTTACATGTGCATTAGTAATGAAGTAGAAATAAATCAAAAGCTGTCATCCAAACCAAATTTCAGGAAGAATTCTATGGCAGACAGACAAATGGAGTGGTCTATTATTAACAGAGGATTCTATGAACAGTGTAGTTCTGGTTTGCTGAATGCAGAATTAAAAGTAAATGTCTTTGTTGCAGAACGAAAGAGAAGTCCAAACTCTTGCAGCTGGCAAATGCTGTCAAAAGTCAATGTTAATTAACTCATCATATAGCTGTTATGGCTGGTAAGTTTTGAGAATCAAGATTAGAAGATGCTCTTCCACACTCAGTGTAAGAGACCCCTTCAATCATTTCATATCACAACACACAGAAAATGTATGTGCTGCCTTTATAACACAATTACTGCTTTTTTTGACCTAATATCCTGTTAATACATTTGCAACTACGTAAAAATAAATAAATAACTACCATTTATTACAATTTACTACAACTGCTAAACTAGCTTATAGAATTAGAAGTCTCACAATTTGGCTTCTTCTTACCTGAAAGGCTTGTAAAGCACTGCTTGACAGTTCCTTTTCCTGATCAGTAATCCCAGAAGAAGTACCTGCTCCTTCATGTTTCTCAGAACCTTGATCTGCAAAACAGAGAGAGCGTTACAAGAAAGCTTGCAAACGTGATGAAAACTATTCAGCTTAAACATTTAGTTTCCTCCATTTCTCAAGATCCTCTTGGCAGTACAAAGAATCATTTTCCACATTACTGCATTGCTGCCTCCCTGCCACAATAACACCTGCCAAATTACCCTGTACTCCTATTTCTCTCCATAAACTGCAAATTAACAATCCTAGTTATCCAGGGAACTTGAATATTACCTTTTAAGAGTATTAACTATGAAAAAATACAGTCCTGTAAGTTAATGGCCAACATTTTAGGTTGGTCTCTTTTAAGTTGCAGTCATACACTAGGAAGAGCTTCCTCTCCCCACATACACCCCAATTTGCACTGAAGACCAAACTTAATAGAAATGAAGTGACACATTTGTTAGATCAAAAGTCCATGCATCCCATATGCTGCTTCCTAAATAGCAAGTAAAGGGTGATTTAGGGTACACCCCAAAAGAAAACACTGGATTACCTGCCTAAGCTCCTATTTCAGAGGAGTAACTCTTACTAAATGATTTAAGAAAAAAATAAATCACTGAAATCATTTTAAAAAGTGTTCTCTTCACACATACCATTTTCAGCAACTTCTTCCATTCTACTACAACCTTTTCTAGATTGCACCAAGGAGACTACCATATAACATTTATGATTCTGACCCTTCTGAGGTTTTATATAGCAAACCAACACAATTTTAGTAGTTTTCAATGTCTTTTACATATAATTCCTTACATATTTTACCTTTGGGGCACTATTTTTTGAAAGCAGTCTCACTGAAACCTTTTGACATCACTTAGAGTCACCTAAATGATATTAGATATGGAAGCTCTAACTGTAGTTAAGATGTAAAAACAGACCAAAACAAAACAAAAACAAACAAATAGAAAAAAAAGCCACACCTTTACCACAAATTAAGAGGTCAAAAAATATTAAGCTCTTAGGGTGAAAAAAAAAAAAAAAATTATTTCTAGAAGCATTAACTCATTCATGTACTGGAACATATTTCAATAGACTAGTTGGACTCTGCATATTTGAAGTCTTCTTTCTCCTCCTAGAATTCAAGGATCTAATGCAACACTCTAAACAAACCAAACATGCATCTAGAAGCTCCGCTGCAAAACCCATTCCCATTGCCACCAGTTTATCTTGATGACCTGCTGCTGAGCAGCTCTCATGCTAAGAAAAACACGTCACACGGACAGATACACAGACAAAACCAAACATCAGAAGACTCATCCATGCTGGGAATAAAGCATATCTATTAATAGCTGGTGTTTGTGGTTGAGAAGACAGCGAGATCCCTTTCATGGTCCTACCTAGTAACACATTAGCACAAGAACTGTACGTGGTCAGCTGGGTCCTTCATCCTGCGTCAAGATGCTGGTAGTGGCAAGGTTTTAAAGCCTCAAGTCTTAAAACAGCAAATTGCAAAGAAATCTTAACTCGCTATGATTGCAACAAAATCAGGGTTACTCCACACTCTGCAGGGGGTCCTTGCGGAAGGACTACCTGCACCTGCTATAAAACCTGACCACACAAAAGACATGGATCAAGTCCCACATAATAGATCTAATTCCCACATTAAATCTTGTGTTTGTGCAGCCAAACAGAAAGCTATCTTTCTTCAGGTAACCCCAGAATAGGGCTGATGGAGTATATTTGTTCTCATACTTTCATGCCAAAAGGTTTATTATGTGCATTTCAGATTACGCTGGGGGGGGAAAAAAAAAAAAAAAAAATCAGTAAAGCCAGAAGCTGAGAATCAACCTCTGAATATTGCTAAACAAGTCAGGTCAAGAGGCCTCTCAGTTTTATTGAGACATGAGTTCCTTAACACCTAAGAACAAGACACTAAATGCACCCATATGGGAACTGGGGGGTGCAGTTTTGGAAAACCACTATAGGCAATAAAAAACATGTTCACACAACGCTCCATGGAGTCAGGGTTCTCACAGACTGTTGAAATATTGCTGAGGAGAAGATCGGTCTACAAACAGACATCACTATGCCTGCAAGTCTCCTAGAATGTAGTTGGGGACTATTTTAAGCAAAAATAGGCCTTCCTCTTTTTCCCATAAAATTAGTTTTATAGCTGCAAATTTCATTTGTTCTGATTCACTAAGCAAAAAGTTAGTGAAGTCTGAACTGGAAGCTTATCAAGAAAGAGCAAAAGTAAAATGCAATAGAAGTAGTTTACAGCATAGCCCTGTCCCTTAGGAAAGGGCAAAGGTTTGGCTTTTCTCTAATGCTTTTGCCAAACATGTTTGAAACCTGCTAAAGTACTGAAGGTCCCTCTAATCTAGTGTAATCTTCCCACACTTGTTTATACCAGGATCCGCTGCTGCCGTTACTGCTTCACCGCTGAGACACCTCACAAACAAACTCATCTGAAGCAAGGCTGGTACAGGATACTAAAAAGACCCTTACACACAACTTACCAGCTGAGGAGAGAAAGTATGCTTAGTGCTTGACTGCAAATAAAAGTACTATTTCAGTGTTTCTTGAGGCATTTGAAAGAGAAAGAGATGAGTACAAGCTACTGAGCAAGCTACTGAGAGCTGATGTCCTCTGGCAGTCCCATAGGAGCACGTGGGCCATAAAGTGCAAGGCAGGCTGGTCATTACGAACATGTTCTTATTCACATTTACAGTTCTTGGCTGAGCTATTTGAAATGGTGCAAATTCTGTGATTTACAAATGACACAACTCAATTTACCTGTGCAAATCTTAGTTATGCATGGAGCTGTTCACTTGGTTTTAAACTTTTCATGTTTTCTACCTCTCCGGAGTACAAAACATCTAGGGCTGAGGAGCAGAAAATGCATCCAGAAAGAGGGAAAGGATGCAAAAATCTCCCGCTCACATTTTGATCTGGAGAAAGCTACTGCATTGGGTTTGATGTAATAGAAAACAAGTTGGGACATTACATTCTCGGTTAGCAAGCTGCACCATGTGGGGCTGAGCAGCTGAAACACTGTGTCAGTGAGGCACTTCTCTTTGCATCAGCAGGTGGTTGCTCCTTCTGGAGAAGATGCACTAGGTGGGCAGCACAGTCTGCTCTGGGGCATCGGACTCTCCTATACGAGAGCAAGGAAGAGCCTGAGTCTGCCTGCCTCTCTGACCTGCTGCAATGAGAAGCCACATCTCACACACACAGACCTAGACACTGGGGCAGTGACTACTGTCATCACACCTCTCCTACCCATTCCCTCCAAAGATTGCTCTTCCTGAGCCCTCTCACTTCCAGGCCCTTTAAATTACATCTTGTATAAACTGTGCTGTTGAGTGCCAGAACATCTCTGGAATTATTTTTCCAAACTCTAGGTGCAGTGGGACAATCTCTTCCTGGGAAGGAAAGGAACGGATCACAGGAGTCTCACGCCAACAAGATTTTGAAAAGTGTGAGGATCAGACAGAGCATTCAACCCTTTTGAAGGGGTAGCAACAGACTGTAGCACAGAAAGCACACTTTTCTGTGAACACTGTGCTACTAGTCTCCATGTATTAGACTTAACCCCGTACAACGGCAAGGAAACACTTTTCACTCAGAAGTTATAGCTCACTCTGCTATGAACAAGTGGATATGCAGAACATCTCGTCAGAGGTAATGTATTTGCTTCATTTGGACAGATATTGCATTCATTTGGACCAGTATTTGGACAAGTATTTGGACTCTAACTTAGTACAGCAAGAAAGTCCCTGACTTCATCGTCTCCAAGAAAGTTAAGGGTATATATAACTTCCTAAGGCCAAACTTCTCCTGTAGTTTAAAATCACAGTAAGTTTCATTAAAATAAACATAGGATGGCTTAGCGCACATCTCTTAGTAGGGCACGCTGCCTTTTCCCCATGACCATCTTCAGATCCCTCAGCCAAGTTTCATGCTGAGGATATTGAAAGAAAAAGTCAGGGCACAAGCCCAAACGAAGAACGAGGCCAGAGGCCTTGGGCTCCTCCTTGCACAGCCTGTGTCCTCCCCACAAGCTGCCCCAGGTGCAAGGAGCCTCGCGCTCAGCACGTCTCCGGCATCCAACACCGCCACAGCATAGACAGGGAGGCAGGGGCTCTGAGGGCCGGTATGTCCTGCAACAACGGTAAATGAGGGCTGTTTTGGTCATTTTCTTGGAATTCTCACCGTTTAACAGACTTAACTGGCCACAGCTTCTCGTCCCGTACCCAGCCCCCCGCCCCAGGTCACTAACGGTCGCGGCGCTACTTCCCGAGCGGAAGGACACGGGGACGCGCAACCGCGTCTCCTTCCGCCCGGCACAGGCCGCGGCGCGAAGGGGCCGCGGCGTCTCCTTCCGCCGCGCAGCGCGATGGCGGCGCGTCTCGCCGCGCACTCACCCGCGGCCTTGTCCGCAGCCATGTCCGCTCCAAGCTCCACCCGCCCCGGGACTGCCTTCCCGCCGCGGCCGCCGCCTGAGCGCCGCTAACTGCGCCACTCGCCCCCTACCGCCCGCCGCTTCCGGGTTCCCGGCGGCCTCGCCACATCCGCCCGTTGCCGGGGGCCGCTCCTCTGACGTCAGCGCAGCGAGGCGGGGAGGGGGTGCGCATGCGCAGCGCGCCCCGCGGGGGGCCATGTTAGGGCGGGTCGGCGGGGGCCGCCGGTGGTGAGGTTGGGAGGATGTTCGGGTTGCCTCGTGTTGGTCTGATGTGGAGAGAAGGTACCGCTTTGGAAGAAAGCGAAGAGATTTTGCGGGGGGCGGGGGGACAAGTACGTGCCCCAGCAGAGCGCCCCCCACAGACTGGCCCGTTGAGGGGCGAGCAGGGACCCACCGCCCTGCCCTTGAAACTGAGGGTTTGAGTCCAGCACGGCCGTTCTGAGAACAGCCGCAGCTCAGCGAGGTGCAGACAGCCTCAGAAGCAGGATACAGCCTCCCTCCTTTGGCTTCTGTAGGGATGATTTTCCCCTCAGCATGCAAATCTCCTCAGAATATTCCCATTCACTGTAACCTCGTGCTGAACTTTCAGTGTGTCAAATAATTGGGTTTTTCTGAAAGACGCTTGAGTTTTTGTTGGTCTTTGAACTAATGGCTCCAAAATATCCGCTGGCTTACGTGGTCTTACAGAGATTACCAGCCCATCTTTAGCATTGCTGAGACGCCTTCCCTGCATCCCGCAGGCTTCCTGTAAGACCTTGCTGCCGTAGTTTGCTCATCAGTTCATATGGGGGTAGTTTCCTGCATCTTTTCCTGTGTTATTTCTCCAAATGTAGTTCTTCAAGACCTCATCCCCATTTTGTTTCTGCTAAACATCGACCCGGGTTTCTGTTGTGATAGTCAGTGTGGATATACCCAATTCTGCTTAATAGATCCTACTTTACATGGTTTTGACCTTGTTACCAGCTGGCAACATTTGGCCAGAGAGGCCAGGCTCTCTGAAACACACTGCGTTTGTTGTGTGTCTCCTGTGCATTAGCTTAAGGTGTGAGAATGAAATGGCTCCTTGGAGAGGTCAATGGCAAAACTGGTTTAGAGGGAGCAAGATTTCTTTCTGCTAGTCTGTCATAAGCATCAAGCTACTATGTTTTCCCTAGCTCCAACATGAGGCAGATCAGACAGGGGAGATCCGTAAGAAAGTGATATTTTGTTTAACTAAGGGATACAATTGGAAAAAAAAATGGGCACGCTTTAGGCATGTCTGCTCGGAACGGCTTCAGCCATCCTGGCTTCAATAATCT
Organism: Nothocercus julius; assembly: GCA_013398735.1. Lineage (NCBI taxonomy): Eukaryota > Metazoa > Chordata > Aves > Tinamiformes > Tinamidae > Nothocercus > Nothocercus julius. Next base: position 1,925,046 of record VZSV01000038.1, on the reverse strand, counting down.
GAGTCCGGTAACACGAAAGATTTTGGAAACATTAGTTGAGGAATTTCAAGAGCAGGTGAATAATTTTGGTTTCATAATTGAAATTCTGAATATTTTAATTATTGTTTGCTGGTTCTCTGAATTTTTTGCACATTCTTTTGCAAGAAATTGCTGCTGTCCCAGGCCATTGGGTCATATTTGTATTAGAGAACATCTGCAGATAAGGTTTTGTTAACAAGTCTTTCTAATATGCATATATTTACTAAGGTAAATATTTATTCTGATATATTCTTGTTTGGTAAGCAATAGAACAGTCGTCTGCGTGTTGCAGGCTCTGCTGTGCTGAGATGGAGATCACAAGGGCTTTTCTGTTCCCTGCTCCAGCTTTTCCAGAGAGTCCCGTCAGAGCTCCCTGAGCTCCAGGCCTGGCAGCACTGAGGGGCAGCCTCTCTTGGTGTCCCCACCATGACACCTAAAAGGGCATGCGCAGAGTTTGTTCTGTGCATCCCCTGGTTTATCTGACGGGTGATCATGGCAGTCTTGGCTATATCTTGCAGCACTGTTTTGGCAAGTCTTTAATTTATGATTCCTAATATTTGTTCCATTTTTGTGTCTCAGGCATTTACTTTTCTCAGGTAGCACTGATGGCCCCTGGTCTGGGCAAGGCAGGAACGCCCTCTGCTGTGGAAGATACAGAATAGAAGCAAATGCCATTTGAGACAATAAAGAATGCCTGGTGTGAAACAAAACATTTATTTTAAAATATTGTTTTCAGATTTTCAGGAAAGAAGTAGTCACAGTTTAGGTTCTTGGCCCAAAAACTCAGTTTGGAAAAACAAAAATGGTCCAGATAATTCAAGGTTTCTTTTGCCCATATATAGGTTACATCAAAAGGAGCCAATTGTAATTTGTAATGTATAAGTGGAACAAAACAAACCAACAACAAAAAAGCCCGCCCCAGTCTTGCAGCTGTAGATAACCTTTCCACTGCTAACATACAAACAAGACCTGAACTGTGGAGAAAGCCACCATCCCCGGTCACTGCTGGGCTAGAGAAGGGAAGGGAGACCAGGGCCTGCTGCAGCAAAGGGAGCTGTAAAAGTTACAGTTCTGCTGCCAGTACAGACGTCTGGAAACGGCACCTGAAGTTTCCCCGCCCCGTTTGTCTAGTAAATCCCAAAATGCAGCTGATGCTACACAATAAATTCTCGAAGCTGTTATTATGGCTTCCCACGCTTTGCTGCTCAGCATTTTAAAAGCTTTCAACCCCTAGGTGGCACTACGTAGCAAAGTAAGGCATAGTTAAGTAATATATTTTCCCCTTGCAGATGGAGTTTTTATTTAAAATGTAAACTAGTGTGAATTTCAGCATGTTGAATGCGGCTATTAGTCTCAGCTTGGTGATCCTTTTTCTCTGAATCTGTCTCTCAGAGTCAATAAAAATGGTGCCATGAATCTGATTTAAAGATGATTGTTTTTGCTTTCAGAACGCCATGGGATATATTTTCCTGGAAAATGATGGTGCATCATAACCTATTACAGTTTTTGTTCTGCCTCTGAGCAGTGAATAAAATAATGTAGGCTATTTTTACCTTAGCAGTTTGCGTGGTACAGCAGTAGATTGGTAGCTCCAAGCAGCTGGTGCTGTAGTTCCTTGCACCTCCAGGATACTGGGCACACAGAGGTTACTCAGGATCAGGTAGGGATTGGCTGGTTGCCCTGCATCTCCACGACACATTTTGAAACTCTCTGCAGTGAAGCATCTCACAGAACTTTACTCCTCCCCTCTGGGACTTCCAGGAATCAGCATGTTCCCCTTTTGTCTGTCCCACACAGAGGTTTTGCACCAGTCTTGATCACAAAAATTTCACACATAAAACCTTCACTTCTTACTTTTCTCATTCCTGCAGTTTCTGAGTGACACTGATTTTCTTATTTCTGGTCCTGTGACCCTGGCCAACACGCATTGCTTGGTGCTGTCAGGGTGGAATGTGAGACTTCACCCTGTAGCCGCAACAGCAGCACCAGGAAAACTCCCTGGCAGACCCGAGCAAAGGCTCCTTTCTTGCCCCTTGTTTTCACAGTCCCTCTTCCTGGGAGTTCTCGTCACTGACAGCTTTGCTTGCAGGCAGTCTGGTGCTGGGCCTGTGCTCCTGCTCAGATGGGACCCTACCCTCCTTGGCATGTGGAACAAGAAGCTGCTGGTGTAGAAATTCCAGGTGCATTGAGAAACAGAAAAAACAATGGGATGTAAGGGGTGTAGGGGAATGATGCCACAACATTCTCAATATTTTTTTAAAGATTTCTCTTTTGAAAAATGATCCTAATCTTTCCCTCAGATTATAGTACCTGATAAATAACCCCTTCAAGACACTCCCTAGCTCCCCTTCCCTCATTCTGTATCTGTGCTGATATGTTCTTTATGTTTCCTTCATTTATCTCTTCTGATAGAACCAGTATCTTTTTCTGTTAATGACTTCAGTCCTTGGGATCAATCACTTCTGTTTTGACAATGAAAACTTGTTTCCTAGGTTAAGAAACAAAATGGTCTAACATTATCTTGGAGTCAGACAGAAGTTTGCTGCCCCCAGTTTCAGTGCTTCGGAAAATCTCGGTGGCTGTGGAAGGAAACTCTCTCTTACTGCAGTCCGCTCGTGGGAGTGTACTTAGTGCCTGCAGAGAAGGCGAGTCTACACCTTATGAAACTTTAGTTTCCACTTAAGGGCTGCGATTGACAGAAAAGCCTTTATTTCAGCCTAAATTCACTGAGACCCATTCCTTAACTCTAAATTATTTTGTGGCTATATCACTGGCTTCTTGGACAAGCAAGAACTGATTTGCCCATAACAGCAGTGTGTCTGCATGACAAATGTGTTTATGTCCAGTGCATCAAGTACTGATTTATGGCCTTCCACATTGCACGGTACTTTGACCCGCTCTGAGATGCAGAAATAGAAAGCGAATGAACACGGCAGATCAGAGGCTTTGAACCAACATATGGTTCTTTCAGCTCAGTCTTAGGAATTATTCCCCTGCCAACCTAAGCTCCTAAACCCATTTGACAGATAGATACACTTGTGCAGAAGTCTAGCACTTGATGTTCTTGGGATTGCATCAGCTAGGGAGCTGGTGTTTAGTGAGAAATTATATGAACCCTGAAGCGGGAATAATCTATAAATGAGAAAGGAGAATATATGCAAATTCTCATTTAGGGTGGCAATTAAGCTGTGATATCTGCAGACAGAGATACTCTTTCCTGACAAGTTTCAAGCTTTTTTTCTTCTCTAAAGGTAAAAACTTTCTTCTGCTACGATGTATTTGAAAAGTTCCCAGTTTTCTTGATGAAAGCAAACAAAGCTTTTATTGATGTTATTAACAAACTCTATGTGAAATGTTGCAGAAGACAATAAATGGATTCAGTACTTTTTTTTTTTTTTTTTTTTAACCATCACACACCTCAGTGGAATCTTTATAAATGTTTTCATTGTTTCCCTTAAAAAAAGTAAATGCATTTAAATAATTTTGAAGTATTTTTCTTCCAAAGCTTTTAGGAATCTAAGAGCATACAGCTGAGAGTCATTTATAAGCCACACAATTTGCTGAAAGATGCTAGAATAGTCTGATGAAGTTATCTTTTGAAGTAATAGAAAAAGGACTGTTTATTTATTATTTGCCTAAAATAGGCCTCTGTATCTGAATACTGATACAGATCTGAATTCTTTCATACTGCACATCTGCAAATCACATGAAGATACCCATTTTTTTTATTGTGAAAAACAATAGGAAATACACTTTTGGCAGTTACCATTTTTCTCTGTGTGAGACTGTAAGGTTCTGACTTAGGCAGCCTCCAGTCCAGTTTGAAATCTCAGTATCTAATGATATGTGATTAAATATAAACTTTTTTTTTTCTAGGAAATTTTAATTTGATGTGTACTATGAAGAAATGTGATGTGTACTATGAAGAAAAAGATATTGTATATGTCTCTTCATGGATCCAGGACAGAAATCTTAATACTTCTAGTGTTTTCTTTCCTTACAAAGGATTAAGGTAGATTTTTATTTTGTTCCAATTGTTTATGTTGAGCCTTCAAGTTTCAATTATATTTGACTGTAGCAATAGTCTCTGAAAGCCATTTTAATTTATTTCTGCCTAACCTAAGTCAGTTATAAAGGACTGTGGCTTCAGAGGATGAAGGAAAACATAAAGCAAGTACTCACATCTTCCAAAATGTTAGAAAGATGGAAAGCTATTTAAAGATGGAAAGATGTCTCTGGAGCTACCGAATCTCTGTGGCTGGCATATGGCAGGCCTGTGTGAGCAAATGCCTGTGCTGCATGTACAACACACACCCGTTTGCTGAAAGTCTATTCGTGTCAAGAGCCATAGCAAATAGACCAAGTTACAGTGTGATTAGAAAAAAATGCACTGTCATAATGATATTTTTTAATTCTTTGGAGAAGCAGTCTTGCACATTATTTGATCTCTGAGGCAATCTTGATGGTTAAAATGCAAAATGAAATGAAATGAAATGAAATGAAATAATAAAATAAAATAAAATAAAATAATTTTTTTTTTTCTCTTCAGTGTCAGGAAAGATGAGATCAGCATTAAGATTAACCAGAAAACAAGTAACATAAGATTTGACCTTTGTTTGACCCTTATGTGAGAACAAAACTCAGATCTTTTGAAGCTGCTGTGGAAGAACTTGAAAAGATGCCATACATACAAGCATGTGTCTGTTGGGCAAGGCAAGTGGAATTGGAGAGAAAGGGAAAATAATTTTGACTTTGATACCCTAACCACTGAGTCATTCTTGTGTATTTGTTTCTGGCTTCTAGAATGGAAATTTAATTCTAGACCTGAAAAATGTTCTTTAGAAAAATTTTGCTGAAATTAATATAACCTTAATTTCAAACAAGAAGAAAAAGAAAAAAGAAATTTCCAATGCCAGTCAACTGCAAACTAGCTGTGAGATATGGACTAATTCAATCCCCATGTTTCCTAAATAAACATCCTTTCCCACATCCATAGTTGAGGATAGCTCTTTGCTAGAGTTTTAAGGCCTCTACTGAAGCCAATAGACTATTTGTGCACCTATTCTGACAACCTGAAAAACAGGTTGTTATGAGCTGCAAATAACAATTAACACAAATAGTAGTAAATGTTATATAATATTTGATTAATTTTATTATTTTCTACATTACTCAAGTGTAAATGGAAAGGGTGCATTTTAGTTGAGTACTGTGTGACTGTGTAATAGTTTTAAGGAAGAAGAGAGATGAAACTGTAAAATGTCCAAGCATAATGCAATGCTGACTGATGTACATAAAGAAAATGCATTATATATTTCCTTTCTACGTGGAAACATGCAGTGAAGAATTTAGATTTCAAGCCAGGTCAGGAAATGAATTCTCATCTCAGGATAAACCTGTTCCTGCCAGGACCAAAGGAATATCACTGACGCTGCTGCACATAGGATGAGAAACCCATCCACATTTTTGAATATTAAGCATTAATGGGGCAATTATATAATGGTTCATTTTCATTTAGTGGGACCTGTGCTATATACATGTGTGTCAAGAGCTAGAAAAAGGAAAGCTGCTTTTAACATGGCTAGATCCTGGGATTAGAAGATCACCAGCAGAATTTCTGCCCCAAGTTTGTTGCCCTGTGAGTCTGTGGAGGTGGTTGTTGTAACCAGACAGGTGAAGGTGGTGGTGGCGGCTGAGGAGGAGGAGAGGCTGTGAAATGGTATGCGAGGCTCCTGCTTGGCCGCGCTGCTCTGTAATGACATTCGTACACGTATGATACTCCGCAAGGGGAATGCTTCCCTCTTCCGCTCTGCCCCGAGAAACACTGAAGAGATCAGATCTGACAACTGAAAATACGAGAGTGTTGGGAACTCATCGGGGTATAAGACGGTCTTACTGGATGCTGAAAAAGCTGCTTGGAGTGTTCTGGCTTTGTCCAGCTGGTGTTCTACCTTCCCCAGCACGGGCCGAAATATAAAGCTTCTTCCAGACAGAGTTGCTTTGTTATTCACTTGTCTTTACTAGCCTCATCAGAGATTATTGGATTTGTGACGTGGTCAGATGTTTATTTCTTCATTCTGTTGCCCTTGTCTTGCAGGGCACAAACATCAGGAGAAACTACAGTAGGGAAATAAGTGGGATTTGGTAAAGACTAAATATACAAAGTTATACATGGACATGCTGTTGAAATCTTTAGGAACTGAAATTTAAGGACATGTATGCTTAAATATACTTTTAGTCTAATCAGTGCAAATATTTTCACTTAGCTTCTGCTTTGTCAGGATAACTGAACATATGCACAGCTCTCTAGACTTTATAATATCACACAGATTAGTTTGGTTAGGCATAAATGCCCAGCTAAACCTTATTGTAGATAAGCATTATTTTGGGAAAGAATGCATATAAATCACAGAAATTTGAAATCACATGGCTAATTTATTAAGTATCACACAAACAAGTATTATTTACAAAAGCCACTGCCTACAGCCATAATTTTATTATACTTTCCTCTGTGTAATAATTTTTGTTTTGTGTATGAGGCTATTGGAATAAATCTATCAGAACCTCATAATATATAGTATCATTATCTCTATTTAGCAAATTACTGAGAGGAAGCCTTCATTATCTTCTGTCCCAGGGTATTGCTTTAATTAAAAAAATCTGTATTAATTTTCCTTGAGGGTAATTATAAGAAATGTATAATCTCCAGGCAACAGTCCATCCAAAGTGTATCACATTTACTCCATTACATTAAGTCTGTCTTTTTTAATACCTAATATCTTTTTAAAATATCTAATATCTTCAGTAAAATAACGATTTATTCACATGGCATTTAATAACAATCTTCTGGCAATAGTAGCAGTAACTTCTCCAACTATATCTACTATTATGGAATTAACAGCTAAATAGCTCTTGGAGGACCCAAATTCTAGGGGAGTTTAACAACCCTTCTACAAAAAAAAAAATAAATAAATAAAAAAAATAAAATTGAGAAGGCTGGAGGTTGGATGCATGGTGATGAGTCCGGTTATTCTTTTGCACCAGTGGTCACTCAAACCAGATGACTGACAAGCCATGACCCAAGAATGTATTTCTTTACACCCAGAGATCATTGTCAGCCATGCTGACACAGTTGCCTCCTGCAAATACTTCCACCTTTCTGTGTTTGCTTTTCCACATTCTGACCTCATGATCTCACAGCCCACTTGGGATCCTTGCATCCACCGGAGCATTATTTAGCCTGAGGCCTAGCGTTGGAGAGCTTTGTCACACATAGTGTTCCACCAGTTCTTAAAACTGTTATTTCAATTCATTATTCAATTTATTTAAAAAATTATATTTGTTACTGCTAGATATTATTAGGAAGGGAGCAGAACAGAGAAGACTCACTATAAGGGAAGCCGTACAAGGAAGTCACAATTTCTCTGTTTTACCAAGCACAGGCTGTATGGCTCATGTCCCAGTGAGGAGCTGTGCTGGGCTGCCGTCGCTCTGTCACAGTGCAGTGCCAGCCCAGGTTCCAGGGAAACAGGCCTTGTCCTGCCAACTCTCGAGCACCTGTCCAAGGAAACGGAAGAGGCACAAACACTGCTTTCTTCTTATGAAAGCCTTGCCACAAAATTTTCTGCATTACACATCTCAAGTTGTAACTCTTCTGATCAGAGGAGGAAGGTGACAGCTGACTCTTCTTCCTGATGGTCAGCAGGACTAATAAAGCATGGAGGCACCCAGGGTACATTTTAGTGTGCTGCTTCCTCATACTCTCTCAGGACCACCGAGAGGAATTGGGAATTCCCTGTGAGGCCTCCATTACAGCGCATCTCCTCCATTCTGCCCCTTTCCTGATACTGTGTAGCAGCATCCAGCACACATGTCCATACTGTACTGGAATATGACAACACCTCTGTACACTAAAGAGCCGCTGAGGTCAATGAAAGCAGCTAGCAAAAGTCATATTGTATCTACAGGACTGTGCTGCTGGAACCAGTCAGTCCACCTTGCATAAATTCTGGCCTTTTACAGAGGAAGACACATTTATTTCAGGTATCAGTAGTAAGATGAATTTCTTTTTTCCACCTTATATGTCCTTAGTCACTGGCATCTCGTATGAGGCAAAACAAAAGTTGCTTCCCTATGGGCTGTAAGGGAAAATGGCTGCTTACAAGGCTTTCAGGAGCCCTTGGTCACCCTGAGTCTTCATAGAAGGTTCAAGTAGCTCCAAATAGTATTTAATTTGTCAAAATAAACTCAAATATAACATAAAAATGTACAGTAGATCCAATTTTTAGTGTGTCAGTAGAAACAGCTTGCAGTTATTTTTAACTGCCTTGAAAGCTTAGCAGGCAGATACAGCTAATCCTTTAAAAGATTTGCAGGTATTCATAGCTTAATAAGTAAGCAAAGTGAAGTTAAAGCAATAGAAGGTTGTAGTCAGTCATGCAAAGACAACTTTAATGTGCTAACACTTTAAAAATAAAAAGAACAGTTTTTATATAATTTTTTTTTATTGCAGTCAGGCTTGGTTGCCAATATCTGCCAAAATCTCTCACATTCAGATTAAATTGGAATGTTAATTAGAGTCATTAAACTAAACAGCATGTCTGATAATTAAATCATCAAATACCAGAGAATTACAGCTGACTGTCATATTTTCACATTATCTTGCAAATCCTATGAAAAGGCAGACTACATCCTTCTTTACCTCCTGCAAGCTCATGGTCCATGCACCTCAGTAAGAAGTCAGGCAAAGGAAGCAGGAGACCTGTGTGGATGGGAAAGGAGTTCCTGGCAAAAGTCAAACAGAGGAAGGGAGAGCAAAGAGTGTGGAAAAGAGAGGAGGCTTACGTTGCCCCCAAGTGAGCTGCGAGAGCTGGCGGACGTTATTGCAAAGGCCCCTCTATTTGGCCCTGGCGAGGCCGCCTCTGGGGTGCTGTGTCCATTCTGGACTCCCCGGTACAACAGGAACATGGAGCAATGGGACATCAGCAAAAATGATTGGGGCTTGGAACATCTGTCCTATGAGGAGAGGCTGAGAGAGCTGGGCCTGTTCAGCCTGAGGAAGAGAAGGCTGAGAGGGGATCTTACCAATGCGCATAAGTATCTTAAAGGAGGGTGTCAAGAGGATGAGGCCACACTCTGGTGGTGGCCAGCAATCGGGCAAGAGACAACAGGCACATTCTGAAGAACAGGAAGTTCTGTCTGAACATGGGGAAAAAAATGTTGACTGTGAAGGTGACAGAGCACTAGCACAGGCTGCCCAGAGAAGTTGTGGAGTCTCTGTCTCTGTAGATCTTCAAAATCTGCCTGGACATGACCCCATGCAATGTGCTCTAAGTGACCCTGCTCATACAGGAGGGTTGGACTAGGTGATCTCCAAAGGTCCCTTCCAAACCCACCATTCTGTGATTCTGTGTTCCTGAAAATGAACTAAAAGTATGCAATAAATATGTATTTGTGCAATAAATAAACAATGGAACTGTGATGACGAAATTTGCTTTTATGACAAAGAAGAGAAAGATGAGGCTGATTTTAACAGCACATCTTGTGTTGCTTGTAGCCTTTCCATCACAAAGAAGTATTTGCATTAAGAAGGTCTCAGTCATTGACATAGACTCAACAGTGGGAGATCTGCTCTCTTCAATATATTCATAAATGGTCTGGAAAAGGAGACAAACAAGAAGACAACATTTTCAGATGACATAAAATTACTGGGGTGAGGAAATTCGAATCTGGCTGTGAAAAGCTGCAGAGGATGGTTCAATACTGAATGGGTGGTAAAACACCAGAGGCTATTTAGTGTCAGTAAGTGTACTGCACATTAGGAGAGGAAGGAGATGAATGTACACGTGCTGTTAGATAGTACCAGTAGCAAAAAAATCCTTCAGTCATTGACAGTAGTTCTCTGAAAATGTCTCCATGCTTAGAAAAGCAAAGAGAATCCTAGAAACTACTAGAAAGGTAGTGGAGAACAACTAAGAAAAGGTTTTGCGCTTCTGGCTGCAGCCACATGTGCACTTTTAGACTTTTCATTATCAAAAAGGAGATAGCAAAATTAGAAGAATATCTAAGGATAAGGAGGATATGATAGAGTGGAATTAAATCAAGAATGCTACAGAAGAGGTAAGCTGGGAACAACTATTAACTAGTTGTTTAATTAAAAACATTAGAAGGCATTAGCTTTTCCCTTACTGTAATAATAAATTGAATACATTTTTATTAGATATTGCAGAGGCACAAACTATACATTGATCCAAGAAAGAAATTATATCACCTAGCATGAATTTAGTCTAGCTAATTGAGTCAAGCTCTATTACAACGCATCTATCCTACAACCCGGCATGCAATGTGGAGCAGACTGGGACACCCCTACAAGTCAGTACCGCACACTGCTCGTGCTGTGTAGCCACGTTGCTGTTTCCAAGAGTGGGACAGACATGGAATCACACTTCTCTCAGACTGACATGGGCTGCCACCAAGAAAGCCCTTCTTCCTCCACGTGTGTTCAACACCAGTTAATGTGGCTATACTGATAGGTAAAGGTCCAGGTGGTTAGCTCGGGTATTTCCCTGCCATGCTTCGCTGTGTAATGTATTTATCCTCCCAAACTCATATTGTAGACTTCTAATCCCATGTATCACCATACTGTCTCTTTTCACAGTGCCATGTCTGGTTTGTCTTTCTGGAGAGTAGAATTTCTATGGAATGGATTCTAACTTTCTCTGTATAGTACATACTAAATTCTTAATGCCTCTGTATTAATCTTAGACATGTAAACTGAAAGGATTGCAATATTATTTGCCCAGTTCTTCATAGAATTTGAACTGCCAACTCTGTAGGAAAGCTTAGCCCTATCAGTCACCACAATGACTGTGAGACTTGGGGACAACTCTCTTATGAGAATTATGTAACTTCTGACTACTTAAAAAAGGATTTGAGGACAAAGAACTGCTCCGGTTTTACCTTGAGGTAGAAAAAATATGGAAAGTTCCAGGACACAAATAGCCCTGATTGGATTAAAGATGAAGTTCATCTGTATGTTTCACAGATGGACAAGAAATAGGGAGAGCAAAGGGGCTGGGAAAGATGCAGACTAGGAGCAGGGACAGATGGAAAGCAAACAGAAAAAAAACATTTAAAATGAAGAATGGATTTTTTTTAAATGTTGTTGCCTTCTACACAGATTTACATTACGAAACTAATAACAAATAAATAATTGAAAATAATTGAAAATAATTGAAAATAATTAATTCAAATTAATTGGCTGTAATCACACAATAAGAATAGTATATTTGCATATTAATTCCTGTGAAAGGAAAAGAAAATATTACTGAATTCAAATATGCAGGCCACATGTATTTAGCCCAATATGAAGTCTAGGATGTTTATTTTAAAGTGGTTCACAATGGTTGCAACTTCCAGCCATTTAAAATATCTTTGGAAAACTGTAACACACACTAGACACCAGACTACGTAATTGAAGAACGGTATTTGTTTGGCTGAAGGGCAGAGGAAGCAGAGCACTTGTCCTTCTGCATTCCCCTTCTGTCAACACAATAGGTGTCCTATTGCCACTGCACCTGGCTTTGGTGTGCCTGGCATACTGGAGAAATGGCTGAATAGGAGGAAATTTCCTGTGAAAAGTCTCCGTGCCTGAGTCTGCTTTCATGCACGTTTCCCATTGATGCAATACCTTTTGCCCAAAAGAGGTTTCCCTTGATTTAGTTCAAATTAAGAGAAGAATCAGCTCCATAGTGCATCTCAGCACCACAAACCGTATACCTACGCAATGAACCCTCAACGGTAGCGACTAACACTTTGAACGTCTGTCCACAGGCAAAACACAGCCACCATGGAGATGTCAGATGAAATCTGAATGCAATGTGATGTGAGCCAGACATAGCCTTCTGCTAAGAGCCTCTGTGAATCTTTTTTTCCAAAACACTGAACATTGTATTAATAAACATCAATACTCATTTCAAAGACCTCAGAGTGCCTCACTAAAATATTTTTACTGCATTACTACAGCAAAGTATCAGCAAGTTTCTACCATAAATCATTATTTTTTAAGACAGAGGCAATGCTGACAGCCTGGAAAGAGGTCAGGGAAAGAAGAGGAACCAAATCCAGCCATGCTTTCAGAGAGACAGAATGCTAGGCAGCTACCTAGAGAGTCACCCCTTAGCAAATAAATAAATAAACAAACAAACAAAACAAACAAACAAAGCCCTCAAGTTTCTTGTAAAACATGCCATGTGGAATAAAGCAGAGACATTTCCTTCCTTTACTTGCTTTGGTACTGTTATCCACTCAGATACTCCTTTTGTGAATAAGTTTTTTAGCAAAATATGCTTGCCAGAAATATCTAGGATTCGATCCTTTTTCACCCTGGCAAGATTCTTGCCAAAGTAGCAAGGTTTTTGTTGGTGTTTTTTTTTTGTGTGTGTGATTTTTTTGTTTGTTTGTTTGTTTTTAGTAATGAGATGCAGGATTTATTACTTACTGTGAGTCGATAAACTATAAAATATTCTGTTTGGGGCTTATTTTTTCTTTCTGTCTGAAAATTCTGAATCATATACCTTTAAAAACACTTTATTGCAGGTATAAAGCAACATTATTTTAAAAGACCAGTAAATCTTCAGCTACATCCACAGACTTGCACCCATTACATAGTGATAAACAGGCATAAGTAAAGATAGGATATAACTAAACATACTCATTTTACAGTTAAACATAAGCCTCTCACTTGAATGTGGCTTCCTCGAGCAGAGGGCTGGAAGAACAAGCTGGGGAGGTGCCGGGAAAGGCCACGAGGGGCGCATCTGTTGCTTTGTATTTTCTGTCCTCCCGCAAGTGAAGGGAGACATGTACATGAAGGGTGAACCGTGGCTATTTTTAGCTATTCAGGCAATGAGCCCTCACATGGCCCTGTCCCCTGCTACCCTCTTTACCTCAAGAATAGCTACAAAAGTCTAATGGTGAGAACTGACTTTCAATTCTTTTTTCTTTTTTTTTTTTTCTCTTACTTTGCAAATATTACCTTATTTGTTAAAGATGTGTGTCGAAAATACAGCTCAGTAGCATCTATTAACACCACATAGACATCTTCTTCTCTAAGAAGGACTTCTTCCTCTCTAATGGTCCCTTATAACTCTTTATTAAATATGTTCTTTCCTTTAGCATTCCTCTGAAGTGAGAAAGTTATTGCTAATATTCTTCCTCCCATCACACTTAAAATATTTTTAAAAGCATCCTAAGATGGTGCAAAGCAAATCTAAAGTAAACATTAACATTTAACATAACTTAAAGTAAACATTAAATATTTCTTTCTCAATATTGGCAATTTTTGTTCATTTTCTATTTGGGGTCTTTTTTCTCAGAGAATACAGATTGGCTTTACATTCATAACTTGATTGCACTGATCAAAGACATCCATGTATATAGTTCTGAGGATGATTTCAGCAAACATCACACTTACCAGACATATTTGTCACAATTTAGAATGCGAACAGAAACTGAGAGAGGAGTATGGAAGAGTATCTTCCTACCGCATGTGAGACAAAGTATCAGCTCAAGTAGCAACTGCTAATCCAGAAGCTCAAAGAAGTAAATATGTTTCCAAACTCCATAGCCCTTCAATGACTTAACCTTTAGAAGCAGAAATGGTGGTAACTGCATAGGTTTGTATAAATAAATAAAAGCATTTCTACTGAAAAAAGAAAAAATACTCACATATCTAGACTATCCATGTTCAAGCTAAGCACTCTAAAATGCTAAACTTTAGTGGCAGATAAAAATGTTCAGTATCTCTCAAGGAGGACTCAGAATTTTGAAATATTATTCTCTCATAAGATTTTATAATTTTGGAAGTAAAGCTTTTTTTTGAACTAAGAACATAAAACTATGTCCAACTCATTCCACTGTTCTGCTGAGAAATATTAAGAGAAAACAGATGTTATCAAGTACATCTGTGCTTTCCTGCACAGAATTAAGGTGATTCACCCCTTTCATTTACCCTGCTTGGGAAAGAAAGTTAAACTCCTTTATGTCCTGAAGGGGAAGAACAGCAGCACTAACCACTCAATGGGAGGGCCAGAGGGAAAGGACCAGCTGGAAGCAGGGTCCTGTAAATGAGTTTCTCAGACCTCACAAGAGGGCAGTTACGTGATGGTTTGGCAAGTTGCATTTAGAAGACCATAGCTATGTAAACAAATCATTGTAAGGTACCCAAGGTTTACATCCTTTGGGCTACTCTTAAGCAATTGTCTCTATGAAAATTCTTATTCCACAGTAAATGGAAGATATCTCTCCCATTTTCCACTGAGGAGAAAACAAATACAAGTTTCTTTCCAGATATCAAGAGACAAAAACATGCATGAAGAAGCTACCATACTATAAATAAACATCCTTACTCATTTTATAGTAACTTCCATGTAGCCATGGCACCCAAGAGCCAAAAAAGCCAGTATAAAGCAAGCCAGTCACAAGAGAAGCAGTTGCTAAACTCCCATGCCTAAAGAATGACTAAAGAAGCAGAATTGTAAATAATGCACAAGGGAGGCCTTCTGACAGTCCTTACAGTAATCATAGACTTTTTTTTCTTTTGTATGTACATTTATTATCCTGCATCAAAAATATGCCTAAGACTTCTCTGGAAGAAAGACCCCAGTTTGAGGATATACTTAAAACCTGTTTTGGATGATCTGCTTCACCAGGTACAGAATGATAACTACTTCAGATTAAAGAAATAAAACATTGTCTCAGGGAAGGAAAACAGTCTCTGTCTTTTTTGCAACAGGCAAAAATACTCTTCTTCATAAAAATGTAGTTATCCCTCCACATTCTTAAGGAGGTACTGTGCAGTATGTAGAAATGCAGACCTGGTCACATAGCTGCAGGCTCTGCAGAGCTTGTATTACCAACCAGCAAAAAGAGTTATTTGATGAATAACAAATTTGTATTTGGTCAAATGGAAAACAGAGAGGTGATAGACAAAGCTGGTCGTAGTGTAATGTTTATTATGGACTCATCTCGTTAAGTTACCTGAGATATATTTGTTATTTCTAAGTATTTTCTATATGTCCATATTAACAAATTTCAGCATGCAGGTTGAAATAGCATTCAGTGCCAATGTTATCCATTTGCAATTTGTGCTATTGTCAATTATTCAGTTAAGTCACACAGTACTTTTTTACATTTCCTGAATGAACAAGTGAAGTGCGGTAGACAACAAAATAATCAGTAATTCATTTTCAGGATTAAGTTTCAGATGACTATCTGTTAAAGTGACAAAAAAGACACCTTCAAAAATAATCAATATCTTCATGAATGCTCTCTGAATATGGATTACAAATGCATTCTGATCAACAAATAATGACAAATCACACCTGTTTTTTTTTTTTTTTTTTTTTTTTAAGGTGTACTTTGTACTTTATAGTAAATTTTAGTCAAAGGCACTAAAACATCTTATTGGAAATGTATTCTGTGTATTCTGCTTCTCCATCCCTGCCTTTTTAAAGAGATGCTCACTGCAGAGTGAACTACCAGAATGTATTGAGCACTGTGACCTTTATGATTTTGTTTGCAAACAGCAAGGTCAGCATTACTAAGAAGACAGCTTTGCCTTAAAGGCAAAATCTCTGCAACAACCTAAAATGCACTTTTAATACATAATTGAACTATAACAATTCTTTTCCACAGGCTTATGAAAAGAATGCCTCGTAAATTCACAACCAATTTTATAGCATTTGGCCACTGACAATGCATGCAGCCAGAGAAGCTGGCCCATTATTTTTTTGATGTCACACAATTATAACTCAGACGGAAGTTTTTTACATGAAGAATGCCAGCCAACAAGGACCCCTGTGTTAAGAACAAGCAGAGGACTGCAGCATAATCAGATCACACCAGAAATGGGAAAAGGGCCGGAATTCATGGAACACCACGACCCTGCTCCTGGGCTCAGTACCAGGCTCTTCTCCTGCTCCCGTTGGTCCCTGCTTGGTCAGCGCAGCGTGACGAGCTCACAGCTACACAACTGACTCACTGGCAGGGTCTGCACTTTGACAGCAGCCAGTGCAGCTCATGAAGGAATCAAGATACTGCCTGCTTTCAGAAATAACACTGTTTTAGCAATGCTGCATTGTGTATGTGTACTTAATCCATAGACAATGCTAGTCCAGATTAAAATTGTTGCTAACAATCAACAGCTTAAATGATGCTATTTCTCAGACTTCATTGAGGGACCTAATTCTTCATTATCTTTGAGGACCTCACAGTCACATCCTGTAAGTGTCACAGGGACAGAGTGTAAGACACTCAAATCAAAGAATGATAACTTTAATACATTGACACCACAGTATTTTAAGAAAACATACTTTAAACTTCCAACTTTAAGCATACAATTTGATACTGGTGGAAAGACTTTTTTTTAATGTGCATGGATAAACAAGTACAGGAGGGGTGAGGTAGTAGAAAATCAGTCTTATTTGTATGCTGGGCATCATTACCATCAGTTCCTGATTGCTGTCAGCTTTAGGGAAAGGACGCATAGAAAGGCTGTTTCCATACATGCACCAGATAAAATAATCTTTGCCAGGCAGAAAATTACAGAGAAGGATAGTAAAGGACGTCTTATAGCTTTGTTCTCTATCATATGTTTGTTTCATCTTCATTACAGGCTTTTTCTAAATTTTCTCCCTCTCCTCTATCATGCCGCACAGATTATTTTGATAATAATTATCTGCATAGTAGCCATGCCTCTTAATAGGTAGTCTATCAGCACACTATATAGTTGATATAGATTTAATTCTATCAGTACTTTTATTTCCCTCTTGATCTTTCCCTTTTTGCTGCCTTAAGAGTGTTCCAGGGTCTGATGACCAAGCATTTCCCTGTTCTCCTACTACACTACTCTGCAGCTCCTGAAAGAGAAATAAAATGGAGAGGAGGCAGAGCAGGAGGGAGGAACGGACTCTGGTGAAGGTAGCAGCTATATCAGGCAACCACCAACAGCCCTGCCTGGTGTGACAATCTGATACATGAAGCCTTAGAGGATTTTGACTGTAAGCATCTCTTTGACAGGCACATAGCAGAATCCTCCATTACATGAGAATGAGACAGCAAAAGCCACCTTAAAAACACTTCAGAGTGAATGGATGTCAGGGAAGGAGGAGGGGAGAGAGAAAAGAGGTAGTCTCTCTTTCACTATGAATAAGCTCCCGCAGGTTTGCAATCAACAAATACTTTTTTTTTTTTTCCAGCTAGCCTCTCTGAAATCAGAGGAGCAGGAAAACTGCAACATCTTTTTCCCAGCATCGGCCTGTTCCTTACCCAACACAAAGCAATATGTTTGTATACAGGTCTTCCACACAGCCTGTTAATTTGTACAACTACCACCACAGTATTTGTTGTCATACCAATTCTCTTTTTAAAGAAGAGTCCTAGGGAAATAGCATTTATGTACTTTGATTTAATATAGTTTACATGCAAACAATATGATACAAAACATCATTCAAAATTAGCAACACAGTAGGTTACAACTCTCTCATTCAGTGCCTTTCTGAGTGAGCTGTTAAAAGGCTAACCATTGAATTTTAGAGATATTTCACTTTTTAGTGGAGCTTTACATAAATTCCAAGACCATAGGCCAGGACAAACAGCAGTTTATTTGTCCAATTAGATGCAAATTGTGCTGAAATTTGGTTGAATTTCACAGTCAGAATTTGGCTATTTGCAGCTGGTTCCAGTTAGGAATTATTATGGAATCTGTTGTTAGATCTCTTTTGAAATATTATTTCAAAGAATATGTAGACAACAGTTTCTCTGAAAAAAAAGGAGAAATCAGACAAAAAGTTCAGTTTACTTTCTTACAATTCCAGTGATCTATATGGGCTAAATCTTGCCCTCAAAAACAGGTATTTCTTTCCTTTCTCCCAAAACTGCAATTTCACTTGAGTTGAGCTAACCTAATGGGTCACCATCACTGAAAGGGCATTTCCTTCTCCCTCACTGTGACTTAACATTCACCATCCTCTGCCTCCTGCCCTTCCTTCTCCTGTTACTCTCTGTGCAGTCTTATTCCCCACTTTTTGTTGTCCCTGACACTTGCCAAACTCTTCCACAAGTTGATTTAACTTACTAAATTGGAAGAATCCTTCTGTCATTCTGGTAGTCATTTTTTTGCTATTTTAGTCCCTTAAATCAGCTCACACAAAGGTCTGGTGGAAATCATAGATAACATAAGGTGAGAGTTCATAGCAGGCAATGTGGAAAGAGGGGAAGAGATAGGAGCAGAAACTCCCCTTTTAGCAGTGGAAAGCTGTTAATTCTTTCCGGTGCCATGGCAAAACCTAGGGTCATGAAGTAAGTATTTTCACCTGGTAGTTTTTCAGCAGCATCTTCTTCCTGGTCATTCTGCTTACCAGATTGCGCATTTTCACCAAAAAGCAGACAGTTTTGTACATCTGCATTCTGCCCACAATAAAATACCTCTGCCCAATAATTTTGCATCTGCCAACTGATGACATGTACCTGTAATTTTAGGTATGGCCCTACCTATTGTTTCATATATCCCATACCTAAAGGATCTTAACCAAAGTTTACTGTCATGCTGTGAGTTTCAACAAGATCTCCCCTGCTCTTCACCAAAACAATATATGAAATGAATGTGCATAGTTTGGGTTGCAAAACAAAAGAAAACCATTACGAGGTTTATGTGAATAAAAAAATACACATTATATGTTTTGCCTTGAAAATTCTGTCCAAAAAAAATAAGTCTTTTCTGGGAGGACAAAAAAAAAAAAAAAAAAAAAAAAAAAAAAACACCAGAAGAACTTCACATCAGCAGACAAAATGAACACGTGGCATATCTGAGTTGCTAACACTGGCACTATTTTCAAGTATGTCCATAGAGACTCTGGGAACGCATGTTCTTTGAAAGAATTGACAGGTAGACAAGGAAACTTCCCCCAGGTTATGTTTTCCCTAAACCAAAGGGACTAAGCTCACCCATCACATCTTTAAGGAATATAACGTGGTTCGCGCTTAGCCCTAGGAAACCTGCTTTACCTCTGTAAATGGAGGGAAAGGCGCTGAGTCTCTAGTTGGCTTCTCCCGGGGCTGCGGGCAGCAGCTGGGCTATAAGAAGGAGAGGTGCCGCGACTCGTCCTCTTCCAGCTCCCCAGGAAGGAAGGATGGGGACCCCCAGGCCTCCTGGAGAAGCCCCTTGCCCCTGAGAAAGCCACGTCCTACCCCTCCGCACGCCGCGGAGCCCCGCGCACCGCCGGGCCCTCTCAGGGGCGGCCGTTGGGGCGGCCGTTGGGGCGTCGCGAGTGGGTTCCCGCGACGGCCGCGAGCCGAGGCCACGCCCTGCGCCGAGGCCCCGCCCCCGGCATCCGGGTCCCTGTGAGCAGCCGCGGCGCCGCCGCCCGCTCCGCGTCTCGGCGAGGCGGCGGCGAAGATGGCGGCGTCGGGCAGGGCCGGCTCCTTCGGTTCTCCTTCGCCGGGGCTCGGCTCCGCGGCCGCCTTCAGCGCGTCCCCCTCCTCCTCTCCCGCGGCCGCGACGAACAACAATGCGGAACTGCGTGCGGGCGGCGAGGAGGACGATGGGCAGAACCTCTGGTAACCGCCCGCCCCGCCCCGCGGCCGTTACTGCCGGCCGTTACCGCCGGCCGTTACCCGGGGGTGGGGGGAGGAGGGAGGAGCTGCCCAGCCTCAGGCCGTTCAGCCCCTCTCAGCGAGGGGCCCCTTCTCCGGGGGGCGGTGAGGGGGGGACCAGGGGAAACCGGGCCCAACCGCCGCCTTCTCCACCCCCCCCTCCGCCTCCACCCAGCGCTGTCGTCTCTCCCCGCCAGGTCCTGCATCCTCAGCGAGGTCTCCACGCGCTCCCGGTCCAAGCTGCCTTCGGGGAAGAACGTGCTTCTGCTGGGTGAGAAGCGGCATCCCCGTCCCTCCCTGCTCCCGGCCCGCTCCCAGCCCTGTCCCTGGCACTGCCTCAAGGCAGGGAGGGGGGTGTTGGTGGTGAGGTGCTCGCTTAACCCTCTCACTCCTCCCTTCGTGGAGTAGTTTTGCTCCCCATGGTGCAGGGTATGTGCTTATCCCTGAGATGCTGTAGGTATCCCACTCATCACGCCTCACCATAACACTCTTACCATCCTCCCTGTGCTACCTGCTCCTAGTTTCTTAGGTGAATATGGCTCTTTGTAAGGCGGGATTTGGGGGTTTGTTTGTTTGGATTTTTTTTTTTTTTTTTTGGCTGTTTTCTTTTTTTCATTGCATTTCTGCTCTTCTGAATGTGGGCTCTGGGGTGTGTGAGGTCCCTTCAGCATTTTCAGAGATCTTATTCGCACTACCCAAGGTGCTCGCTGGTCCTCCTGGTGTGTCATGCAGACACAGCCACGGCTTCCGCGGCCGTGCGCTGTGAATGACGCCTGTTCGCTTGAGGGAGGGCTCTGCTGCCGAGACGTGTAGCTTGCGTCCTGCCCACATGCGCCGAGCCTGTCAGCAGGAATGTCATCAGCAAGTTGTGCAGCAGCCGCTGCGGCCTTTACTGCTGCTGCCTCCCATTGTGTGTGGTTATCTGCACCCAGGGCGCTAGTCCAGCCTTGCGTTTGGCAAGATTTGGAAGTTACGGGATGGGACTCTGAGAGAAGAATACAGAGAGACCCTGCTGCGATTTGCGGTGTTGAGGGAAAGAAGGAAAATTATAATAATATGTCAAGAAAAATTAATAAACTCCTAGGGAGAAGAGCTCATATTTTATAGGCATTCATATTTTTATTTTATTTTTTACTGAAAGACTGCTATATACTGGTAGTTACCAGCAGCAGCCAATCCAGTAAGCATGAGTGGATGGATCTGCTCACTAGTTGTTTCCTCTTTTCCTTTGTTAGCCTCCCCATTTCCCATAAAGATCTGTATATTAGTGTTAGGAAATATGGTTGAAAGCCAGTAAAGTCATGGGGACTGCTGTTGTGTGCTTTGATTCATCTGCTATGTAGTCTTTGTCTTGAGGTTTTTCAGGGTTCCCCTCCACCCCATAATCCTAAAGCAATTACTGTGATCTTTGATCTCTTGTTTAAGAGTTAAGTGGTGGCTTAGAATTCAATATGAGAGAGAAGAATATGCAAGGGTGATGAGATGGTCCAGTGAACCTCATACAAGACTTATTACTCTTAATTTGTTGTGATGTGGATCATGTAATTAAGCAAAATATTGTGATTGGGAGTTTTGTTGAACTTAAGCCAAAGAAAAGATTTTTTTTTTTAAATAATGGGCAGCTTTTTACATGAGCCTTTGCAACTAAATTGAGCCTTTGCAACTAAATTGGACAACTGTCCTTGTTAAAGTTAGAAGATTCTTCTTCATTTTGTGAGCCTTGCCAAAAAGATTATGCTGATGTTTCGCTCTCGCACATGGGATCTTGGCAATCCTTTGTACACCAGAACTGGAGACT
Source organism: Nothocercus julius (assembly GCA_013398735.1). Classification (NCBI taxonomy): domain Eukaryota; kingdom Metazoa; phylum Chordata; class Aves; order Tinamiformes; family Tinamidae; genus Nothocercus; species Nothocercus julius. The sequence continues at coordinate 1,903,580 of VZSV01000038.1, read as the reverse complement.
GTGCAACCCTCAAAACCAGACAGAATATTATAGAAGGTTTCCAGGTGCCACCTTAGCTTGTGATGTTCAATCTGTTAGATACCAACTTACTGTTCACCTGTTTGTAGCGCTTATGGGCTAATTTAATGCAATACTTTAAGAACTTTTTTTTTTTAACAAGATGCACAGATTTATAGAATAAATTACAGTTCTTTCTTAAGACTCCTGGTTTCTAAAAGGCAACAATCACAGAACTGTTTCATGTGTATTTATGAAAAAGAGCATGTGAGGACTGGGCAATGGAGACCATAGTTGTGTTCTTAGTGGGAGTTTTTCACCTGGATATTATACTTGGATGTTCAGTTGCGGATCAGGATGCTGTCCCTGAAGCGGGACAGCACATTGACACTGGCAAGGGAGAGCACTTGTGTACTCTGTTAGACAGGTTCAGATTTCCAGTACATGAAGTTCTGCTTCTTCAAAGTTCTTCAAAGCCATCTGTTTTGCAGTTTCTCCATTGTTTCTCATTTCTTCTATTTTTAAGCTTTTCCTTAAATAGCTTTGTACTAACTTTTGTTCCTAATGCAAACTGACTGCTCCTTCTTGTGACAATCTCCAGTTTTGCCACTTCTGAAATACTTTTAAATAGGGCCTTAAAGTTGATCAGGGTCTTTTTAGTCATTTATTGACAGAGAAGTTAGAGTATAAGCAGTATATTTGCTGAAAATTCCCAGGTGAAACATGATATCTGTAATGATGAATAATGGCTTATTTTTGACACAATGCGTTTCCCCCATCCCCTTTAAAAAAGTTTTATTGTTTCTTTGTTTGCCAGAAGGAGTTTTTTTTTTTTCATTTGCTTGCAGCATCTAGGTGTGTGTGTGTGTGTGTGTTTTTTTTTTTTTTTTTTTTTTTTTTTTTTTTTTTCCCCCAAACATTGTATATACTTGCACACCTTGTTTTTTTTCTGGGAATATGGTTGTGTCTGGCATGCTAATTCTACTATTTCCATATTTATTTTTTAGTTGTATTAACATCTTGTTTTTAAAGACCTGGAAAATGATTCAAGACATTGCACGAATAACTGAAGGGAACTGTGGAAAGAGTAGCTATAAATATGTATTATTTAGATGCACATGCTTTATCTACAAACATAGCTATCGCTGGCTTTTCTTGTGAAGTTTCCTCTAATGCCAAGTATTGATCTCTAGATGAGATGCGGTGTCTTGTGGAGTGGGGGGGTAGCTTATAATGGTAGCTCTGCTCAAAATTGGCCAAGAGTATGTCTGGCTAAGCTCACATTGTACTTCTCCAAAAGTATGTTTCACTTTGAAAAAGGTCTAAATACTTGCTTTCCCATGGAGACTTCGAGCTTTAATTGGCAATGCATGTAGTGTAGCAGCATTTTTCTGTTACTGTATGAACAAATGATAAAAGGGCAGGCTTTCCTAGAGGTTTCTCTATGGCAACTATGTTCTTATTTCTAGGCAATTCTGTAATAGTGACTAGAGCTGCCATATTTAGTAAAATGTGGTAGCAGAAAACATAGGACATCCGTGCTTCCTTAACAGCTAGGAAGTCTGGATGATTCTTGTATGGATGGAATCCATAGTGATGTAGAACATATGAAGGCTTGAATTCAGAGACCCAGACTAATCACTTATTTCATGAATTGCAGCATGCACTTGGGCAGTAATGTTCGGAGTCATTCCAGGATGCACAAGCAAGCAGGCTCCCTAGCTTGCAAGTGAACTGAATAGCTGCTCTCTGCCTGGCTTTGTGTGCTGTACATTCCTCTGTCACTGAAGCAGAGTGCAGGCCTTTGCCTGCCATGCTAATGATGCCAAACCATCCAGCGAGACACGCTTTCGACTCTCTGCTGCACACTTAAGCTTCTGCTGAATTGTTAGCATTTTGGTTTTCTTTATGTATTTACCCCATTTTATACAAGCTTTGACTGTATGGCAGTGAGTGTTCCACTCTGCGTCCGCATTTTCTCTTTACCCCAGACACCTCGCTTCACAGGGCCAGGCCTGTTTGAATCTTTGAGCTTGCTTCTGTCAGGAGGCTTGAGATGAGGGTTCCACAGTCTACAGCTAATTTACAGGTGCAGTCTTCTGTGTGTACGCGTATTAGGAATTACTATTGTAGAAAATTGATATTCCTGGGGAGCTTCTTAAATTTGCCACTTTTGGTGGATCAATGAGCAATAGTGACCTCCAAAACTAATAGCAACTTGTAAGGTTGTGTCAGAACTTAGAGTATATCACATCAACATAAACTTGCTCACTTGATTTTTACAGTGATTAGCACAGATTTACTCTTCTGATTTATTTTTTTCCTATAGAGATGGCTGAATTTTTTGTTGTGATCATTTCATCCTTATTACTGATGAAATTAATACTCTCCTGCTTGTTTGGAAAGCTGCTTTTT
>VZSV01000038.1:1888524-1901098 GCA_013398735.1 Nothocercus julius | reverse complement strand
CTTTCCAAATCTAAGCTTGCAACTTCTTTACCTTCTACATGGGATAAAAGCTTTCCAGATGTAAGCCAGGTTTTGTTTTAGTCATCAGAATTAATTATGAAGTGTCAACTGTTTTGATGGAATGTTGACTTTGAAACTTAATATTTCTTGTTGTAATATTCTGAAATTCTTATCACTGGTGGGAGATATGCACTTTATTCAGTCAGTGCAGAAATTGCCAAGAAATTTAATTCTGTAAAATATGATTTTTAGGTGTTTGTTTTGAACTACTTTTTAATACTATGGAGTACTTTGGTGGTGTCCTTCCTGCTGTAACACCTTTCCCAAAAGGCAGAATTAAATGAGTGCTGCATAGTAAGCCCTCTTTAGTCAGAACAGCATGGAAAATGCTGAAGTTTGAGTTGTGTTTAGCTTGTCTCTGTTTCACCAGAGGTGCTGCTGCTTGCTGGACCTATCTCTGAAATAGTGCTAAGGTGAGGAGCAGTGAAAGGAATTGTTGTGTTTCTGTGTTCTGCGGGCAGGTAAGAGGCAGGAATACAGAGAAGGGCATCTCTTAGGTAGTAGTCTGGGGTTATTCTGTTTTAGTAGTAAATTTGGATAAAACATACTAAGTAATTCAGTCTGGTTTCGGGTAAGATGATGATTAATGCTACTGCTACACCTCCACTATTCAGTGTATCCACATTCAAACATTCCACATGATGTGGAACAGAAATCACTTTGTGATTTCTTTGAGGGTGTTTCTTTGCCTTGTTTGATAACTGAAGTTTACGTCTGCTGACTGTTCTCTAATAAGCTACTTGATTCTTTTCATTATTACTTGAAATATATTATTGAGTATTTTGAATCATATACAGGACCTTTTTTGTTTATAAAAGTATAAAGCTAGTTCACAAAATAACCTCTTCCCCCTCAAGAAAGGTTTATTTTGGACAATCATCTCTACTTTTACTTGGTCTTATTTGATTTTTTTTTTTAATTTATTTTTTCCCCTTGAAATGAGTTGCATAATTCATGTCAAAATGGATTTTAAACGACCTGTAGAGTGTGTGTGTACATGTGTGTTTCCTTTTGTTTAAACCAACCACACAAGACAACTGGGAGGGTTATGATCACATGCAGCATTTGTGCTTTTCAAACAGTTGTTTTCAGAGTCCTAGCAGAAGAGGAGCAGGCAGACAATGCTAATGATTTAAAAGAAACGTCCTCCTCTTGCTCCTTTGACTTCTTGTATTATATGTCATGACTTCTTATATATTGTAAACTTTTTTTTAAACAGATGAGAACAAAAAGCCTAAGCTACTGTATGTACTAGGGGATACCATGTTGTATGTATAGTTGTTGCATGTACAGACCTATGTGAGAGCTAAAAGATGTCTATTTTAGTTTTTTTTTAAGACAAATGAAAATCTACACCCGTTTTCATCTTCTAAACAAAGAAATGTGAAAATGGCGTTAGTACTACATATTCTTAATTTCGAAGTATGTAATTGAAAGCTTAGAGAGCTGAGCTTTAAGGCCTGTATAAAAAGATAAGAGCTTTTCAATGAAGTTCGAAGTAGCTTGCATCTCTAGTACAGAACCCCAAGTTCTCCTAACTGATTTCATAGTTTATGGTCAACCAGTTTAAGTAGCAGTTTATAGCTTGCCTGGGTCCACAGAAGGTAATTCATTCATCTTGCTGTACCCCCTTTCCCTCTGTGGGTGGCTATTCTGCTGAATTCTGTAGTCTACCAGAATGTTTAGATATAGTGCATCTTCTGCACAGTAGACATAACTTTCATCTGGAATAGGTGAGAAGAGAGGAAAGCAGCCAGGCAGTTGTGTTTATGGTTTTTTATATCTCTGTGAAGCTGGGAAACAAGAAGGGCTTTCATCAAGCTTAAGTTTGTAGCCAAAATGGCACCTTGGGCAGAGACGCTATGAAAAGCACAAAACTGAACTTAATGAAACTATGATAGGAATAAAGTGGAACAGTATGGAGATGAAAAGGAAATGGCCTTTGTTTAGTTGAATATGAAATCTAGTGTTTTGTCACCAAAAAGTGAAATACTGTGTGTTTAAGCAGATTCTTTTGTCTTAAGTGGCTTTGTCTTTAATTTCTAATAGTTGGTCTACAAGCAAAATTAAATGTATTGTCCCTCTTTTACTTGTCCTCAGCTTTGTGTAGCACTGCTTTCTGACAGCATCACTTCTGTTTCCTTGTAGTAACAATGTATAAGTAGAGTTTTATGTAATTGGAGCCTTGGATCTTTGGGATTTAATGTGGGGAAGGAGAACCTTTTTACTGAATGCTATTAAAAAAAAAAAAAAAAAAAAAAAAGGATGCGAAATCTTGCATTGATCTACTTGATGTTATTCTGTGCTGCAATTCTGTGTCAGGAATTGCGTATCAGAAGTGTTTTACCTTGACTTTATGCATAAAAGCTGAAGGTGAACCTGATTGTCAGACACGAGTAAAGAAAAAGGATTTTCCAACGCTGAATTCTGGGGGAAAGAGGATGATGAGCTGTCTTTTTCGGATGTGTCTGAGGCTGTTTTACATATTCTTTCAGCAGAGCTTTTTTAAAAGTGATTTTTCTATATCATACTCCCTTTTGCTTGAAAGTAAGAGACACTTTAGAGAGATCATGGACAACATGAAAGTTGTGTGCTTAAATATCTTGGGGTACATAATTTTAAACCCCACATGTGTATATATTCTTACTGAGAAGTGTTTTAAAAAAAAAAAAAAAGCCTTATATTTTTGCCTGGCATCAGTTGTGCTAATTACGTTACTGTACTGTACTTCACCCATCAAGCCCAGTATAACTGATTGACTTTGACTTCCTCACAAATATTCTGCTCCTCCTCTAGTGGAGAAAAGTTTCTGTACATACCAAACACATTACAACAGCAGTTTTCACAGCTCTTAAAGTTGACATCACATACAGTTAGAATTAATTTGTTTGTTTTTTCTTGGTACTCATGCTGAAGAGTAAAGCAAAATCGCTGCTTCTGTTTCTCAGAGTAATATGATACATTGAAAGCAAGTTGGCTTTTCAGGTGTTTAACTACTCAAATCGTCAAAATAACAGAATAATAAAAAGGATGCAAATATCTGATTTGTGCCTGTTAGAATTTTAAAGGGCATGTGCAACATGGTAAAACTGGTAAATTAAAAAAAAAAAAAAAAAAAGGAGGGAGGGGGAAGAGGTAGACAGATTCTCTAGTCTTAGTGTGATCTCTCGTGCAAAGACATAACCAGCTCTTCACTTATGATGATTAACTTCTTTTTTTCCTAATATTAAGTGACAGAGGTTTATGTTCAAAATCAGGGTTAGTTATTCCTGCTCTAATTTACATACTCTCCACAATTTAATCCCAATAATTCTTGTCCACTTGGACTAAGATACCATTCATATGTGTTTGAAGGCTATTTTATTCTCTAGATTTTATTACTGAGCTAATGCTTCTTTCAGTACCTTTTTTTTGTGGGGGCTTTCTGTAATTTATTTTCTTTGCTTGTTTTATTTTTTTTTCCCCCAAATCACTGTGTTATTTCAACTGAGGCTTAATTGATGAGAATGAGAAAAAGAGGAAGTCCTTATGTCATGTATTCAATGGTTTGTCATCTCTTTCCATAATACCATGAAACTGACTTGAATTTGGTTGATGAATCTTACGGGCTCTGAAGATGACTACTGGAAGACTTTAGGAGTAAAATTCCAGCTATTGTTTTGCCATAGGAAGTTACCTTAACAGCACTGAACTGCATTTTATTTCAGGCATTTGGAAATAAGGAAAAAAATTCACACAGCATGCAGCCATGATAAGAGGCTTGTTGAACGTACATGTCAAGCCTGCCTATATCATTCAGCATGGTTATTTTTGAACAATAAAATTGCCTAGGTGGTATCATTGGTATGTTTTTGATTTAGCTTTAAATGTACCTTGTGGAGAGTTTGAAAAAGTTACTGGTTCTGTTGCAGGCAAAAGACTAAATTTGTGTGAAGTGTTTAACTACTTCAGATATCTTTTAAGCCTGTATAAGAACCCTTCTTGCATTCGTAGCTACTTAAAAATACAATTTGAAGAGATATGTGTTTTGAGCAAATAAAAATAAGTTGGGCAGTGCTGTCTTGATTTCTTGACTTTAGTGAGCTGAGTCACCCCGTTAGTATACTGCTCCCTTCTTGTTCCGAATGAGTTTTGATATGTAAATTTGATTAAAGATTGAGTGCTATGTAACTTCTGTCTCTCCAGGTGAAGATGGTGCAGGTAAAACGAGCTTAATAGGAAAAATTCAAGGAATAGAAGAATACAAAAAAGGAAGAGGAATGGAGTATTTGTATTTAAATGTGCACGATGAAGATCGGGATGGTAAGTTTGTAATTTTAGCAATATTTGAACCAGTTTGAAAGTAATGGTTCTGTAGTGTGATACTTGAAAGCAAGAATCCCACTTTCATTTCTAGCTTATTTGCAGGAATCCAGGTTAGGCCATGAATGATTTGTATCATGAGGAGATTTGTAGATTTTTTTCAATCTAATTAACCTTTAGTAGATATCAGGAATAACCACGGAAAGGTAGAGGAGGTGAGTAGTCAGTGAAGAAGTTGAGAAGACCAGAAAAGCAACCTTAGCGGCACTATTGTAAATTGATGCTTGGTAGAAGTACATTTCTCAGGCCTGGAGGAAAACCTGTCTAGACTCTTATCTGGCATCTCAGTTGTTGCAGTAAATATTTATCTCTGTGGGCATCCAGAGAAACCTCTGTCTTGGTGAGAGCAGAGACAATGTGCAAGATTACATATAAGGCACTGATGGGTAGGAAAATGTATATGGTGTTAAAGGAGGTATAAAGGCAGAAGACGTGAAAGAGAACTTGAAGGAGAAAAGGGAAGTTCTGATTTTGCTGGCTTGATTTGTGCCCTAGCTACAAGGCTGAAGATGCTTAAGATACAGACTCAAAATACCTGTGCTGATGGAGTGGATGCCTGTATATGGAGGACAGGGGAAGGGTATGACCAGATTGTGTAGAGGTACAATGAATTACCCACAGGCAAAGCTTAGGGGGGCAGGATGTGAATAAGGATACAGTAGGAGCTGTGCAGGGAGAAGGGTGTTTCTTGACCATGCTAAAAGCACCATGGTAGGTAAAAGTAGAACCAGAGAAAAAACATTGTTTTCCTCCTCTCTGAAATTGTCTGCTTTCCTGACTTCCATATCTGACTGTTGCTCTCAAAGACGACTTGACAGGATTAATGGGATTGGGATTTTTGGTTTAAATGTGTTCCTCAGAGCTTCTGTAGTAAGCTTTTTAAAAAACATCTGAAGTCAAACTTAAGTGCTCTAACTTTGAATCTCCAGCTTGTCATTCACAGTGAAAGTTGAGTGTCTTTGAATATACGAGTAAAGTGTTTTGGGGGAAGAAGCAGTGGATCAGTCTGTCTGTGTGCTGCTGCTTTGTGTGTGTGTGTGTGTGTGTGGTGGTTTTTTTTTTTTTGTTTGTTTGTTTTTGAGATTAGAAAGACTATCCATGAATAAGTTTGGGATTTTTTTGTTTGTTTGTTTTTGTTTGTTTGCTTTTTTTTTCCTGGTAACTTTCCATCTAAACTATTAAAATTTGCAATAGGCAAATCACAGGCATATCATGTTGGAGTTTTGCAGGGGCCATCCTTGACAGCCAAGCAGCCCTAGGACTGGGAATTTGCCCAGTTTTCCCCACCACCCCCCAAGTTGCATTTTGAAGGGAGGGAGGAAAATTTTTCTCTGAAATGATTAAGATAAATTTTGAAACGATTGAATGTTGCATTTGGGCTTTTGTTTTGAATGGCGTGTTTAAAATCTTCAGTTATCAGCCATTAATCTGAGTTCTTTAAATTTCAGGGCTTGGGAGAGGAGGGGAATTTCCCCAAGCTGCAGTTTGCTTTCTTGTTTTGTGTCTCGTTATTTACCTGATACAATGGATCTTCTTTTGTTTCTTGTATTTTACACGCCTAATGAAGACGGAATATCTGTTGGATAGCAGACATTTCAAACAAGACTCTTCAATTATTCTCCTTTTCTCGTAGATCAAACAAGATGTAATGTATGGATCTTGGATGGTGACCTGTATCACAAAGGTCTTCTTAAATTTGCAATGGAGGCAAGCTCTCTAAAGGACACTCTGGTTATGCTGGTAGTAGATATGTCTAGGCCTTGGACTGCACTGGATTCTTTACAAAAATGGGCAAGTGTTGTAAGAGAGCACATTGACAAGTTAAAAATTCCTCCTGAAGAAATGAAAGAAATGGAACAGAAGTGTGAGTATTCTGCAAATATATAGGAACCCATTGAAATCAAATATGCTTAATGCTTTCTGCACCATTTAACCTCTCCATTGCAGTCTCTTTCATGCTTTGGAATTACGATTTAAAACTGGGAGTTTGAGATACTCCACTCAACTTCTAGAGAAGTCCCAAGTACTTATATGAACTTAATGTGATAGCTCTCGGTTAATTTTGGACAGCCATTTTTTTCTTCCCTGGGGGTATGTTCAGTCATAACATGGATCTTTTCCACTTGCCTATCCTTGAATTACTTCAAGAAAGAGTATTTGGGAAAGCTATGTTTCGAGATGAAATATCATGATCTAACTTTGTTTATAGATCTGAAGTTACTCTCAAACCAGGACATTTCTAAGAAACTGGGTGTCTGATTGCTGAACAGCTTTGTCAGAAATGCCTGTTGTAGCTGTAATTAAAATAGCTCATATTGTATTAGTTGTAAAAGTTCTGGAAGTGTGTGTTTTACCACCCCACCCCCCCACCCCCTTTTGTGGTGGTTCTTTTAAGACAGATCCTTGTGGGAGGAGTCTTGTCCTTAAGGATCTTATTTTTCACTGCACTAACTTGTTTAGGAGAGACAGTGCATGTGGCTTTTTTGGGAGTGGATTTTTTTTCCCTTTGCTGCTGCTGTTTTTTTCTTCGTCTTTCCATATATTAAGAAACACACCCAGAAACAGTTTCAAGATATGATTTTGCTGGATGGAAGTACCAAGGAAGCGATTTCTTTGTTATCAAGTAATGTTTAGCTGTTGGTTCACCCAGTCAGCAAAGGAGCTAAACTGAACAGTAATATTATAGAAAATACAGAAAAATCAGTTGGGCCAAGAGTAACAGCTACACAAAGTTTTTATCTGCCACCTTGAATTCTTTTATCATCTAGCCTAATTCCTGTAGATATTGTTGGTCTCTGTGCTGGGTGTAATAGAAGCCCTGAATGCAGTGCAGATATTAATTGGGAGAGGTTATTTGGCGCTCGTGTGGTGTGTCTCATGCATGCTGGGCTAGCAACAGCTTGTGACTGCCCAAAGGAGAGGGGAGTGCGGCTCACCTCACTCCTGGCTGCCTGGGCCTGCTCTGTCTGAGCTGCCTGAACTTACTAACAGGACTGAAATCTAATGAGGGAGTGTGGATATGGTTTTCTGGGCATGTTTTTTCAAGGTTTGTCTTTCAGTTCTAGCAACTTAACTCCACTCAGGCAGACCCTGTGAGTCCTGAGGTTGGCACAAGTGTGAGGGGATAAAGAGCAGCTCTTTCTGGGGATGGGAATCTTTCTTCCCGTTTGGGGGTTCAGCTGTGTCTCGTGGCCTGGGCACTTTCATGGTGCCTCTAGCAAGACCTGAGATTGAGGTAGTCCAAAGATTCTTGGAATACAATCCTCCTCCTTTTTCCTGCTTTTACTACTTGTAGGAAAAACTTGTTGTAGACATGGAATGGGGATTTTGGGACTGTAGGAGGACTTTTAGCACTGGAGTATTGTTGTTTTTATTTTAGTATGCAACTATCCCAGAACAGAAAGGATGCTGTTGGGGAAAGCCTCCCTTGCCTGGCTAGCAAAGCTCATTGAGAGCTCTGCGTTTAAAGTAGTGCCAATTTAGAAGCCTCTCAGGGGGGTCATGAAGTGACTGTTGAAGTAGAGATGCTAATCTGCAAGAAAAGTTTTCTCTTTCTATAAACGCTGAAACTCTTCTGTACCAAAATTGAACAATCCTGGCCTAATAAGCCTTTTTCTCCAGGTTCTTGAAATGGGTCTTTCCCTGTTGATTCAACTAATGCTTTTCTAGATATGAACTCAGGGCTGCAATTGGTTCAGAGAAGGACATAAATCAGAGAACAAGCAGTGAGAATGTACTAGAGAAATTAGCCACCAGTGTGCACAATTCAGCTAAACTGTTTTGCTGCCTGAGGTTTTTTAGCTGAATCAGGCTGTGCTACTCATGTGAAAGTCATTAGTGGTGTTTGCAGATCAAATGTTGAAATGGGACATGGGATAGGAAAGGTCTAGGCAGTTGATGCCTAATGTTGCATCCTTGACTGTAGGAAGTTACACTTTGTTTCTCCTTGTTATATTTTAACTTATCCTTCTTGCTAGATTATAAAATAGTATTTGATCTATCTATTGTAAAAGCATGACCATTATTTAATATGGTGTTAACTAATGGCATGTTCATATGCTAATATAGAGGTGTTTGCTGTCCTTCCATTGCATAACAGATGTCCTATTGCTACTAAAAGCTATTTAATAACTAACACTTGTATATTCTGTTTCTCTTGCTTATTGCTACTGTATATTCACTGTATAGAGAGAAAAGTGTGGACATAGGATTTCTAGGTCAGAGTGGTGTAAGGCAGCAGGCAAGCAATACGTGAAACTTGCTTATGTTTATTCTAACAACCTGTTTCGTTAATTATTCCATTAATTATACCAAGAAGAGTACAAGGAAAATCACTTTCTTTAGGAGATATATCGAGTAATAATAGCTGATAGCAACTGCTAGTGGTTCCACGATGGTTGATACAATTGGGTGAATGTCCTTATATTGACACTTTTTCCCCTCTGATCATGTTCTTTTACCTGCTGATAAAGAAGGTCTTAGATTTGGTAGCCCTCTCCTGTGCTGTGCAGAACAAATAAGCAGTGCTCAAGGCATGTTCAATTCTTTTCAAGATAAGAAGCAGAAGTACAATACAATAAACAGTGCTAGAGATCAATGGCAGTGGAAAACATTGTTGAAATAATATAGTAGCTGCTCTTTTAATACAACTTTTTTTACTTTCAGTGGTAAGAGACTTCCAGGAATATGTAGAACCAGGCGAGGATTTTCCAGCTTCTCCACAGAGAAGAAATACTTCATTACAGGAAGACAAAGATGACAGTGTGATTTTACCCCTGGGTGCAGATACACTAACATGTAACTTAGGCATTCCAGTAGTAGTAGTTTGTACAAAGGTTTGTTTCATGTTTTAGGTTTTTCTTTGCATATCTTGTTTAAGGAACTCTGTCAATTGTGGATTTGGGGTGGGCAGCACATGGTTCTTCAGTCATTCTGAGAACCCTGGATAAGTGTTCTTAAGTGTTCAGTGTTGAAGGTTCCTGTCTTCTGGAAGCCCTGACTGTGTGTTCATTTGGGAGTAGCTTTGCCCTGCAGTCATAGCAGTTTATAGGAAATTGAGGAATACCTCAGCCTTAGTTTTGTTCACAGAAGTGAGCTAGATAGTAAGTAACTAGAATACACCCTAGTCTGTTAAATCTTCCTTTTCCACAGTATTTTGGATTTTATTTAAAGTATTTCTGATCTTTCTCTGAAGATGACTGTATCTGAGAATTTTGGTCAGTAAAGTGTTTCTCTACTAACTTTCCATAATTCTTAGGATGCTTCTATGATCTATTTTGATTTCTGTTAGATAACTAACAGTACTCTCGGTCTAAAGAAAAAGTGCTGTAGTTCCCCTGTGATCTTTTCCTCTGGCTCTGGTGTCCTCATGGGCACCAAGCTGCACCTGCAGTCTGTGGGAGCCCACGGGGCAGAATAAGCCTCTCGCCACAGATGCTGTTTCTTCGCTGCAAGGCTAACCCTCATTTGCCGCACTCAAGACACTTCTGTTCCCACTTGCTAGCTCTATCCCTCTCTCCCCATGCTGTGCACTCCTCCCACATGCACACATTCTCTTTTTTTATTATTTATTTTTTTTCTCCTGCTTCTGCATTCCTTGCTCTTGGCTTCCTTTGCAAAGAACTAGGTAGTCACTGGCCCAAAAGACTGTGTTCTGTAATATCGCAGTGTGCAGAGGCATCATGCAGAGAATGTCATTCTCGCCCAATAGGTCAATCGTCAACAGAGACTTTGGGGTGTTACATAGTGTGTGTGGGCGGAGAGGGAGGTGGAGAGGAAGTGAATGCAAAATCACAGTCAATTTAGTTCCCAATTTAATGCTGCCCCCACTGTATGCATGTCAAGTTACAGATTGTTTTACAAGAATTACTTGTCCAGATATACTTAAAAATTATCTCGGCAGAGTTTTGCTCTGCCTTCCCCCCAGTTATGAACTGATGGTGTAGCAGTTCAGTGCTAACTGAAAGCTAATTCTGTGTTTGACTTGACAGTGTGATGCCATCAGTGTGCTGGAAAAGGAGCATGACTACAGGGATGAACACTTTGACTTCATTCAATCACATATCCGACGGTTTTGCTTACAATGTATCCTTTAACACCTCCTAAGGATAATGATCCTCTACAATCAATTTCTTTGCTTACCTTCATTTTCATATGAAGTGACAGCTCCCAAATCAGCAATCCTCAGATGACAAGTTTCCTGAAACAGTAACAGGCAGACAATTCACGTAACTATGATGGTGCTTCACATAAGGATAAAGCATGCTATTTATTTCGACCTGAATATTCAATCTCCCTTCAGTAATTCCACAGGGTACTGTGATGAGGGCAGAAAGTACAAATCAGTGGTGGCCAGTGACAGAACACGGGGTAACAGGTACAAATAGAAACACAGGAAGTTCCATCTCCATATGGGGAGGAACTTTGCTGTGAGGGTGACAGAGCCCTGGCACAGGCTGCCCAGAGAGGTTGTGGAGTCTCCTTCTCTGGAGATCTTGAAACCCTGCCTGGATGACACCCTGTGCCACGTGCTCTGGGTGTCCCTGCTGGAGCAGGGGGTGTTGGACTGGATGATCTCTAGAGGTCCCTTCCAACCTCAACCATTCTGTCAGTCTGTGATAAGCTGTCACTGTGCTATTGTTCTTAAATTTCATTGCTCAAGAAAATGCATAATATACTGTTTAATATTAAAATAGGTAAGCTAAGGCCTAGAGTTTAGATGCCAATAGTATGTCTACATTGCGCTACCATCATTCATGCTGTAGTAAAGCAAAACTTCAATACCTCCGTAAAGGCGGTAGGCAACAGAACAAAAATTAGTTCAAGATCCTGTGACCTCAGTTTAGCTCCAGGTTGTCACTTCCTTCAAAAAGCTTTGAAGTGTTCATTTTTCAAAATGAAATGCTGATTATAATGAGGTTGCCAGAGGAAGGATGGGAAAGATTAATACAAATTAGTCACTGTAGCCATATACCCAGTGTTCAAACTGGAGCTCGTTTTAACCTTTTGCTGAATTTGAATTGTATTCTTTTAGATGCCTTTTTCTGAATTTGAGTTGCATGTGTAGAAGCAGGTTAGTGTTTTTGACATGGTATAATCTCAGGTAAAAAATATTTTAAACTTTCCTGGCTGCATCTATTAATACTGCTTGTACACAAGAGTATTTTGATATTGACCCATGTCAGAGTACCAGGCACTGTCTTGGTCTTTTAGCAATTTAAAAACTGATGCACAGTACAACTGGTTTGCCTGCCTTTGATTGTAAAGGAGGTTTCTATATAACATATGAGCTTGCTGCTCTATTTTAGGTTCCCAGGAGAGGGAGTTGAGAGGCTGTTTGGCATTTTTGAAGCCATTAGTGTTAATGCTGGGGAGTGTCGGTGTGACATCTCTATCTAGTCCTGCAAGTTGGGATGATGGTAAGAGGTAAGAATAGTGCACGGAAACTTTCAGATGGGAAAAACCAAGACAGTTTTGAAGGCATCATTTTGCAGCCATTGGTACCGTGGGCTTTGAAAGCTAGAGGAGTCATAGAAGCAGCAGATGAGTTTGGTTAAAATAAATCCTGGGAAAAAATTAAACTATAGAATACTTTGTTTCAAAATTAAGTTCTACAAGCCATTTGACTTAGTTGAATTTGTATTCTCCTCTTAAATTTTAAAAAGTTGATATCCTGTAAATAAAAAAAAATTGAGGGGCAGAAGCATTTTACTATCTCTTACTAACCACAAAACGGAGTTTTCTTTAACAAGTTTATTCAGATGGGGCAGCACTTATTTACACTTCAGTAAAGGAAAACAAAAACATTGATTTAGTATATAAATATATAGTTCAGAAATTATATGGATTTCCTTTCAATGTTCCAGCTGCTGTTGTGGAAAAAGACGCAGTGTTTATGTAAGTTGTCTGCATTACTGTGTGTATGTGGCTGCGCAGTGTATTTGTGCAAGGCTTAGAGGCCACAGTTGTTGTTTTTGTTAACACATTTTAAAGTTCGATTTAATGTTCTTGTGAGGAAGAGACTGGGAGCTTGGTGAGTGCCACTAGGTCAAGATTGCAAATACTCCCTGCTACCAAGAGAAATGTTGAATCAGGAGATGTTTCTCCTCTGTATTACAGGAACAAACCCTAACCTCTAATTATGCTACCTAAA
>VZSV01000038.1:1842784-1877549 GCA_013398735.1 Nothocercus julius | reverse complement strand
CGCGCCGCTTGAGCCCCCCCCGTCGCGGGGCAGGAAACCCCGCGCTCAGTCACGGCCCCGCAGTTCCTGAGGGGCAGCGGCGGCCGCGCCGCGCGCAGGGCGGTTGCCCCTTCCTTCCTCCTCACTCGTGACTCCGCGGTCTCCCGTGGGCGCCCCTGTTGGCCGCCAAAACGGCGGTTCTGGCGCAGGAGGAGAGTCCGTGTCGCTGGGCAAAGCCTCGGCCCCGCTGCGGAAGCGGCGGCGCGCAGGGCTGTGCGCCCAGGAGACGCTTCCGTGGGTCGGAGGAAGATCTCGCCTGGTCAGGAATCCGAACTTCAAACGTGCAGCAGGGAAAGCCCCTGTCTGCTGTGGTGTACCGAGCTTCGTGCGGTTAAAACAACATAGGGGACGGGCACAAATTTGGAGTATTGTAACTTCAGTGGGTGCCACTCGTGTCATGGAGGGACAGTATGTTTTGTTCCCTTTCTGTCATTTATAGCTACAGGAGCAGGTGCTAAAATCTGACGGTCGTGTGACCAAGGTTAAGGACTGCCATCCAGGGCAGTTCTGCTGCTTGGTGCTAGCGTAGTGTAAAACTAACCTGGACAACTTCACAATTTCTTCCGAGGGTTGAACTGGATGAAAACATGAAGTGGAAACCTTTGGTTGAACTTCAGCATAGGGCTGAGACCAAATTGGGAAGGGTTTATCCGGGTCCTCAGAGCCAAACCTACCTCCCCATGGCCCTGACAGCCCCTTTGCTGTGCTCATCCATGCCAAACTTTGCACGTGCAAATGTGGAGAACTGGAGCGGACGCCTGCTGTGTCGGTGGTCACCAGCTAAGGTGTGACGTTCCCAAGTGCACTCGGCTCCTGGCGCGCATTCCCGGTGGCACTGGCACGGGGTTGCGGATAGGGATATGTGAGGAGCGTTGGCCTGAAGAGCTCAAAGGGAGATAGTGAAACCCACACAAACTGGTGCTTGTCAATTGTAAATTTTCCAGCCAGCAAAGCAGCTTTTTTAGTCAGATATCTCATGGTTGTAGGAGTCATAGGTGGTTTCCAATCCTTTCTTGTTGCTCTTGTTGCTGCCAAAAAAAAAAAGAAGTTTTTTTTTTTTTTTTAAACTTTGTTTTGTACACAGTCAAAAACTTAAACCAAAAACTGCAGAACTAAGTGCTGGTAAAGGTAACACTGATAATGCCAAGAATAATGTTTTCTAAAAGGGTTTGAAAAAATCACACCCAAGAATGTTTCAAACAAATATTAAGCCTCTTACTTTTTCTACTACAGATTGTTAAAATAAGATCTGTTCAATATTGCTCCCAAATATTTCATCTATGTAAGTAGTTTCACTGTCTAAAATTGCATTAGGCAAATACACTGATGAACTGACATCTTTGATTGCTTACCTGAACAGAAGCCTCGGTATCTTCAGTAAGAGAAATGTTGTCATTTTAGGAAAGATTTTTTTTTTTGAATTCTCAGTGATGGTGATAGCTGTTATCATGTCTGGTAATTAAAATGCTGCCTTGGGATTAAAATAGTGATTATTAGATATTATTAGGACTGCACACTAATAATCACTTGTTGAGACACTCATGCTAAACAGGCACTTGCACTCAGAAGATCATTAGTGTCCTCATTATAGAAGTGAACAAATATGTTCTAAAATACTTTGAAACCAGCTGCAGAAAACTATTTTCCAGACCCTAGAAATGCCTTTTTTGTTTCCTACTGATTAGTAATTGTGTGTACTGTAATATTTCCCGTCTTTTCAAAATGTTTTAGTATGAGTATAATGAAAATTTAAGCGCCAAAAGGACATCAAGAGATATGTTTATTGCATGGGAATCCAGATTGGTCTACGTAGGTGAAATTTTTACAACCGTGATTGATTTGAGTTCCGCATAGAGAGGAAGATAGTATCATGCCAAGGTTTGGGTAGAAATTATCGCAGTAGTGGCAGCCTCTGCACATGCTGCTGGGTCGAGCAGCGAGCAGAGGAATCTGCTGCTGCTTCTTGCAAGTGCCTAGGAGGCTGCGCGGGGCCCAGGAGTGGTGCTGGTGCATGAGGCTGCAGCGCCTGGCGGGAAAGTTCTTGGGAAAGCGAATAAAACAGCTGGACTCTCCTGGCTGTGCTTAGGAAGGCCAGGGAATTTATCCTGCTCCCAGCAATAGGGTGTTATTAAAATGCAAGTGAGTAATTCCAGAGAGACAGTAACCTTCTGGCTAATACTAGGAAAAACTTATTGTTGTTGTATGTATGTATAAACTGAAGTTAGGAACTGCTCTTTTAGCAGGAGTTAAAACGATGCTTTTTTGTGGTAGGACAAGAGAGTGATCCCCTGTGCCACATGTGAAATAGAAGATGATGGGACACAGCTGCAATCAAATATCCTGAAATAAGGAAAACACATCACTTAAAAATTGGAAATTTGGAGTTGAAAATAGCTCTTGGCCTCCATTATAGCAACTGAACTAGGTGTGAGGGTGCCTGATAAATGCAACTGTGTGAGAAAAAGGAAGTATGCAGAGACCTGACCATAATATCTCAGTTTCTCAGCTCGTGTGTTCTTTCCCATTTGGAGCTCCTGCCTACTTTTATATGGTTGTCTATTCAAAGTATGATGTTTCTAAGGGCCCTTCTGAGGGTTGGCTTAGTGGGGGAAGTTCCAGTGCTAATTTGCTTTCCTTATTTACATTGCCAGAAAAGTGAAACTAAAGACTTGCCATTTCCAAGGGCGAGACCCAGATAGGGCATCCGCAGTTCCTTCTATGAGCCAGTAACTGGAAACTGACTATTTTGAACTCTAGCGTTTGACATTTTGAAGTTATTTTTGTTGACCTTTTTTTATTGCATATATATGCTTATTAAAAATGGGATCATCATCCTTATGTCATTCTTCATTTTATGACCAAATCTGTTTCCCACTGATTTTGTTTGGTATTGTTTTAATTTGATGAACTCTTTACTACAAGGATCTATAGGACGAAGAGAGCAAGCAAAGTGGCCATGAGAGAACCTTTAAATAAAGCGCAGCTTTCACATTCCATAAAACAGCAGAAGAAACATCAGCAGACCTGTAGCAATTATGTAGGAATTCACTGGCATCCTTTCTTCACAAGATATTGCTGCAGGAGGGGGAGCAGAAGCTTCTGTGTAGATCAAACGCTGTCTGACTTAGTATAAACGTAAAACTTCCTTCTGCCTTGGTTCCTAGAAATGCAGCCGAGCGGCTTCTATTAGTGAGCCGTAAGTGCCCAGCAATTGGCCCTATCTGCTTTCAGTGAAGCTTAGCAAGGAAGGTGACAGCAGCAGTAGCTCTCAGGGTGGTAGACTGGATCAGTATCTTTTGGGATTGCGGGTGGTGATGGTGTTTCTTTTTGTGATTAAATCAAGATTAAATGCAAGTGTAGTATAGCACAGAATGGTGCAGGGTGGTTCTTAGATTGAGGGATTTTCTTGCAGCCATCTTCCTTAGCGTTAATACCAGAGATTTCTCTTTGTGAAGGAAATAAAGACTCGCTCTAACTTGGTACGTTATCTGTTTGCAGCTTTTCTCTCTGCTGGCGGTTATTTGTGAAGAGATTGTGGAGAACTGCCTCAGGTGCAGCGGGCTTTACTTCTTTGAATTCACAAGCTGCAGCGCGCTTTTGCTGAGCCTCCTGGCCCTCTGCCTCTACTGCACGTGCGCATATGAAAGGTTTGGGAAGGAAAACGTAGAGAGAGTGGTAAGGAAAGAAAAAAACACTTTTTTAAGCTTAAAAACAAACTTTTTTTAAAAAAAAAAGGCTGTTTGAAGTATGTGCATAAAGACTATGCGAAAAGAATATATTTTCTTTAGCATTTAAAGGGTAAGTTGAGGTTCTTCATAGTTATTTGCTAACTATCATATAAACTATATGTTATACCTATTTATTTTATTACACAATATTATAATAAGTAACAGCCCCCTCAACTTTAAGGGTTCATTTTATATTAGAAACTTTCAAATTTGTCATGTTGGTTACTGTGAGATACGGTACATTTAAGCTGGGGCATTGAATCAGGAAACTAACTGGTCTCTACTGGAAACAGCAGACAGTTTTTCCCTGCTAGGAGATGCATTTTCTTCGTCACGGTTAAGTTTCATACAGCCTCTTCAGAGCATCCTGCTGCACTGCACAGACCACAACATTTTACAGTTTAATTGTGGTGTCTGTCCTTCAGGGACTGAGCCTTTTTTGCAATAAGTTGTTTTCTTTGCTGTGACAAATTTCATTTAACCTCATGTTATGAAAGAGCCTCTTTCCCCCCTTTCCATGACAAAAGGAACAAAAGAGGGCTAATTTTAAAAATATGCCTTTTGTTTTCTTCCTATCCCAGGAAGAGGATTTTTTCCTTCCTTTCCAAGATTGTACTGGGGGAAAGGGAGGAGTAGAGGGAGAACCACTCTTCAGGTTTCACAAAATGTTAGGAAATATTTCTTATATTTTGGTGGAAACAGATTATTTCATTTAAAAAAGGCAAACTATTGCTACAAAAGTCTAATGGTATCATGAACCTGAAGTGAGCTGGTGTGACATTTAATTTTTCATGACAAGAGGTGTAATATAAATAATGTGGAGTAAATTTTGATACTGTTTTAATCCCTGATGTTAATGATGTGGGCAGAGACATTTGAGAAACACATAACCATTTTTATGTTCCTTGCTCACAAAGGCAGAGGAGATAATAACCCATCACATTCAGTGTTTTAGAGACTTTCTGAAGGACTCTGGCTCGGGATCTGCAGTGTAGCTAGTAGGATTATTGATATCCATTTTTCTAGAGTATTTTTGACTCCCTTTGTATTTTTGATTACCACTGTGTTCTGTGGCACTGAATCCACAAAGTGGAACTGGCATTTCCTTGCCTTCTGATGGTTTCAGTAGAGAGTCTTTGTTACAGAGTAAGACAGCGATTTTTTTCTTCCATACTCCTCTTTTTTATGGCTTAATTGATTTTACAGCTGTCTTGTTGTGGTCTCATCTACAGCTACTTCAAGCTGAAGAATCACACTAATCTCATACAAAAGCTGTGTTGTGTATGCGTGCCCCTGTGTTGCTTTTCTGCAAACTGGTGTTTCCCTCATTTTTAACATAACTAGATGATAGAGCCTTCACTTCTGCTCTCTCTATAAATGCTTTGCAATATCTCTGTGTTGGCCTCTAAGTCTCCATATATTAGTGTTATGAGCTGGTACTAACTAGATCACTGTGATCTTGTTGGTATGAATCAAACCTCTTATTTAGTACTGTGAGCGAAGTTTTAGGACTTGTGTAAAAGACTTTAGCACAAACTAACACTGCTGTTAGTCACCATTTTATATATCTAAAAGTATGTGTGTGTGTATGTATACATATATACACACACAAGTCTACACACACATACTTATAAAAGCAAGTAAGCATGTAAGGGAGAACAACACAGCCTCCTGCCATCACGATACCTGGAATTTGCCTGTTTACAATATCTGTTTTCTAGTACATACAGCCTGCATCCTTTTTGATACTAATCATACTCATTACAGTTCATGCTTTCATATTTCAAAAGATGAAGTGGTGGCACTAAGCTGATCTGTGGAGCTAGTGAGAGTATTTCACGTGGGAGCCTTGTGCGTGTCCATTCCTGCCTATCTGCTGAGCACACAGTAGGGTTTTAACATGAAGGGACAGGTAAGGGAGTGCAGGAAGGCATTTCAGCAAGCACATTAATTTGCAGGTTTCTTTTTTTCCCAAATGCTTTGCATCTAGAGTGAGGCTAACACGATAGACCTAAGCCTGAATTTGACGGTGAAAGAAGTTGGATGGAATGAGCAAAATAATTAAAGAGGGCAGAAAAAGGGGCATATGTAATACAGATTCCTTCACGTGGTTGGTATGTTGAGTGTTGTTTGGTATGTAAACTGATGCTAACAGCAGCTTCAGGCATATATATATATATATATATATGTATTTACTTGTTTAAACAAAGTTTCCAAGTGTAAATTCCCTGGCAGATTAATGTGTCTACTGTTATAATATTTGTTCTTTTCAGGTAGTATAGTACAATTCTTTGACACCCTCTTTTTATACTTGCAGAATTTTTATGCTATGCCATGCATAGGTGGCATATTTGTGTTAGCTTCAGTAGTGTTTGCTGCAACCAGCTCTGGATCTCATTTAGAAAACGCTGCATGTGTAAGTATAAAAATTGTATCATTTACTGTGTATTTATTTTGTTTCTAAACTACCGTCCCCTTTAAACCTCACGTTTGCCTCGGCAGGCAAGAAACTAGGCAAGGACCAAAATTCAGTGTGTTGCCTGGGCTGGGATGTTTCAGGAGCAATTAGCTATTTCAGAGTTTCTAGATGTTTCAGATGTTCTAAAAACTTCCCTGAGGAAATCCGAAGAGCAGGTACCCCTCGCTGCTGGAAAGCCCAGCGTGTTGAAAGAGCAGCTGTGATTGCATCTTCCCAAGAAGGCTGAGGGGCTCAGGGCTGAAGATGCTTTGAGCTGCTAGGAAGGGCATAATTGATCCTTTTTTGTGGCATTTCTTAAATAACTTTGGAATTGTGAATATATCAGTTTGAAATTTGACATTATTCTTGACTGAAAAGGATGAGGTTTTATTTTTTTCCTGGAGCTGGAAAAATTATTCCATACTTCTTTATTGCCTTTTTTTTTTTTTTTTTTTTTTTTCCAAGTTAAGCTAGTAATTCTAATGTTGATGGCTGGTTAGGCTATATTGGAAGATTCACACTTGATTGAAAGAATGAGAACTGTAAGAACTCTGGAATAAATGCACTACAATTAAGATTTCTGACCTGTTTCTAACTTAATGGAACCACCAATTTAAGGATGACTGGAAACTTCATACATGGGAGTTATTAACTTACACAGAAGTGTTCAAATGCCATTGATTTTTACAGATTTTACATCACGTATTTCTTTCACTTTCACAGGTATTTGGATTTTTTGCAAGTATTGCATTTTTAGCAGAAGGGATTATGAATTATTTGCATAAACAGAAACAAGCCACTGAAAGTCGTTCTGAAAATCCTGCCCGCCTTCAGACTGCCACAGAAAGTCAGCCGCTGAATAAGTAAAGCTAAACTTTGCAGTCGTAGCAAACTAAAAAAGAGGTTTCTATGCACTGTAAATAACTTATTCTCTCTTTTCCTTCTAAACAATTTTGTAAGCATTGCTCATCACAAGTTTTGATAGATCCTTCGGTCTAGCGGTGGTGTCTTGGCATCATGTT
Source organism: Nothocercus julius (assembly GCA_013398735.1). NCBI lineage: Eukaryota > Metazoa > Chordata > Aves > Tinamiformes > Tinamidae > Nothocercus > Nothocercus julius. Next base: position 1,870,302 of record VZSV01000038.1, on the reverse strand, counting down.
CTGATATCATATAATTCTGGAGGTAACAGGTCCTGCTTAATAACTGCCCAAGGGTATCTGCTAGGAATATGCCCTGGCATATACTAAAAAAAATTGTGTCTAATTAGAATAATTTAAGGGCAATAGAGTGTGCTGATTTGATTTTCAGCAGGGATGATTATTAAAAGGTAATTTATGATGTATAAATTCAGGGTTATGTTCTAAAGAGATTTTCTATATAAATGGACCAGATCCTTATGTTACTAATTATAAATTGTATTTTTTTTACACACTGATCAAACTGTGAATGTAAAAGGGATATCTAGTTGCAGCCTCACAAGAAATACTGATCCTGCCATAAGGGGTTTTGTTTTACTTTTGCTACTCGGTACAGTTCTGTCCATGGAGGTCAGTTTAATGAGAATGGGTTTATATGGGGAATAGTTTAATGCTGTATTAGAGAGATAGCTCTGCATCCCGCAGTTGCCAATGTTTAAAATTGTATGCCAGAATCTCCTTTCAGATTGTCTCAAAAGCAACAAAAATGGTGAAGAAAAGGTTGAAGGACACATACTTGCAAGAATTAACCTAAAAAGTAGCAGCAGTTGGAAATACCGTGGGCAGCACGTCAGCACTGCCTGTTGAATGTAAGGCTGGGGGTGAAGGCCAGCTGCAGCTGGCTTAGCACACTTCATGGGGAGCTTTGCCACAGGGCTCACAACTCTACCACCTTTTTTGCCTATGGATATGCCGCTGGTTTGAGTCTTCCCGCACCAGACTAGGTCAGCTGGCGAGCTGATGAATAACACGTGATTCCGTGAGTCAGCGCTAACGCTCCTGTGTCACTGACCTATCCGCAAAGCAGCGGGCTGCAAGAGCTGCTACTTGCCCAGCAAGTGATGGAGTTCAGAACCAGGTGCTGGCAGCTGTAAGAGAAGTGGCCAAGAGACGTTTCTTTCAGGTGTCCCAGGAAGAAACAAATCCTCTCGACTTCACTTGGAGGAAAGCAGATAAGCAGCATGACAGCTGCAGAGCAGGGGCTGTTTCGACGTGCCAGCGCAAATGAGAAAAATCTGATGAAGCAAAACCAGGTCCTGCCCAAGTTCCTGTGATGTTTGCCCTGTCTTCCAGGCATTAGCTCCCGTTCTCCAGTGCCCTAGTGTCAGAGACTTCCAGTCGTGTAACCTGAGGGGGCAGCATGGAGACTAAGCCCTGCAGAAGCTGGTCAAGCATTGTTGTGTTTGGGACGGGATGAGGAATTTGTGAGATGAAGCACCGTACAGGAAGGTCAGAGTCTGTTCAGTTGTGCCACTTGCCGGTGAACATGACACTGCTTGTTGGTGATATTTTCTGTCTGTTCTCTGAGACCTTAATCCCAACACTACGCTTTGCTTGGGGATCTGAGGCATCAAGTTGAAGCTGCAGCTTGGTTTCAGAGGCATCCATAAAATACTTGCTTTCCTTCAGGGAATTTCCTGCTTTGTGAAGAAGAAACCTCTTCTTTGGACTGTTGTGTTCTCATATTTATTTGCATCCGTTTGCATTAAAACCTGATCTCGATCTGGCTGTACAAAGCTTGGTATGACTTTCTGTCAAAACCAGGTAGATAAAGATATGTTTTGTTTACAAGCAATGTTGCTGATCATATGAACTATCCAAAAATGAAAAACCTCTGTCACAGCTATAGCTTCTTCCTTTTGGGTTTGTGTCCATATCTGTGATTAACATTTTCAGATTTTTTTCCTGCTTACATTCCAGGATACTACTGGATTTGTGTTTGTATCAAAATGGCCATAGGCTCCACGGCTTGATGTGTAATTAAAGCTATAGGTATAATATAAGGATAAGACTGTGCTGCTGATATTTATTACGCAATGCAGCACGAAGGCAGGGCTTTACCTTCAGTTAACTTTTCCTTCAAACTTGAACTTTTCTCATCTTGAAAATACATGGAGAGTTACGGTTCTCTGCTGTTTTCCTATAGGTTTCACCCTGCCCAAGTGCTCTTTTCGGTTTTCCTCCCTAAATCACAGCTGTTGCAAGGCATCTGTCCCATCCCCTCTCTGCCTTTCCTCCTGTGTGCTATGGCCTGCTGACGCTGCCCTGGTGCGGAGGGCGCAGTGCAGCACGAGCTGCAAGGTGCTGCAGGTGTGAGGGCGCCCTTGGCCCCTCTCGGGTCGTTCCTTAGCCCGGGTCTCTGGATGTCCTGCCCATTGCAGCCGTAGCTCTTACACGCGGTTGTTTCCTGCGCGGCGGCCGGCGGGCGCAGAGGTAGCAGTGGAAGAGCTGCCCTGCCGCTCTGTGGGCTCTTGCCTGTCCTCCCAAGAACCGTTCCTGTCGCGCTTCCGAGCCGGGCGCTGAACGTCCTGCTCTTAATTACGCTGACACCAGAGGATGCGGCAGGAGCTGCATTTAAGAGCCTGGCTTTGCAGAAGCTCTGCGCCTGGGTGTCTCCTGTCCCTCCTGGGCTGTCACCAAAGAGGTTTCCCAGCCTCAATGAGCTCGGGCTGCTTTGTTTAACCTGCCGTTTCCGACGGTGAAGCTGCCTGGGCTGGGTGGCACAGAGGCGGCTTAGGGGCTCCCTCCGGAGTGGTGGGGGCTCTGGCAGTGATGCGCAACCTGCTCTTCAGTTTCCCCTTTGCTTTTCCCCTCTCAAGCGAGCACTGTGCGCCATATGAAGCACAGGTGAAGCCCGTGGCTGGGCCGTTAGCTTCCCGCTGGGAAAACCCGCGCGTGCCTCGTGCATCCTGGAGGCTGATCCGTGTTCTCCGTTCAGCCCACATTACACATTTGATCCCCAAGGGATAAAAATCACGACTGTTAACAGTAAAGGGATTGTGCCTTGCTGCTTTTAGTCTGTTCTTGAAAACAACAGGGGAGGGTTGAAGTCTGTTACAATTCAGTTCTACCTGTGCACCCTCCGCCTCAAAAATGCAGTGATTTTTATCCCGCACAATTCCCAGAGCTCTGCATGGGATGGTTGTGCACAACAGCCATTGTGGCCATCCCAGTTCTGTTCAAATTGGTGCAATAAAATAACATGCATTCTGCACCAAAGGGGAATATTTAGTGTGATTTTTGAAAGGTGGTGTAATATTGTGAAAGCAAATCAAGATGCTGGTAAGTGCCTTTACACTGGAAATTCATCTTTGTTTTAGCTCACTGCTGTAAGCGTATCATAGATATCTAGATAGTACTGAACAGCATGAAGTTTAATGCCACTTTACCTGTGAGACTTTGATTACTGAGATTGCTAATACAATGGTTATATATTAAATTTTTTTTTATGTAGTCCTGTAGCCAGTGTTGCCTTGACTTTTCAGTAAAAGCATTCCAAAACGCTTAAATACTTTTCCATTCTAAACCTGTGGTCTTTTTAATGTATGATGCTTTTCTGGTCTTATGAGCTTTCTAAAATATTTTGTAATCATTTTTTAAAAATAAAATCTTAGTAAGTAACTCCAGAGTGTTTGCCATCTCTGCTGCTATTGATCTGTTCTCACGATGCAGCTCTCCCAGAGCAAAGTGCAGGAAATAACCTCAGTCCGTGTTCCTGGCGTGCAGGAAGGAGCCCGCATTGTGCTCGGCCTGTTGCAGGGCAGTGGGCTCCACCTGGGAGCCCTGCACAGCTGGAAGTTTCCATGAGGAAAGGTCCAGCCAGGGCAGTATTGCTGTGTACCATAGGGTTCAACCTGGCTAGTCCGTAACGGGCTTTATGGCTACCGTAGTCTCTACCAACACTGATGAGGGTAATTCGTGTGCTGGTTTCCTACTCTCTGGGCTACTGGAATTGAAAAGATAGATAAAACACCAGACTAAAAAATAAGATAAATAAAGTGCCAAATGTGTTAGAGGAAGGAGCACAAACCAGAAAATGGTTTCAAGAGGAAATAAGTTCATTTCGAGTTGAAAAATGCAGACAACCAAGTTAACTTGGTTGACAGGGAGCCACTAGGTCCTTCAAAAATCTTTGTTCACCAGGGTGGCGGGAAGGAAAACAAACCCACGTGCTCTCTGCCTGGGTCGCCTTTTTGTTGAATAATCCTGCAAGTTGCTTATTACTTGCAGATCTTCTGCCTGCTCGGTCCCATATGTAACAGTTTGTGAGGCAGAAAAGCAAGGCACTTTTTTCATTGTCTGCAGAGAAATTGGAATGACACAGTATGTTTTCATCTGCATCAAAACTTTGAAGGTGAAAGTCTCTCCACTTATCTCTGGCAACTTCCTGAAACGTTAAGGCTTGATGAGGAAAAAAAAGGGCCTCTGGTGTTTTAAAACACTGCAATGGAAGGGTATGTCTGTGGTGGATTTACAGAGCCTGGGGAAACGAGGGGCCATTAGCAGCCTGGGGCTCTCGGGGAGCCTGGCTGTGCTGCTCCTACTGCGAGCAGGGCGACGTCCCGCTCGAGCAGGGCAACCCGAGGAGCCGCTGCCTCTGCTGCCGCAGGGGCGCCGGGAATCGGCGAGGCTGCGGGGAGAGGGCTGCCCGCGAGAGGGCCAAGGGGACCTGCCACGGGAGGGTCTCCCTCTTCCAGCCGCGCGCACGCTGGGGCTGCAGCCCCACTCTCCTCTTGTGCAGCTTGTGCGGGTTCCTGTGTGTTTAGCAACCTGGTTCTCCATCACCTGCTCATTTCTCAGAGCGTAGCCGGCAGAGGTTGTGACAACAGCAGATCGGTGGTGTCTCAAGGAGGTACTTTGCCCTTCCACATTGCTTAAGTAAAGGTTTATGGGGCTTTTTGTTGTTGTTGTTTTTCTCATTTTGTTTTATATCTAGGCAGAAGATATTTTAACTCCCCTTTACTGGGAAGCCAAGCTCCAGGTGCCCAATGACAAGTGCCGCTTTGAGTCTGTACTGCGGCTCTGAAGAGTTTGTGGTTTTCAGCCGCCAGGCTGTGGCTCACGGGTAGGGACAGGCAGTGCCCGTGCGCTTCCCGGATTCCATCTAAGCCAAAGGAGAGAAGCCTGATGGCCAAAATGCAAGCGATCCATGCTGGGAAGGGGCTCCAAACGGAAACGCTGGCAAAGGCTGCAGTGACGAATGCCAGAGAGGGCCTCTTGCGCACCCGGACAGCCAGCATGTCCCGAGCACTCTCTCACTCTGGTTCTTGTGACCTCTTATCTCTTGGCCGAATATTAGAACAGGGCTAGGAAAATAAATCGCTGTGGCCTTTTGAAAGTTTGCAGGCAGTGCGGTGAGGGCTGGGGCGTTCAAGGAGGTGACAGCAGGAGCGCTCGTCGGCATCGCGGCTCCCGGGCGGCCTAGGAGGACGGCACGGAGGGAACGGCCGCCAAGCCTCTGCTGCCGGGTGCTGGGGCGAACTGCGCGGGAGCAGGTCGGGCCCTGTGCTGCTGAGTCTCGGCTCCCTTTCTCAGCCCTCTGCTCTGGTGAAACGTTGCTCCGCGCTGCCTCCCTGCGCCAGCCGTGGCTCTGCCCTGCACCCCGGCCCCCGCTGTCCAGCGAGCGGATGGAGCTGCCCCCAGCGCAGAGCAGAACAGCAGGACAGCTCGGGCTGGAGGGCCGGATCTCGCAGCTTCTGCTCTTGGTGCCAGCATTTCCACCCTCCCATGCCCGTTTGCTCTCTTTCAAAGCCTGTTTCCAAGCTGCAAGCCCTTAGCTGTTGATGCTCATGTTGTTGAGGTTCTGCTTATTGAAGTTCTGCTTCCCCTTCCCGTCCCTCTAACCTGTGTTGAACTTCGCCACGGGTGCACTCGACAGGCAGTGCTGGTTCTCAACAGCCAGGGACAAGTGGTCTATCCGAGTGAGCACCACACACCCCTGAACACAACTGTCCAGTTAACACAAGTCTGGTTGTTTTCTGCTTCTTCTAAGCAGGCTTTGCTTTTACAAATGAATGAAATGCTGTCCTTGGCTTGATGCGGGTTTTAATCATAAACTCTTATTTCTGGCAACTGGGCATCTCCTTTGAGGGTAGCAAGGACATAACTACCCCGTTCCCACGCACCACAAACTGCTGAGCAGGAGGTATCAATGGAGCCCTTTGCTGTGACAGCCACAGCTGCAGCGCTGTGCCCGCGTTGGGCAGGGGCTCGTGAACAAGATCATTATGTCAGCCGTGATTTACTGATGCCGAAGCGAGGGCAGCTCGAGCTGGACGGATAGCGCGGTTCCCGCCTGCCCACAGTCCTGCTGCAGCAGAGCTGCCGGCGGGGGCCCCACGCCGCTAGCTGGCTCCTCGCGCGGGGCGGCCTGTGCTGCTGCACCTGGGACGCAGGGCACCGTGGGGCCTTCGGGCCCGTCCCACGCAAACCTCCCTCAAGACATTTGCTGATTTTTCCCCCAGGGAACTGCTTTTGCTCCTTTCGGGCAGTAAAACCAGGCGCAGGATGAACGCTGGCTCCGGTGTCCTGGTCTGCCCTTGTGTGCCTGAGGGTGAGCTGCCTCTAAGTCTGCATCTGCTATTTTGTTTTCCCAGGATTTCCAGGGCCCTACCATAATTCCTCCTGTGCCAAGAGGGCTGCTGGGCTGGCGGAGCTCTTCCTGCACAAGTGCATTCCCGTGAGGAAAAAGCAAGCGTTATAGCGGCAGCCCTCACCAAGCCTGACGTGCAGGGGTAACTCGGAGCAGCAGGCGGGCTCCTCTCCTTGTGCGCCGCTCCCTCCCCCTTCCCCGGGCGCCCCGTCACACCTAAGCGCCGCGGGCCGGAGGCTGCTCCTTGGCTACTGCTGGAGGTTGCAGTTCACCCACCTGCAGCCACCGCTGCTGGTGCTCTGGGGCTGCAGGTGCCGTGTTTGCTGCAACGCCGAGCTCTTTATCGAAGAGCCACCACAGCGGGTTAGCTCTAGGGTTGGAGCACTGCGAAGAGCAGCCCCGCCGAGCGTGCTACTCCTCGCTCCTGCTCCTCCCCACCGTGGCCGCCTCTGCCTGGCCATGGCCGCGAGCGGCCAGGGCCGCCTCCTCCTCCTCGCGCAGCCTCCCTGCCACGCAGCAACCTCGCGGCTAAGGGGCACAGTGGCCCTGTGCTGCCGCCGCTGCCTTCAAGTCAAGCTTCCACAGCGTTAAGCCAGCACAGCGCCAAAGACTCGGGGCCCTGCATTCTAACACCCCTTGGTGCTACAAGCTCTTTTGTAGGAGTTGTGGACACCTACAGAGAAACCTTTCGTGGTTCCTACCTGCTGGAAGCGCTGCCCCGGGCACAGCGGGGCTGCTTCCGCTTCCCCATGAGCGCCACTTCGGCAGGAGCCTGGCGGGATGCTAGACGTGGGCGGCCCTTGGCCAGCAGCCCCAGGCAGGGGGCAGTTCCCGGCAGCTGCCGAGTGCTCCTGCCATGGCTCTATGAATGGGGAGGCCATTAGTCTCATAAAGCAGTGCAGGTAAGAGATGATAACCCACGGGAGGATGGGGCGGTTTCCTCGGTGCTTGTCAAGAGGGGCTTCTGCAGGCACGTCAAGCCCCTGGACACTGGGGCAGGCTCGTCATTCCCAGTAGTAAGCAAGGGTGCCCATTAACACGCTGGCCAAGGGAAAGCAGAGTGTGGGCCCAGGGCACCACGCTGGGCTGCTGGTCCAGAGACAGGCAGGATGGGGACACTGCGCAGCAGCCAACTCTGGGTCAGCTGCGCGCTCTGGAAAGGCCAGAGTGCGGAAGGAGCAGCCCACAGCGCTTGCTGCTCCTCCTGCGCAAGCTGCCGCTGTGCCGGAAAGTTACGGTGCTTCGCGGCGGAGGAAGAGGCAGCGAGCACCTCAGCGACTTCCTGACCCACGGCGGCGCGCAGGGCTTAACCGCCACGGGCCAGGAGCCACAGCCAGAGGGGCCCGTTCCCAGCAGGATGGGCCGGTGCTGCTCCTGCGGCGCAGCGCGTGGGCGCCGAGCACGGAGCCCCCCTGCACGCCACGCTGGAGGCCAGAAACACGCGCTGCCTCACGGGCTCAGCCGCGCGGCTTCGCTCTCCACTGTCCCCAAGAACTCCACAGCCACGAAAAATACCTGCTTAAACAAGGCTCAGCATGGGGCAACTAGTTGCTCCTGCGTCAATAGTCTTGCATCCTCCCTCAGCTTCAGCACAACATGGAAATCTGAAGAGACTATGAAATAAAAGCAGATTCATATGTACTTCTTTTACCTCGAGGCACTCCTCGTCTCCTGAAGTCCCGCCATAGCCACAAACTGTTGACACCTGACAGCATCTGCATTGGTGAGTGAGGGGCTCACATTAGTTCATCTTACCATCCACAGAGCGATTTGTTCCCTGAGCCTTCTTAGGGGGGAAGAATCCAGTCCTTTGTATTTCATTAGTGCAAAACACAGCCATTTCAGAGCAGCAGCAGAGTTGTCACACAGCCTGCGGTGTCTTCATCCAGCACTGAGGTCCGCAAGACTTTCAGAGCCATCCTTCCTCTTTTCTGTAGTAGTTTCATTTCCCCTTCTCACCTTCCTGGTTTCTGCACAAAACTGTTACCTGCTCTCTGCCTCATCTCAAATCCCCACAGATCAAACATCAGTTTTTCGTGCAGTATGAAACTACCCCTTTTCTTCCCCCCAAATTTGTACGTTAGGTTTCAGAAAAAAAGAACCCCAAACTCCACCTGTGTTGGCTTAAAGAAAATGCTACACCCACCTCAGAGGATGGACAACTTTTGGGTGCTGTAGTCAGAGACCAGCACACCTGCACACAACACAGAAAGAGGGAACACACATGGAAAACCACTGGTTTAGTAAGAGGGAGTTTAAAAAAAAAAAAGCAAGAAAACAAAAGCAAGAGAGCAATCTTATTCTCACAGCTGTTACATCATCCCAATAACAAACTTGGTTTATTTTTAAGAAACACTTGGAATTCCATATTCAAAGTCCCAGACAGATGGAGCTTTCAGAATGAGGCCGACACTCAAGAAAACTCAGCGCACTTTTGCAGGCAGAACTGCATGAGCGAGGTGCCGCAGTGCCTGACAGACAGAGCTGTCATTCAAACGCCCTTGGTAAAGCTAGTGATAACAGCAAAACTCTGTTGTTCCTGGCAGGCATGTTTCACAGGGAGGATATGGGAGAAGTAAGGAACCTATGCTAGAAGAAATGTCACTTTTCCAGCCTGAAAACATCCTACAATAAGAGCATCTGGTGGGTCTCTGGACCCAGCACTGTTGTAAGAGCTCCACACATGCCTTAGCCCTGGGTCTTTGGCACAAAACTGAAAGGGGACCCTGTCACTTACTTCTCTTGATCCACTATTTACAAGCAGCCTTGCAGCAAAGCATATTCTTTAGGTGATCACAGAGTATCATCCAGGAATTCTTTGGCTGCTGGACAGCATGCAATTCCCCTAATGTTCTTTTCTCAGAGTGGCGTAGGAGGTTGAAAAGTGCTGGGAGAGGGAACACCATGCAGTCACGGAGCAGGAACAGCCTTTTCTCTGCCCAACATTCGACCTCCTGCTGCAGTCGCAGCAGATGCTTCTCCCCACAGAAAGCCCAGCTCAGCAGCATGCAAGCTGTGCACAGCGGAGCACTTGGTTCTGCACGTGGTTGGCAAGAGCAGGGAAAGCGCCTAATACATACATGAGCACTTCTCAAGATGCAAAGGAGATACGAAGAGAAATGGAGCATTTCTGCTTCCTCTAGGGGAATGGAAGAGTGAAAGAAGAGGTTGTATCCCTACCCCTCTAGCATGCCGATTCAGTTTTCTACAACATGGTCATTAAATTGTTGACCAGTACTGATGCCTGGCTCCAGACAAATAGAAAAAGGCCAGAAAGTGTTGCTTACCTCCACAGTGGACCTTTGTAAATCTTTTTTTTTTTTTTTTTCCCAGAAACCTGCTGTACTGTTATGGCCAGTCAGAATAGGCTGACTTTGTGCTAAGTCCCGCTTTACAGCTAGATGCAAAAGGGAACAGCCAGTCTCCAAAAAGAATAATTTCTATGAATGCACAGAAACTTTCTACCAAACAGGTCCTACAAACATCCATTTTACCAATGGCTACTTGTGATAAGGAAAGAAAAAGATCCGACAGACCATTACATAAATATTATTGGATGCACATTTTGGCAGAGAGAAGTTTTTAAGAATAACCTTTGATTATTAATAAATGATAAAAATTTGTGAAGAAAATATTGCTTTCATCACATACAATACTGCTGAGACTAGAAAGATAAAATCACTGCAAACACTCTTAAGTTGCAGTTCATAATTTTTCTTGCTGTCTGAACTGATGTTAAAAATAATTCATGGTTGTGATACGAAGAGGTAACAAAGACTTGGGTTAACTTATGAAGGCACAAATTGGTTTGTCACAGTTCCTTTGCTAAAGGAATCATCCTTGGAAGGTAAGAACCAGGTAGAAATTTGCAGGATTTCCCTTCCGTAAACAGATGAAGGAAATCAAAAGTGATTTTTCCATCTCTTTGGAAGGAGAACTGACCAGGTCTCCAAAGGAGTTTTAATTGCACTTATTGTAAATAGCTGGATATGACCCCACCCCAGCTTGTGAGACAGAAATAGTCCTTCTTTAGTAAGCTCAGAAAAAGCAGGTTCTCCATTATAAACTTTTTGGGGGTAAACGAGAGGCAAAAAACCTTTGGTTCCCAACAGTGTTTTGTATAGGTGTTCAAGTAGATCTTCAAAAGCTATCAGTTGTCCAGACTAGTACCAAAACACCCATGTTCTGTGCTCAAGGCTGGATTCTTCTCTTTGGTATCCTATTTGGTCAGGCCTGGATGTCTTGCTGAGATGAATCATACAGCTGCATCTTTGAAAAGGAAACCAGCGTGACTTGGGTTGCCACAAACAAATTCATCTACTAGATTAAAGAACACACAGGAAACCTGCTCTTGGCGGGGGGAAGGAGAAGAGAGGGTGATGATACATTCATCACTTATTAGAAACAAGTCATTTTGCTCCACGTTAGTTGTTAACAGTCATCAGTAGCTCTGATACATCTGTGTTGACTGACATTACTGAATTATTGTTTTGTGAGTAACTGAGTAGGAGGGACAGTAAATCCTTCCAGATAGACACTGCCAGAGGAAGACAAATATTCATTTAGGCAAACACCTGGCAGGTACTAAGCATGATACTTACCTGCTGACTGAGTGATGCATGAAACTTTGTAGGATGACCATATGCTTAGAACACAAAGGATCGTAGCCAGGAATCCAAAAGTCTGTGCAAAACAAACAAACAACGATAATAAAAACACAGACATGTACACAATGTTAGATGATTAATATTCCATCAGCACATGGAATTTCTTATATCTCAAAATACATTTTTCCTGAGGTAATCAGATTAAAATCTGTTTTCTTCTATTCTCCCAATATACTAAAGTTACAAAAATTCTATAGTATAATAGCAGCCTTATGTCTGTCAAAACAAGAGTGAAAGACTGAGAATCACATAAAAGGGGAAAACAAAGATGGAGAACAGCATAAAGCTTCACCTTCTAGACTCCTCCCTAGGACTCAGGAACAAGAAAAAGACTTTTGCTGACACCTTCCATTCCTGCTCTTGTGCCAAACCCCATTCAAATGGCAAAGGTCAACGTGGCCCATGCTGAGACTGACTTTCAGTTCTTGAAAATCCAGTCTTTGGAAAGTCCAGCACAACTTTGACACAGAAGGCATGCATCCATGTGCTGCGAAGCTGCCAAGAGCTGGGATGCTTCTGAAGGGACAGGAGGACTCACCACACACCAGATTTTAGGACCTCTCTAATGATGCCAGTGCTTTGATTAAAGGGGACCTCTTGCAATTCCCAATACACTACCCTTGACTCAAGAAGGGAGAATATACCTCCTTCACAGGCTGACCAAAAGTGATCTTTTCTTGCCATCTGCCAAATAAACAAGCCAGGCAAGTCTTTTAGCTTCTAGAAGACACACTGTCAGGATTAAGTTTCAGAAGGCAGTTCTTTATGCTGGAAGTGTATTTTAAGACCTTTCGCTGTCAAAATACTTTCACCGCACCCAAGAGTCAGAGCTCTACAAAGCTCTCCAGCCAACAAGGCAGAGCACATCTTCCAGTAAATCAACCCAAGACCACCCCAGGTTTTAGCTCAGGAGAAAGGATCTTGAACAGGGCCCTATTCAAAGGCAAGTAGGTATCAAACTGAGAGAATTGGGGTGAGGTGGTTTCAGCAACTTCTAACTGCTAGAACAGCAATTCACCAGAAGTGACTTGTCTCAATTGTTCCTTCAGATATGTTAGTATCTATGTGTTAAAGCTAGAGACTTTGGTTTCAGCTCATGAATGAGGCAAATATCCACTTCTGTGATGAGTCTGGAGTCCACAACTCCTTTTGGTTGGCATTTTGTTACAGAACATGCACTGAGGTGAGTTTGAAAGTAGTTTGCCCAGTAAGATACAAGCAAGGCAAGTCTCAGAGAAAAGGTCAAGCAATAGATTTATAATTACTGTATTAAAGTATCAAGTCCTACCTAATACACATTTGAATAAAAAAAAGTCAAGGCTAAAACACAGTCTTACCGCTCCAGCCACCAGTCCAGTCAAATTGTAACTCTTGGATGCTGCTACAATCGATGCAATGAGAAGCAGAATTGTACCAATTAAATAATGAAGAAACTCCTACAAAGACAAAAGTAATCTGCTTTAGAAGGAAAGTCTTTCAGGAAAGCATTTCAATATGCTTTAGAATCAAAATAATTTGGCAGAGGTCACTCAGAAACCCAGAGGGGAAAAAAAAAAAAAATCAGAAGAAAAAAGTACACCTATAAAACAAACAACAAGGAAATAAAACAATTTCTGAGTTCTGTACTGTATGTGCCTTGCTCTTTGAAAGAGAGGGCCAATCTTCATGTCCACTGATTTCACTGGAATTACAGCTACTTACTGGGTACGGACTCAAGCCTTTCAGTCCAACAATTGCACATGTTTGATAGCGAAACTTTCATGTTCACAAAAGAGGAAAACCAAATGCCTCTACTTCAGATAACCTTAGAAAGCAGGGAGTGAATCTACTGCTGGATTTACTAACACCTCTCTTAAAACCAAGACAGGAGAGAACCAGAAAAAAAACAAAACAATCCACAACTCTCACAAACCTTCATAACCACTGTAACAGTTTCAGGAAATCTGCCTTAAGTCAGCGAGTGTGCCTGCAGGCCAGCTATGCAGCAAAACATGATGCCACAGCTTATTTGAGCGCGCTGAGGCACAACAGGCAACCTCCTAGTCAGTGGAGTGCTGGTCCAGGAGTCAGTTTGGTCTCCTTATAAGCAGGAATTATCCGTGGATTTAGCTTTTGAATCCCCACAAAACTTATGGTGAGCAATATTTCTAGCAAAAACATTTTGTTTCTGCAAAATGAGCATGGGTTGTTCCCTTAGTGTGACGGGTGCAGAGGAGGGATGTCTGCTTACTGTACTTGCCTTGCACTAGGAGCATTAGCCAAAGAAGTGCCATGTGTAAAAAGGGAAGAGTGATTCCTTCTTAAATCAAAGGAAATAAAATATAACCTCAAAAGGAAACTACTTAAGGGAAATGGTCTACTGCACCACATCACAGCTTCCTTCTGCTATGTGCTAAAGCAGCTGAAGAGGATCCTTGCCATAAAGTATGTTCTCCAATTGTAACGTGCCTTCTTCTTTTAGTATATCCATAAATACTTTCTAGGCAGGCAAATTAGCTGTCACAGGCAAAATTAACAGGCAAATGCCACAGTCTCCTAGACAAATAAAGCAACGTATGCAGACTACTGCTTTTGAAGAACCAAAGAATTGACAAAGCCTAAGAGGAGCAACCCCTGCTACAATCAGGACAGTGTGACCTCCAAGCTTGAGAAGGATGTCTGCCCTGAGCAGCTTCCTGAACCACTGCAATTTTACTGGCTGCAAATCACATCCCTGAAATCAGGGAAGAGATCCTACCAGGGAACTCAGCCAAACACTACTCGTAGTTTATAGTCCTCTTACAGGACTTCCTAGTCTGTTCTCAACACATTTATTCAACCAAAAGGGAGTTAGTTGTAAAAGATGAATAACGCATCATAATAACCCATAAAGCGATTTGAAGTTAAGCAGCCACAAGCTCTAGTGCCTTAAACATACCAGTGACTTTAGGATATTTGATGAACAAATGCACAACAAAAATAAAAAGCATTTCAGTGCTTTTTTATTTATTTTAACCATATGCAAAGGTTAAAATGGCATGTTAGTCCTGTTGCAACAATACACACTTTAAAAGTAGTTTCCATTAAAAGCTATCCAACCACTTCTTGGATTTAAGAATTCCCTAAATTACTAAAAGCAAAAGAAACATTAAAGACAGCAGATCAGTGTGTGACAGCACAAAAAAAATGGACCATCTAATTTAAAGCTCAGCCCAATGACCTGACTTACTGCAAGGGGCCAGCTAATGCAAGTGAGCAGCCTGTAGATTCGGAAAATGTGGACGACATAGAAGAACAAAATCATAACCAAGTCGCACAGGGTGACGATCTGAAAGTAGCTGTATGCTGTGTAGTCAGTCCACTGAGAGCTATTCACACTGATGAATGCAACTAGCAGTGAGATCTGAAAGACAAAAATGCACATTAAAAAGGTTTAGAAGAGTGCTCAGAGGCCTGTGGAGATTTTCAACATAGCAAAATAACATTTAGAAACTGAAGACAAACAGGTTTAAAGCAAATTGGATGGTCCCAATAAAACAGAGGACAAAGTAAAAAGCTATTTAAAATGATAATTTTAGAAAACTGCCCTCCAGTGCATTAAGACAGACATGAAGAGAAAGGAGTGAGGAAAAAATCCAACTGCTAGAAGGAAAGTAGCCATTTCTGATAATCTGAAATCCAAATAGAAGTCTCCACATATAATAAAAGGGATCTCAAACACAGAAGAACCATTAAAAATGGGTCTGAATCAGTGATCTAAAACCTAGGGATTTACAGCAAGATATGAATTGCTCAGTGCAGTTAAAAATCACTGAATGCTGTAAAAATTAAAGGCCTGCAAACACATGTGCCTTGAATTCCATTTAGTGTTTCCTCACCTGCCAAATTGGAGGACCTGACTGCAATTGAGCTAACACTCTCACCCTTCCTTTTCTACCACCTGTAGTAGAACAGACAGTAAGGCAGTACCATAGGAAAGCACATAAACACTTGAAAAACTGATTAATTCATCCCAGCCCCTGCCACAGTAGTTGTCAAGCTTTAATACACAAAGAGCTATATGAAGTCACAGAATCATCATGGTTGGAAAAGACCTTTAAGACCATCGAGCCCAACCATGAACCCATCCCCACCCTGCCTGCTAAACCACATCCCTAAGTGTTTCATGAACACATTTCTTGGACACTGCCAGGGACGGGGACTCCAACACTTCCCTCTTTCCATGTAGAAATTCTTCCTAATGTCTAACCTGAAGCTCCCCTGGTACAACTTGAGGCCATCTCCTCTTATTTTAGCCATAATTATTCTGGAGAAGAGACTGACACTTCCCCCCCCCCCACTACAACCTTCCAGGTAGTTGTAGAAAGCAATAAGGCCTCCCCTAAGCCACCTCTTCTCCAGACTAAATAACCCCAGCCCCCTCAGCTGCTCCGCATAAGGTCTGTGCTGCAGCCCCTACATCAGCTGTGTTGCCCTTCTTTAGACACACAACAAGGACTCCCAGCAAACTTTGATGTTTATACAAATGTTGTCTCACCCTGCCTTTATTCAAGAACAAGATCCAAAGGCTAAAAGGGCTCTCCCTTATTCAGGTGCTTCCACAGTAACGACAGTTCTCGCTTTCAAGAGCGCTATAAAAATCAAGGAGCAAGAGCTAATTTACAGGAACTGTGAAATCTGCCTAGTGGTTCCTTTCACACCTGAGTCGTTACCTCTGTCAACCTTTTTGATATGTACAGAGGATAAAAAGGCTGTGGCCTTGAAGCACAACCACCATCCAAATAACAAGAACTATTTTTTTTTTAAAAATGCTTACTTAGTTCAATCATTATTTTACCAGATCCAGTGTTTTACCTTCAGGGAAGCAAGAAAGTATTTTTTTCTGCTTGGCAGAAAGGATACAAATTTCAAAACAAACAGAAAGAAATATGTGAGCAATCCAAGGATAAGGCCAGAAAATCCATCTGAGGTGCTATAATCCTTAGAACTACTACAATACAACATATAAGTCAGGGAAGAATCTGCTACAGCTCCTAAAAACAGAGCAGACACATGCAGTTCCAAAAGAGCTTCTCTGATCAGAGGTACACAATGTCATTTCACAAGACAGACCCCAAGGAGACTAGACCAGCACCTTTCCGTAATGCTAAGCCCTGCTTGCCACAACATATTGTTTGTATGGCTAGCAGGTACAGCCAGCATTTAAAACTCACCCTACGAAAAAGAGGGCTAGCTAAAGCAGGATACGTAACCCCTTCCTAAGCAACGTCACAGAGTATTATTTTTTTCTTTAAACGTGGTGAATATCAAAGTTGCTCCATCAGATATCAGTTTATCATGACGTAACAGGTGAGATAGGTATATCTTACTTTTTCGCAAGTTCTTTTCCCAGTGAACTTGAAGAAATCATGAGTATTTAACAGCCTGGGATACAATTCACCACATACTTCAGCAGTCCGCTTGTGGTACAGACACATGGGTATATACAGAGAGAAATGAATGGCAAAAAAAAAAAAAAAGGTAATGAAATGATTAAATGTTATGATTGTTCTTCATGTGTCTGTGTTTAGGTGTGCAGGTTGATAGATCTTAGGAATAAAACGTGGAGTCACAGGAACTCAGGGCACTGAGATTTCCATTTCTGTACAATATTTCTCAATAATAGAGCCAAAGCAGCAGCCTTATGACCGACACTCAGCAAAGCAGTCAGACCAGCAGCACAGCTCAAATAACGGTAATTCTCCTTAGAAAATTTCAGTGGGATCCATCAAATGTAACCAGGCTTAAGAGTTGCATGACACAGGGTGCAGGGGAGACACAAAGAAAATACGCAACAACTCCAAGGGATTTTTTGGTTTCAACAAAGCTCCATATTTACTCTGTTTTACAGAAGTTGATTGAATTCAACTAACCCACTTGTTCACTTTCCCTTGGCCCAGATATTTTACGAAGCGTGATTAGAAACACCAGGATATTTGAGGAACTATCTTCCAGCAAAGCCAACATGAGCTGAAGGGAGGCAGCAATCGCCAGCAGCACTCAGCACCTTAACAGGCAGATCAGACACCATGGAGGAAAGATGGAGGGAGTCCCCTTCTCTTCTTTATTTTGTGCTGGAGACACAGCAAACTTCAAATCACTTTATAAAGAAACCCAGTCCTCATTTCTTCTTGTACATGTCAGGAAACAAGTCTGTTGTTCCAATGCACTAAAAAAAGGGGAGATCTCTACCAACATTTCAAGTCAGTTATTCTACAGTGGGAAAATTCAACATAATCTAAAAGAAAAGAAAGGAATTGTGCCTTTAAATATTACAAGGAGATTCTATACAGGGGGAAAATCCACCTCCCAGCTATTCCCAGGGCCAGTGCCCACTGGAGAAGAGACCCTGTGCGCTAGACCCGGATGCCCCTACGTGCCTGGGTGCAGATGGTTTGGATCCTAGCCGCCTCCCTGTGCTTGCTTTGGCTGCCTGGGCTGCAGCAGAAGCAGTGGCAGAAGCAGACAGGCTCCAAACACCGGAGCTCCCCAGGGCTGGCGCTTGGAGCACCTCAGAGCACCCCAGCACCGCAGCCTTCAGCATCTCTGCCGGCCCGGCCTTCTTCAGTCAAGAGATTACAGACAGCGCTTTCCTCCCCTGCACCCTGAGGATAAGGAGGGAACCAGAGCATAAGAAAGGACTTGTCATGTTGCCATCCCTGTCCCCATAGCCTGGCTGGCACTTTATCTGGCCGCACAGCAATTTTATAACCCAAGAATAAATCCGTGCAAGGACTTGATCTAATCTCTTTCTACTGTCCTTTGTTAATGAGTGTCATAAATAAAGCTCTGGCTTTATTACTGATACTTAATTCTTTTGTAACATTTGGAAAGAACTTATTTTTTTCTGAGACTCATCTACCTGCAGAAATATAAGTCCAGACTGATCCCCAATATCAGCAACACCCTGCTCTAAAGGAAAGCCTAATGTTCTGAGCAGTAGGGGCAATGACAGAGCAAGGCAAGAACGGAGTATTGGTGGCTCCTGTGTTCTGACAGGAGCCAGAATCTCCAGCTTAATAACCATTTTATTGTCCAAACTTGAGTAAATTGTGTAATTTCTCTGCTTCAGCTCCCCTATCCACCAAACAGGGGCTGGTATATACTTCTTATACATTGTGTCAAAGATTTGCACCTTTAAAACACTTCAGACATGCAAAACGCGGCAAAATTTGCAAACATTGCTAATAAATCCCTGGGTGAAGCTGACTATTTTCCTTTGCAGTGTGAATGCTCACCAAAATATCCCCTGGACCACAGATAAAACAAACAAGCAACGGGTCAAAGTATTTGTGGAAAAAATCTTAAAACACCAAAGAGGGAGCCACAGAACAAGTAAAACAGCGGGAAAAGAAAGTTGGTTTTAAGGTGGGTTGCTTTAGGTTCAATTTGTTGCTGCTGCACCTTACAAGATCAACAGACATAAGAAACCTAGTTCACCATAAAATGGTAAGTGGTATCTCTTGCCACTGATTATGTACTTACAGTAGACTTCGGTACCATGCATTGCCGAAAAAAAATGAAAGACATCCACAGTAAACTCTTGCTTTCTAACTGAAAACATACATTTAATACTAAGGTCACTGTCCATCCTGTTGATCACTCCCAACTGTTTTTCATCGCACGTTATCAGTGGCCTGCACCCAGGCCTTCTTCCACAATTCTGTTAAGGACTATGGAGTGAGGATTATTCTTCCCCTCTGGGTCCGTAAAACATTCAGTACAGTGGGGGCCTGCTCCCTGTCTGGGACTCATAGCTGCTTCCACAGTATTAATCATCATCATCATCATCATCTTTATCTCAGAAGGAAACTGAATGTGGGTTATTGCAAATGAGACTTATTGCAAATAAGATTTATACTATTTTCTCTCCTGACTGTGCTCCCTTCTATGCTTTATTTTCCCAGAAAAGATTGTACATTGTCTTAGCTTCTGTCTCCAGTGTTTGATTTCCTTTTTAAGCTGCTCCTTACTCCCTCTTCTCTTTCCCTACTTTATGCTCCCTACTCCCTCTGTTTTATAGCTCTCATTCTCCCTGATCCAAATTTCCCTCTCTACATGCAATCACACCATAATTCCCTCTTTTAATATATACTATTTATCTTCTGCACTCCCTTGCATAAGGATCAGCACTGCAATTAGCTAAAAAAGATTATTTCCAATAGTGAGGTATAGTTTGATCCATGTAACCCAACTCTGTCAATACCAACGGTAATTCCCACCCTTCCTACTTGGCTGTGTTGTGTGCTACGAGCAGAAAGTACTAGATGGTCATGGTGACAGAAAGAGAGGAACAAACAGCCGTGAGAAGAAGAAATGAAAAGAATGCTCTTTTAGGGTGACAGTACCAGGCAAAACGCGTTAAAAAAAAAAACTAGTTTTAGAAGCCCATTAGGCAAAATCTTCATTCAGAAGCTGTTGAAGCAAACATCACATAACCGCAGAGCACCATCCAGGAGAACAAGTTGAAGGGCAGCATTCGGTGGGACCAGTACTGCGGGTGGGAGCACAGATTTACCAAGCTCCAACCTGCAGTTGCCAGTACCTGGAAAATCTGAAAGTGCTTTTCCTTTCCTATCATCTCTGACAATTGAACTCTCTAGAGACCAGAAACAGCTTTTTGTTGTTGTTGCTTTTCCCCAGATGCTGTAAATAGCACTGAGAGGAGAGCTCCTCTTGCAACTGCTGCAAGTGAACCTTTGCCCTGCTTTAACCCTCCTTCCTTTCTCATTATTGAATAAAGGGAGGAATTGGGGAATCACTGATGTTTTGGTCTATTATTTCCCGAACAATACTGCTCAAGTTTTACACAGAAAAACAGCTTCACCAATTAATTTTTGAAAGAAAGGAGATTACCTGGCAATATGAGTCAAAGTGAATGTGAGAATCTGACCCTGAGTGCTACCTGTGAAACGGCTGAAAAGTGGCTGCCTTCCACTCCCTTAAAACTTACCCAAGTTTCAGTGCAAGCAACAGCACAGAAGCCATCTGTCTACAGTCCCGGGGCAAGGAACAGCACTGACCTGCATCCAACTTTTATCATAGGTTCTTTAAAAAATAATATGAGCTAGATGCTTTTTTTTTTTTTTTTTTTTAAATAAAAAAAAAGTCAAAGTCTCCAGCTTGTGAGAGCCAAGACAGCAAGTGGAATTTTCCACCCTAAGAGTGCCAGTTAGGATAACCATGCACTGTTTAGGTGTCTCTCACAGAGGAGAGGTGTTGCTGACTTCAGCCGCACGTTTCCAAGTGTTACCCCTCAACACAACAAAGCAACACACGCATGTTATTAAGGATGTATTTCGGGATGGAAACAAACAACTTGTCTGAACAGTTTCCCAGACCGGGAAGATGGGCAAAGCTCAGGCCAAGGTTGCAAAGGCCGTTCATGCAAGACTGATTTAGTTCATTTAAACAACAAAGCCAACTGCTGCTGTAATCAATGTTTCCTTCTTCCAGCGTGGTGTTGGAAACATGAGCTGTAACAGCAGAGCCTTCACTAAGAAGAGAGAAAGAACATAAAGAACCCAGTCAATTTAAAACTTCACTAACGCCAGATGAAATCAGCTGCCTTCAAGCGCATAGTTGTACGAAGCAGTCAGTCTTGGGTTGCACAATAATCCCTCAGCTCCTGCGTCTGGGCAGATTTCCTTCTTGTCTGGCTGCTTTGCTAAAACAAGGAGGCTGCTTGGCCTCAGACAAGTGATTTCTCTTAGGCACCACCATCCACAGGCTATTTACTGAAGATAAAAATGGTGGCAGGGTGAAAAGGCAGTGAACTGGTCTTATTCAGAGCCTCTAAGATTCATATAGGAGCACAGTCCTAACTAGAAGCAGGTGGTATTCTTCATCTGTTTATTCCATTGCTATTATCTATTATTAAGAAGAGTTTTTCAATCTGCTCAGACACAGACCAGAGTGGTAAGAGAGATGTGAAGCGGCCATAGAACCAGTGGATAAACGACATTCTTAAAGAGCCCTTGCTAGGGGATATTCACCATGGCCACTGAAAAGAAAATGCTTTGCAGTTACACCATGCATGCCAGTGGTCACGGCATCGGCAACACCTCACTCCCACCACCAACACCTTGACTAACAACTCTCCTCCCTGCTGCCCCACATCACAGCAGACTGTTACCTCTCTCCTCCGCGAGGCACACACTTCCAACATGTAGATCCTTATGGAGAACCAGCTTAGCTGCTCTCTGACAAAATCAGGTAGATTGAGAGGAGGAGACAGCTCACTAGTGTGGAGGTTTGTGTGGAAAGGAGAAAGGCTGCCTCAGCGCCAAAGGTGTTTCTGAGACTAGAGAAGGTAAAGGACTGGGGGAAGAGAGATAGAGGCCAACAGAAAGGGCTGTTGATAGAAGCTAAAAGGTTTGAGCTGTATAAAGAACTGGCAGAAATGTGTCTCTTCATCCAGAAGGAAAAGCAACAATGACCTAGAAGAATATACGTACCATGGAGATACCAAGATACACAAGGGGTATAAATATTGCTGGAGAACTTCAGCCTTTGCAGCCGCTGATGCAGAGCAGCAACTGAGTTCACCAAGCCTGGCTCTGGAGCAGGAGTCTGCCTGGGCAGCAGGAGATGGCCCATCTCACCTGCCTTATCCCTCTAGCCTGCAGGGGAGAAGAGATCCTTGCAGGAGCAAAGCATCTCTGAATCCCTACTCTGAAACATTCTCAGCATACACTGCTTGGGCTTGCCCTTTAAAAAGCCAATGAAATCCCGTAGTTCAATTAATATACAATACACAGAGAGCTTGAGCCTCATGTGTTAGTCATAGCACTCTTCTACATAACATTTACGGCTGTCCAAAATAAGATTTACCAACCATGCATGGCAATACCACCTACAGAGAAGCAGCCCAGGTTGGCTGGCCAACCAAGTCCTCAGGCTTTGTGGAGTTTCTCGCTTCACTGGGATACCCAACTTACATCTAACAGTGCCTGGCTACATAGAGCTCAAATAGGAACACATAAGACAAAAACAGTATCTTATGGCAACAAGCATGATGGCAGCCTATCAAACTGGACACACAGAAAAGGCATCTCATCTTCCTGAAAGCTGTTGCTCAGACAAAGAATATCCTGTAAGCAGCTCACAAAAGTCTCAGCACCTGTGTCTCCTCAGCCTCACAAGCAACCTCTTCATTGCTCACCCTTGCAGACGCCGCTCACCACGCAAGCTGTTCACACTGTCTGAGGCCCTCACCACTTGACTGATTCAAATCTTCAGTTAACACCTGCCAGCTACTGCTCCCTGCCCCAGGACCCCCGCGCTGGCCTCTGGCACCGCTGAGACGGAGCTGAGAGGTTCCCATCTGTTACATCCCACAGGGCCTTTGCTAGCCACGGCAGCAGCCCTGAGCAGGGCCTCCTCGGAGGAGAGGAGCTCTGCTTACACCAGGGCAGCTCAGCTGTTAGCTGTGCTGGCACACTATGCTTTCCATCAGGGAGAACAGATAAGAGTTCCCGAAAATGCCAACATCACAGTGATCTCCAGATCAACCACACTGTCACTGGCAAACCTGGGCTGATGCCTTCATGCACAGAAGAACCACCTTTCCTAGGTGCAAACACTGATGTTTGGCAAGGAGCCCACGCAGAAATTAGGGACAATAAATGCAGAGGAAAATGAAAAGAGATAAGATTTCCCCAGCGGTACTGGTTGAACTGACAGCTTTGGAGCCCAGTGGCCTTTCAACACACTGGGACAGCACTCATGGTTCCACTAGGGAGCTTGACTCACGCACTTCACTCTACAGGCTCTGTTAGCCAGCGGGTGACAAACAGCAACTGGGAATTCTGGATTTCCCACACACATGAGAGAGCTTTTGAAGTGGCCTTCCCAGTTTTGGGGTAAGGTGGATTACAAGCTTGCAGGAAATTATGCCACATTTTTCTGTAGTTTTGCAGCTGCTGCAGGTTATCTATGCAAACTTCTCCCCCTGCAGCCAATGCATGTTTACTCCTGGCACCCAATGCATGTTTCCAGAGCTCAGAAACGACATGATGCAGAATGAAAATGTTCCAAGGAAACGTTCCTCCTAAAGCAGTGTCTCAATCTTGTCACATTTCCATTTTCCTTAAGTCAGGCTATGAGCAGGAAAGGTAAAGCTGTAAATGTAGCAGTCGCTACCAGTATTGCAGGAAGAGCAGCCAAGTTTGCTTTGGCTTTGAAAGCTGCAGTCACCTGGTTGTCAAGTTGGCTATACCTGTACTCACCATTACATTCCTCAAGGTACAAGCATCACGGGGCAGGGAGTTGTTCCAACTTTATCAGTCCCTTAAGAATCAGAAGCTACTCCAAAAGGAGGAAGATTATAGGCGAGCGCAAAGGAACACAGGGCAATTTCCAAGTTTGATGTCCGTGTACAGAAGGCAGCAGGTTCTGGCCGCTATCTGCACTTCACATCTCCCCACAAAGGGGGAAGACACGGCCACAGAGCACACGGTGCACACCGGTGCGCAGGCAGCAGCAGCCGCAACGCGCGGCCAACACCGCACAGGAACCCCCGGGGAGGAGGCGGCGCAGACACCTACTCATCGCGAGCCAGCGCTGCCGTCTGCCTGCGGGCGACGCGCGCAGCTAACACGGAGCCGTTCTGTGACCCAGCCTCAGCCGAGGCACGACCCGGCGAGCCTCGAGCGCTTGTTCCACGGAATACTGCAAAGGATCTGCTTCCCAAGAGCTGATTTGCTGGTCACAGCACCCAAGCTGCTAGGAGACCACACTGTAAGGGACTGATCCCCTGGTTTCTCTGTGGCGCAGGAGGGCTGTCAAGGAATACAGGCTTCAAGGAGAGCAGAGAGAGGCAAGGGGCAGCACGTGCACTTCCTGAAGGAAAGCTACAGGGCAGTAAGAATCCATGTTTCTTGACATATTCTGTCATCTGCAGGCACCATGTACACACAATTAAGATTTTTAAAAGGCATTTGCAAATCTACCTTCTGGAAAAAACAATATGCCAGGAAACCACTGCTAATACCTCACTCTGCTCTTTCAAGCATACTAAACATTTGTCTCGGGTGATGTGGTAAATTTCTAGGCTTCATTTCCCTTTTTGGTTTTGGAAAAGTGCTTGCTGGCCTTTGCTTGGCCACATAAAGCTGTAGGTGCAGTAAGGTTGCAAACGGGCACACTGCAGCAAGCCCTGGAGGGCGGGCAAGATGAGCAGTGCAGGGAAGATCTGACTTCATGCTTGTAGGAAGCCCATTCTGGACTACAAATAAAACATTCACTGTCAGATTCAGAGATTCATGAGTGTTTTACAAAGGGTGCCACCATCACGTTGCAAAACGTACCGGCGTCAATTCTTAGCCCTCCAGAGCAGTTCTGCGGCTCAGACAGGGCGCACACTGCTCGCGCGCAGCTCCGCGCAGACACGGCAGGGGGGCCACCGGAGCAGAGGCACAGGAAAACACCGCTGGCCAGGGCACGCAGTCATCCCAGGGTGGAAATAACTTTAATTACCAGGCTCAATCCTTCCTCACTGAGACACTCCTGCTTAATGTGGAGCCACATCGGACTTCAGGGAAGTGTTTTCCCACCCTGAGCAGCTTGTCAAGGAGGTTCCCTTCTCCGCAGCAGCTCCGAGCAGAGCAAGGAAGCTCTGCTGCCTTGCTGCCGCAGCAGCCACCACCTACAGCTCCGGCCTTGCCCTGAAAGAGCAACTTTGCTGCTGACAAGCGAAGTCCCATTTCTTCCTGCTTAGACAACAGTTAGGCACACCGCTGCACACGGAAGATACTTACCAATTTTTGGACTGGTTTTCCTAAATTATTATCTTGTTTGCAAATGTGAAAGTTTTAGCTCCTGCATGCCTCCGAATGAGACTCTTTGTACAAATGTCACGACTTTGCTGATAGTTACTACATGCATCATTTTTCATGTTTGAGAGATGAAGAGTCATGCACACCACAGAGCTGTTTGTATCTAAGTTTTGTAGCTTATAAAACCATTATTTTCCCTTGGAGGAACTGTAGGCAGAGTGATGATCAGAGAAAGTACTGGTTATATAGGCCCAAGAGATAAGCTTAGAGTTTCAGCATCTCTGTATAGCGTCAGAATTTCTCTCTTTTGACTGAGCAGCATTATTTGCTGCCTGACAAAAACATACAGTCACCAACACACTGCTGCAAGGAATTAGATGATTTATTCAAATCCCCTCCATGGACAGAACGGCAATCCAGGCCGAAAGTCAGGATAAAAGATTAAGTAGCTCTCAAATTGTTCCAAACAGCAATGCTTATTTTTGTAAATTACCTTTTTCTGTATCAATGGTTTTGATCAGCACTTTTTTTCTTCCAATAATAGGTTGTGTTTTCATATTTTAGTATCTTCTGAATGTAGGTTCCCCGTAAACTTGGCTGATCTCATCCAATATATTCAGAAGCTGATTTTGGCTCCAGCAATTTAACTACCACCATTTTCTGTCTCTTAGTGCTTGACAGCTTCGTATTCTCTTGAATAGCATTACTTGAATGTATGTTAGCATAGAAATAACCCGGAGAAGTTTCAGCACACTAAGTTGTTCACATGAGAACCAAAGGCTGCCTTTTTGCCATTCAAATATCAAGTATGTTACTGCTTTTGTCAAGACATAACTTGAAAATGAAATACATACTCAGCAGGAAAGCTTTATCTTCAGCCATTGCCTTAGCACTGCTAATAGAGAACCATGGGATCACAACTGGATCTGGTATGTATCACCATGAATATAAAAGATCTTTGCAAAACTACAAATATGAAAAAAAAAATCCTGCTATACTCATCATCATCAGCTTATATCAGTGGGTTTAATATCGCAGACACTTTATAACTTCGTGTTGAAACCACAGCGCCAACTCAGAAACTGGGTTTTGAAAATGGAGGCCCTGCTAACATTTGTAGGACTCAGTATTTTGCTTTAGTTTTTAAAAGCCACATGCACGAAAAACATCTGCCAAGCTGTCTTATTGCTATGTAAAACAAACTAGTGACAGAAATGTTTTCCTTTCCATTTTATTTAATTCCATTATTTAACAAATGACTCTGTTGTTCTTTCTCAAATAATTTATTTTCTGGTAAAAAGGACTGAAGAAGATCAAGAAATTAGGAACAGTAATGTTCCCTTTTCAAAACCTTCCAGAGGCCCAGAAAGCAAAGAAATGTGATACAGGTCCATCCCCAAAGACCTAACCGATGGCCTGTGTCAGCCTAATGGCTTCCCTTCCTAATTAGAGTGCAGGCCTACCAGCCACATTAACCAGTGTTTCCAGATTTACAATAAAACATTCTTTATAAGCACAGATCCTGCAGACACTCCCTACACGAAAAAAATTTTTGCTAAGAGAAATGGGCCCATGGATTGAGTGGAAACACTCTCAGAAAGTAATAGAGGAGAATTAGAGAAGTATTTACCTCACCATGTTTGACTGGGTGCAGTTCATTTAGCACTAGCCTGGTTATTTCTACGCACTGCTGCATAATTTCCTAAGAACATTCAAAGTTTATTTCAGAAGAAGACAGAATCAGTAGCATGATGTCACATCAAAAGAAGTTTATCTGCACAAAGCTCCAGGAATAGCTGAACACGCCATTACTGATGCTACAGGCAAACCAGAAAGCTAGAAAAACTTAGGGTGAATCTGAAACTGTGCTGCTGGCAACTTTAAGTTTTCTAACTTACATTAAAGTCACTGCAGAAAACTACTAGCTTAAATTCTGATGAATTTGAAATTGAAAAGTATGGATAAAGTATTGACGGGAAAAGTATGCGCATGCACTCTTTGCACGTCTACCAAACCCCAATCTTCTGCACAAATAAGCATGTTCCAGCTCTAAGAGTCACATGTAATACCTGTAGGGAAAATGTGGCAGGACGGACCTCAGAAGGAGCAAACATTTCTTGTCTGTAAAAGGAATCCTCCCTTCCACAGCAGTGAAAGGAAGATGTAAACGCACATTTAGCTAAAGTCTGTGGTTAGGTTCTTTTACAGTAGAGGTTCATTTGCAGTTTAGACACTTGCTCAAGAGTATTTTCATTACTGCTGCTATTTTGTCCCTCAGAAAGCTACTCCAGATACAATGATGGCTTGAGAAGAGCCCAAATGAGGAGTGTGCACCAGACAACAATCGTTGTTGCTACAGAGGGTCATTCACAGGGAGAGGCAGCTCAGGGATCTCTGTGCAAATGCTCAGCTGGCGCAGGCTGTGTCCAGTCACATTCACTTACATCTCTTGCTATCAAGGCCCATTTCTAAAGGCTGGTGATGGATGAAGCTACACGGCTGTTAATGGACTGAAAGAGACTGGGTGTCTTTCAGATAAGAACGTGA
Organism: Nothocercus julius; assembly: GCA_013398735.1. Classification (NCBI taxonomy): domain Eukaryota; kingdom Metazoa; phylum Chordata; class Aves; order Tinamiformes; family Tinamidae; genus Nothocercus; species Nothocercus julius. Next base: position 1,842,883 of record VZSV01000038.1, on the reverse strand, counting down.
GGATTTGCTATTTCTTCGTTGTAACCTGGAACAAAATGATTCCTGGCTTGGCTTTTGAATGCAATTTAGGACTTCTGTACACGTTAATAATTTACACAG
>VZSV01000038.1:1806270-1841329 GCA_013398735.1 Nothocercus julius | reverse complement strand
CGGGCACCTCGCCGTGCCGAGGCTCTGGCAAAACCCAGCAGAGGAAGCCGTGTGTTTGCTTGAGTTTAAAAATAGCCTGCTGCTTTGCTTTCTGAAAGCACTGCCAGTCTGCTCCGTAGTAGCATTTCGTGTGGCTGAGGGCAAATAAAAGCAGCTTGTAGACAAGCAAGGTAACAGGGGCCCTCTGAGCGGGTCGTACATCACGTTGCTTGGGACCTTCTCATTTCTCCTGCACTCAGGCTATGCATTCTTTTTGTATCTAATTTATGTGTCGAAATATCTCCCTGAGTTGCTCAACTTGTCTTAGGAGGCAAGAAAGTTAACTGGGCTGTATCTCCTGCGCAGATATAGGGCTACCATAAGTAATTTATGGGGTAAGATGGGGTGTGAATCTGTAGGCAACGGTTTATACGAAACCTAGAAGTAGATACGCCTTGGCTTTTATTAGGAGAGCTAGCAGTTGTAATAAAAGATATTACCTCTCCCACCAAATTTTGTATTTGTAATAAAAGATATTACCTCTCCCACTGAGTTTTATTTCATTAGACATCAAAGCCACGACATAACCAATCGGCACGAGAGTAAAATGCTGGCTGCGGAGAAAGAGGAGCTGTTTTCAAAAAAGCTTCTTTTCTACTTCTTACTGTTCAAGCTCAGAAACGTGTGTATGTACATAAATGGATTTCTTGCAAACCCTGTGGAGGAAGGTTCTAGGAACTTCTGCACTTCCTATTAAATGTTCTTTTCTTACTGATTCAGCTGGTTTTGCTTTTAATTTCCTATGAAAGTGTGTATATGGCTCGGGCTGTGTGACGTGAATTCAACCCCAGTGAAACAGAAACATCTTTACATTAAAACAAGTACAACAAGTCATATTTTGTACTCACAGAAATACAGGCAGCTTCCATAAAACACTGGCACAAAATCAACATCTAAAACACTGCTGAATTTGCTTATAACTTTTCCACTGCTTACTTGCATCTTGGTAAATGCATTAGGTATGATGATATTGACAAGTCTTTATAGCAGAAAAGTGATCACTTCAAGTTGATACCAAGTATCCTCACCATCCTAGCATGTCACATGGGTATATATGGGTGACTGGGATTTTTCAGGGATACTGTTTGTTGGAAACAAGTTATTTATAACATTGAATACTTTCATTTTACAAGTTGATTAAAAATCTTTTTTATTCTTCTGAATATATCTCTACTAAGGACTTAACTACCTATTTTATCACTTTACAGTTCTTTTAAATAGTGTGTGTTTCTCTCTTATAAATACAAAGAAATGCCTACAGCCAAAAATCTTGTTTTAATTGTTACTTGCTAATCCATGGCTAGCTTATCTTCCTGACAATGTTAGAACATATAAAAGTGCAAGTCAGCATTTTTATTAAACTAAAACAACTGGAAGCAACCAATAACCTTCTGGATGTTTATGCCTCTCTTCAGGCTTGAAACAGAAGCAGTAAATTTCGAAAGTAATTCTCAACTTGCACTAACTGCTCCAATTCTAACTAGATATTCAAATAATCTGAAAAATAGGCAGTGGTTACCAGGAAATAGGTGGGAAATGTTAGTAAAAACATAGGTAGTAGGATGATTCTCTTTCTAAAAAGAAAGAGGAAAGGCAGGTAAAGTTATAGCTTATGAAACTAAACAAGGCCACGGTAGAGAGGGAAATACCATAAAACCAATCTCTACCCAATATATTAAAAAATCACCAGAATTATACATTCTAGGTCTGAAACTCGCATTCTGCATTTCTTCCCTTGATCTGCCTTTCCTCCCTTGAGGATCAGGGCCAAAAACTCGGAGATGAGGCTGTTACTTTGCCAGAAGTGCTGGTGCCAGGTGGTAAAAAGTGTGTTTCTGTCCTTCGTTAATGGGTTTATTTCAACATGCAGTAGTTGTTTTGTTGTACCTAGTTTCCAAGAGAGTTTTTGATAAACTACATGAAACATTACTATAACATTAGTACTTCTCTCCACAAAAAAGTCTTTTTTATGACCTTAGACCAGACCTTAGAGCAGTGACCATAAAATCATGAAACATTTATGCAAACAGTGACAGCCTGTTGACTTAGATGTGCACATCCAAATAGCAGACAATTCTATTACTGCTATTCTTCTATTACTTCTATTTTTACTGATGGGAAAGCACCGATGAGATTTTAATTCTGGTTATGTTTCCAGTCACATTTTACCAGCTGACATTTGTATTTTTGCGCCTTTGATTCTTCCAGCAATGGAAAAGAGCATAGGGGATTTAGTGACACGTTTTATCTGTGTAGATAAGATGCATAGTTGGTAGCCCTTCTTCATTCTCAGAACTGGATAATTTTAGCAAGCAGCAGATAGCCTGACCTTTGTTGTGCAAGCCAGTTGCAATATGCAGACAAATATAGGTATTTAAATAATACCTTGGCTTCCCTCATATCGAAATCCTGTGACTCCAACAGATAGTCAAGAACAAAATAATGTGAGGAGGAACAGAATTAGATGACTGCTGATAAATCTTCCTAGCTGGAGGGCACATACCATTTACTTACCCAGAGAAATAAAGAAGTTTTTGAAGCAGTAAGACCTCTGTATTGCTAAATACATTAGTCAAACTGAGTTGTTGAAGACTGGAAGAGAGTCCAAATCCTCTTAATCCAGGGAGAAAGGATTTACCAGTAATTTTACATGAAGAAGCTTTAGGTAATATCACAAAAAAATATGATCTTACTCTTCAGATAATTTGTGGATAAGATTTGTAATTTTTGTATTTGTCTTGAAAGTCATAATCCTCTGCTATACTTTTGCTTGACATTAAATATTAATAGATATTAAATACGAGGGTCAAATTAAAAACTTTGTTAAACTAACAAATTATAGATGATGTCATTAGAGAGGGAGGAAGACAGGAAATTCCTCATTTCTGCCACTGTACTGTACTAATTCTATGTGTAACCTTTATATTGCTTAATATTATTTAAATACCCCAGTTTGAAAGGGGACAGATTATTGGCCTAAACTGAGGGGAAAAACCTCCAGACCTCTAATAAACAGAAAGTATTACTTTTAGTAGAGGCTTTGTGATATTTTCATTAGCCTAAACCCTGAACAGTACAGGATTTATGCCTTGGAGCTTGCTGGATGTGAAAACCCTTTCAAAATAATGTGTTGCAGAGGCAATGATCTTTCAGTGAGCTTCAGACCACCTAACAAAGATTAAAATGTTCCAAAAGTAATCTCATGCAGATGGCCCCAGCAAGAATAAAAGACCCAAAGACCCACCCTTCTACTCTATGCTTATCAAACACACAAAGTTGACTCAATTATTTATTTATTTTGAAACTTTGGGGATTTTTTTTTTTGCACAATGTCACTTCTTACACATAACAACTAGCCAATGTCAATCTTAGTGCTGATTTCTAGCATTCAGTATCAAAAAGTATACCTGTAACACTGAAAAAGTTTAATTTACAAAATTAGCATATCATCCAAGTAAGGTTTATTAAAGGTTTAGTCGGAATATCTATACAATGTCTAGAAAAATACTGTGTTAATTTTAAAAAGAACAGTATGAAATTTTATGATACAGTACAAAGACTATGTTAGCTGTCACTAAAGATGATGTTTTATAAATACTTATTTTAATCTAAGCTTAAAATACATCATGTCAGTTTTAACAGAAATATCCCAAAAGACTTCACCCCTCTTCCAGACTTCCATCACAAGCACAATCCTCAAAGTATTTTAGAATACGAAACACATTGTAGGTAAATATTTACTGCAAAGTTCGTGATCGCCAAGATATAAAGCTAAAATAGGTATTCCCAGCATAGCAGGAGGTAACCAGGAAGGCAAAGAACTGCAGAGAGAAAGAAAAAAAACAATAAAAATATTAGAAAACATATTTTAGAGCATCCTCTTCTCTATGAATAATAATAGGGTTTATGAAGAGGAGAAATAGCAAACTGAATGGGCAGTCTCTTTCCCCCTAGTCCTTGTGTGGCATCCCACTCAACACTGTGTGACCAGGCTTATATATCCATAGAAGTATGTGCCTAGAAGCAGCCAAAATAGGGCCTGTCTCGATTCATACTCTCCAATATCATTACGCTGACTCGGCGCGGATCTTGCAGCTGAGGTGTCACTTGCTGCCTGGCACATCCCTTGATGGTAAAGACCAGGGCATAGCCCGGGGGTCAGCGAGAGCTCAAGCCAACGCTGCTGCTGTGCTCCAAGGACTGCTAGAAACCCACCTGTATCCTCAGCTTATCACACTTTGCACCCAAACAGGCTGCTTACAGGGAAAACTTGGATTCAAAATGCAGGCCTAAACATGCACTCGAACAGCAGCGAACAGGCTCAGTGCAAACCTGCCCTGTCAGCCTGGGACTCATTCCAGTGGGCCCGAATGCAGGTTTTCCTCAGTGTAAATACTAGTGGCTGCAAGCAAGTTGAGATACTACCTTTTTGTTAGAAACTGGTTGCAGAACAAACCTTCTTGGTTCATTTTCCATTTAAACACTGTAAAAACTGTACCCTATCAGCGGTGTGGCTTCTAACACTCTTCGCAGCACAGGCACACAGAGACAACAGAGCAGCTGTGAACTCGTTCAGTTGTATCGATCGAGTCCAATTTGGTGCCAGCCGTAGAGTTCCTGTTAATCACTGCAGCTTCTTCAAAACAGATAGCTTATGGTAAGGCCATAATGTCTTGTGCTGGTGTTCTGTGCTGGTAGATGGACCAAATAAAGCTGAACCCTGCACAAGATTAACACTACTTCTCTTGAAGGTGAGCAGGGGTGGCATAAGAGGCTGTGCCAATATCCATCCTTGGAAAAACTCAAAACTCAACTGCAAACTGGAAATCCCTGAGCAATCTGTTAGTCCTCCTTCGAGCAGGGGATCAAACCAGACAATCTTTGTAGGTCCATTACAGCCTAAATTCTTCTCTGCTTTTAACATCATCTCTGGATAAGCACTTCAGGGGTGGCAGCAAGGCACTACTGTGCATGTACACAGGCAGTAAATCTAAGTCCTCCAGGAGAGGACTCTTGGTGAACCTTGGTCTGTAGAACCAGAAATGGCATATGGTGATGTAAAATGACTAGGAAAATGTAGCATTCCTAATTTCTAAGAATATTCTTTCTTGTGAAATAAAGCTCTATTTTTTTTTCCAACACAAAATGCTCTTGGGGGGATAAATAATTTGCTAAATTCTCACAAACACACATAAAAATCCATAATGGATTCAGACAGCAAGAATCTACATTTAACAGAGTTTATGCAGACAGCATGTTAGATGAATAATATTAGGAGGTATTAGAAGAGTTTCCAAACATCCCAGGAGATATTGAGCCTTCATGCATTTTGCATAAAATCTGAATCAGCAAGGAAGCTTATCTAGCACCAAACAAGCTCCTGTCAACAGCACTCGCTGAGTAATCGCTCAGTAGCTGTGAAGGGCCAAAAGGAGAAGACATGGAACGCCACAGAAGCAACAGGGATGCAGTTATCCAACTCCCAAGACAAAAATAGAGCAGGTGCTCAAGTCTCTGTGTTCATCACTATACAAAATAAGCTGCAGACAAAAGGCAGGGCTTGTGAAAAGGACAAAGGGGACAACTGCAGATGCACTAACAGCCAACAAAGTGGCTGTTATTCAGACTTACTCTATTAAATGAATTTGAACAGTGCTGCAATAAGTGAAGAGTTGCCCTAACTAGCTAGAGAAGGTCTTCACCAATTCAGGAAGTGATTAAGCTTTTTAAAAAATGTGTGTTTTCTTTTTCTTTTTTGTTTTCCATATCAACTTGCTGTCTTGAATCTCAAAATTTAAGTAGGAAGGCAGTAATGTCAAACTAATTAACGACTTGCATCCACTTTAAAACACTTGGAAGTTGCATCATCGTTACCCAACCCAGAGAAAAGGTTACTGGGGGTGACGGCTGCAACAGGAAGGCGGCTGCAGAAACAGCAGCCCCAATTCAGAAGCTGCCCAAAAGAGCTGTGTGCAGGGCCCCATTCCCAAAATGGTGAATGCACCTTATCAGCTTTAGTAGGAAGCCAGCTGAAGGAGTTTATGCTGCTTTTGAGTTACTAAAGTGCACTGAAGTGATTCCCTGCTCACTCACTCTGTTAACTCTGATGCCTTGGCTATAACCTCTGCAATTCATGGGGACAGGGGAGAGGAAAGCAGGATCATCTTGAAAACATTACCTCCTTACCTCCTCATTACCTTGAATATATTACAAGCCTCTTCTGCTGCAGCTGCCATATGTGGCTGAAGGTACTCAGATCTGCTAGTTACCTCTAAAGACTATGAGCTAAGTTACAGCTATCTGTAGATTTTGTGCCTGAGCTTCTACATCACCCTGTATGTTTTCAAACCCAGGACACATGCACTTGAATCCCCACCTCTACCGAGCCTTCTTTGGACATACCTTTATTAGATCTAGAATGGATTTAAACAGAAAATGAACTCACTGAAGAAGCTGCCCAGCTGTTGTAATTGTGACTGTCCAGTTCTTTGGTGACTGACGATGCATCTACAATGGCAGCAATGAGGTACAAGATGAAGGCACTCCCGTTAAAACACAGACCCTGTCACAAAACAAAAGAAAACAATCAATTCATGTGCAAACACCTTTGTTGCCATTTTATGTTGCAACATGATAAAACCATCCTCTGAAATATAATGCACACACACAATATGATTCTTAATGATCTTTCTCCTCGTGACCTATAAACTTTAAATCGAACTGCTTATTTTAACACTGATGTGCATTAAAGTACCTTTTCGACAAATTCAGTTCTCTTCATGACAGTGAACCCAGCAGAGTGTAAAAGCCAGTGTGCCGTGGTTTTCCAAAAGTGAAAATGAGGACAAAGCTTCCTTATCATGACCAAAATGTTTTGCAATGAGACATTATATAAAAAAAAAGAAACAAAACAAACTGCAATTTGGTTACGTTCCTAATCTGTACAATGCTACACTGATAGAGTGAAAGAGCTGTGCACACAGAGCACTGTTAGAAAGCAAAGCCTCATCTCTACTTTTGAAGAAGAGTGGGTCACATTTTCTGTCAATATTCTTCCATCATCTAGGACCTTTCCTTTCCATTTTTTTTGAGAGGAGAAAGAAACAGATAAAAGCCAGGAAAACGATCTTAATGGATTACATGGGTTGTCAAAAGACGCATGGAAGATGTTGCATTTAGATATTCTTTTTCTAGCAGCATTCACATCGCAGGTTACCCACGTTCATTGCTAAGACAGAAACAAAGGAGAAGACGTTGATCTCCCATAACACTACAAAGTGTTACTACAAGAGCACTACGGGAGTGTTTTTTTTTCTGGTTTTGCATACAAGACAGAACAGGAAAGGAAGGAAGCAGGCAGGGCAGACAGGAGGTAAGACAGACAAAAGGCACCACTTTCTTTTTAAAACTAAACAATTGTAATCCTTTGCAATTTATCTACTTGCTACTTCAAGATCATGACCACAAGAGGTCTAATGATTAAAAAATAAATAAATAAAAAAGATCCACCTTGCTCCTTGTCCAAAACATATGAATTTGGACATAAAATACCATTTTAATGCACCGCTGCGCTAAGTGGAATACCTGTGACAATTTTGCACACATTTGCAATTGCACAAACTGGTACTTGTCAATTCAAGACAGTTCCTACTCTTGTAGGTAATCTGCTCCCTGCAGCTTCTGGCCCCATGTTTGCACTGCAGAGCATCACACAAGTATCACAGCCCTTGGCTGTGCTGTCCCAGTTGCCTCCAAATGCAGCCTGGCTGACGTAGCTTCAACTTATTAGCTTGCACGTGTGACCCAGGGGATGCTAGGAATATACATCAATTATTCATTCCTGCAGTCACCAGTCACCAGCACTGCCAGAATGTAAAAGTTGCAGCTCAAGAAGAGAAGTTTGGAAAGCAGTGACAGCAGCTGTATCCACATCAGCAATTCCCCCTGAGCAAGACACTGGGAATCAACAGTGCAAGTGGCTGGTGTGGAAGCTCCTCACATCCATCTCCAGGACACTCGGTTCAAGCAGACTCAGCTTCAGATCAGACTGATTCCAGCCCACAGGGACCCTTTCCCGTGACACATGCAGTCATGGGAAACCCTTTCCTCATGGGAAACCATTCTGCAAACGCGTGCTTGGCCCACTGCAGGCTCCTCCAGGGAGCACCACGCTGGGCTTTCCGCTGCTAACGTGGCGCTCCCCAGTCACCACTGCCCACGTGAGACTTCACGTGCAAAACTCCTTCTGGCTGTTCCTCCTCGTGGCACTTCTGAGTGGCACTGCAGTGTCCAAGTGTGGACCCTTCACTGCAAGGGAGAGGTGGCAGCAGCAGTGCCATGAGAACACCTTCAATAAACTGGGGCCTCTCATCCTGTGCCTGGTTTTCCAGGCAAAATGGAGCACAAAACATCCTCCTGGGGCTCTAGCCACTCCTTTGCTTGATAGAGTCCTGGACCTGGGAGATGAGATTGGACTGGTGGGACCACGCTGTCCTTGGGAGGCAAGATGACAACCAGCAGACACAGAACTTGAAAGGCTGGCAACCCTTTGGGCAGCTCATGTCCTGCTTCACCTGCCTCTGGCGGGCACCTCGGGAGCTCACAGCCGTGCCCGCGAGAGCAGCTCTCGCCTGTGGGGCCCTGGAGCCTCTCTCTTCCATGTGTCAGGAGCAAACCCGTTCGATAACAACTGGAGGCCACCGGAGAACTTGCTGTACGAGCCACGCTGTGCACACAGCCACCGTCTGCTGCCATCCAGAGAGCCCCAGGCTGAGGGCAAGGCCTCCAAGGGCACGTGGAGCGGGGGCTGCCCTGCCTGTCCCAAGTGCTTCTTGTGGAAGGCGCACAGGGAAAAGCCAACGAAGGAGCCTATGCCATGTCTGATCAAAACTGAAACATGCTGGGGGGCACTCACAGTCTCCTGTAGTTTGTAAGTCCTTGCAACTTCAGGATATTTGTGAAAAAAAGCCACTTTTACCCAAATTTGCACAGAGTGCTGTGGGCAGACCCTCACCATTCAGATGAGATTTCCCCCCGAGATCTGGGATTTGAGATTCAATTTATATACTTATATTAGTGTTTTTATCTCACCTACATGAGTTGATCTTAATAAAAGGTACTTTCTCTACTTACAAATCTTGCCTCTCTTTGCCTTAGCTGGGCAGTATAGTAATAAACTATGAAAACATAAATTTTTGGACAGGATGCCAGCAATTGGCAGACTCAGGAGAACTTCTGTAAAGCAATGACTTCCAAATCCTTAAATTTAATAGCCTGGAGTATTTGTTGTTGTTATTTTTAAATTTCCCATTCCAAAAAGACTCATTTACCCTGGAAAGCTACAAATCCCTACAATGTCCTGTCATGTAGAAAGGGAAAAAAAGAACATAATTTTCGAGAATTGCTGCTTTGGGAAATAACAGTGTTGGGGAAGATGGAGTGCAACGCAAGCTGATTGGACCTTTACTGCCAATATATTACTCAAACTGAATGGTTCATGCTAAATTACCATCTGCTCCTTAAATTCAGATTTTCCAGATTTTAAAAGCTTCCACTGATTGTTTTAGCAAAGAATTTGCACTGTTAAGGACAGCCAGTTTTGGAAAACATTCTATGAGTTAATTTGCAGTAAAGTAACTGTGTCTTAAGCATTATGGTAATGTGCTTAAACTGGAAAAAAAAAAGGATTTAGGACAGAGAAGCCCAGAAAACTTTGGGTTTTGGGTACTGCCTACAATCAGCACAGGTTGAACTGCCACCTTAGGAGGCCGAGCAGCAGCCAGCAGAGACTGAAACTGCAGATAGCCTGGAGAAGAGCAGGGACGTCAGGGTAAAGTCACTGGCTCGCAAGGTGTGGGTCCGGCCCGCGACAATGGAGACATCAGCAACAGCTCCCTGAAAGCAGACCCAGCGCTCCTCTTGGCCGGCTAGGAGCGGCAGAAGTCCAACCTGCAGGCTGCTCCCAACAGCTCTTCCAGTTCTTTAGGGCAAAACAAGCTGGAATGTGAGCATCTTTGTTTTGCTTTGCGTTTATTTTCTCTTTAAATCACCTTTTCGTATACAAGGAAACTGCCTTTTGGACCCACATTTATGAGACGTTATCTGTGTTACTTTTGTAACGCAGAGCAAGAAGTACACTCAATAACAAGTAGAAACATATCAAATATTCCAGTTTGTCTACCACATAGATCAGGGACAACTCATTTACATGCAGCTGTTGCCTGATAATATTGTTAAATTAATAAAAGAGGGGTAATGACTAAAACTGGATCCAAATGAATGCAAAAATGTTTTCCCTTTGAATGTACTTTATTTACATCAAATGCAATGAAAACTAAAAGACCATTAAAACCTCTAAATGTAGCCAGATACATTACTGCTGCAATTGAAGTAATCCAACATTTCTGTAACAGTGTTATAGCCTTAATGGTAGTTGCTGGTCATGAAACTTGAAAACAGAGACACTATCTGAACATAATCTTGGCTGTTCTTATTGGTAATTGCTACAGCTGATGATTTGTTACAGCAAACATTACGAAGACGAAAAAAAAAAAAAGCAGCAATCTCAATTTTAATCACATACACAGTATAGCTGATAATCAGCTGTTTGCACATAGAAGTCAAACATATTTTATCAGAACAAACTTCTGGGTAATAATCTTTAGCTGATAAATTAAAAATAGTATCTCACTATATCAGACAAATGCAAAGCCAGATTTATAGTAATTCTTGAATGGGTCACAAATGGGTGTTGGTTGAGATGATGGTGATTTTTAGGATTTATTTCCCTAAAAAATAGCACTAGTTACAACAACTGTGTAAGCAATGTACTGCTGGGAGGTATTACTAGCAGATATTACTCAAACCACAAAACTTGGAGCTGAATTTCAGGTGCCCATGAATTTTTTTTTGTAGTTAAATTATTCGTTTATCTCGTTTTAATTAAGTCTTCAACTAATATCAAGGGGAGGCATTTTACGTATACATAACATATATATATATATATAATCTGCAGCAGCATTTTAACAGGACACATGCAGATGCTACCTCCGAACGACCTTTTCTTTTGCCCTAGCAGAAGACAACTCATGTTAAGGTCTAGGGTCTCATTTCCAGATCATGGTGTTGAGTCAAGTAGGGATTCCTACTGCTTAAATAAAATGGCCAGGTCTGTTGCCTCACAGGCAGCTACAGACTCAAAATTCTTCACGGAATATGGGAGAAAAAGGGAGGAAAAAGAAAAAATAAAGAAAAGAAAATGCAGGGTGCATGCAAAATAAAGTCACTTGATCAACTAATGAATGCAATGGTGGAACACCACAGAAAAAGGTTTTAAAAAGCATCTGGATAGTAAAGAGGTCAAAAACTGGGGGTATGCAGCAACACATAGTCATTAGGGAAAAGCCACTAGGATAGTGGATGAAGTACAGCTGTAGAATACATCACTATCTTCAGCACCCAGCAAACTCTCAAAAGTGGAGAAACAACAAAAACTAGGTGTATTTACCACTGTGGTCCATGGCACCTGGGGGATCCTGGTGTAGGTCATTGTCATGTAGATGATCAGAAAGAAGACGGTGAGAACCCAGTAGAAGACAGCTACAAACATCACCCAGCCAAAGGCTGGATACAGGAAGTATTCTGTTCCAGCAATCAGGGTCCACACCAGCAGCCCTAAAACCTGCAAGAGTTACAGAGAAGGTAATTGTTATTTAGTTTTAGACCTTGTATTTTCATTCTAGGTCAAAGAATGGCATCATTTTGGGGGGGTTATAAGGGTTTTGGAGGGATGATGCACACTGCAGAAGACAGCAACCTGCTACTGCAGAGAACAACCACAAGCATGAAACAAAAGACAAGCAAATATTGCCTTAAGGAGAGACTGCAATTCCACAGCAACTTAAGCTGCCATAAATCAGCAGTGTAATCCCAGCCTCCTCTTTACTCCAGCCGTACAAACTTGCTCCCTGACCTCATGCAGGCAGTGCCCGTCACACAACGGTTTGATGAGCCGCTTTGCAATGTTGTGCTGACAGAATGCAAAGCCAACAGAAAGGAAGAAAATATTAAACTCTTAGCTATGGCAGAATGTCACAACGGGAAAGATTAAATTATGTGTCTGCGTGTTGATTTAGCTCCCCTTTAACAGCTAAGGAAATAAATCTGCAGTGGTTTGGCTCTTGAAATGAGTGCAATAAGCAACATATAAAGCAACTGGGAGAAAACATCACAGAGATTCACGCTTGAATACAAGCCAGGTTGTATCAACAAAGGTAACTACTGTTATTTTCCAGTCGGTAAAGTCATTTGGGAAACAGGAGCCTGGAAAGGACCACTAGGATCTTCAGGTCCCATCTGCCGCAGTCATAGCAGCCTGAGTAATTAGGTTGAAAATAGTCCACAAAACACCCACACTGTGGACTGGCCGGCACCATAGGCATAAAACTGCCCCCAGAACCTTATAATAAACATAAGATGAGCAGTAAAATATCACTAGCCATCACTGTAATGTGCTGCAGAAAGAGAGCGGGGTAGGTTTGGAGTCCACACTCAAGCAAAGCCCTCAAGCAAATCCTAGCAGACCAGTGTGGGGAAAAATATTCCCTCCTGATCCTGGATTTGGCAATCTGTTCACATGTGAGATATGAATAAAATCCATCAGCCTGAGATTTTAATGTACTCTCTGCAGTTTCCCCTAGTGTTTCGCCAATCTCCAATGCATTTCGAAGGGTGCGGAGTAAACAACACAGCAGCCAAGTCATGTGCCAAGGGGAGAAAAGTCTGTTTTGCAAGCTGTCCAACAATTGTAAAATCCCAGTTAGAAAGACAGGGATATTTTATATTTCATATTATTAAAAAGATTAAAAAAAAAAAAGGAAAAGAAAGATGAATGCAGTCAGATTCTAGAGCTAAAAATCTTGTATTTGAAACATGGCTTATCTCTTTCTGCTACCTGGACTATGATGAACTTCCCTAACAGTGAGACACAGAAGAAAGACAAAAAAAAAAATAGCAACACGCATATTTAATAGAGCCCAGTCATACCAGGGTAGACCGAAAAACCACCTACCCCCATATCCTGGCTTCAGCACTGGTTAATAACAGATGTTTAAAGAAATACGTAAGAACAGAGCATTCATCAGCAATATTTCTTTGGTGCACTTCCCCAGCTCTCAGGAATCTACCATGGAGGGACTTCCTGAGCCCAAGGTGGTGTCTTTGTAGCCAATAACCCTGGAGAGAGATGACGACAGTTCTGCTATAGTGTCATTTGCACGAGAGCTCATTTGTTACTCCCAAACAGGCAAGTTATTGGCCATAATCCCATTTACTTTGCTCATGCAGAACTGAGTGTGTAATCATTAATGTTAAATCTCTAACCACTACGTTTAATGTTAAAACTAAATTATTAAACAAAAAGTTATCTTAACTGGGAACGTCCATGCTCCTGCTGACTTTCAGCATCTCGATGGTACCTCTCTACTGTGTCTTCAGGCCGTCTCCCAGCCTGTCACCCAAACTACGCTGTGTCCTACGGCTGTCCTCTTGTGTCTTCACAGTGTACTCCTATACAGGATTTATACACCCAGCCACATGAGCACCACGCATACATGAAAGCACAGCACAAATGCACAGCCCACTTCTTTGGAGAGAAAGCACTTTAAGGTCTTCTAAGGGCAATTTTCACTGCCTCTCTTTAACAGGAAGCCCTAGAGCTTCTTCAGATGGGGATAAGGACTCCTACCTTTCCTCCTCAGCATGCCAGGGGAGGGCAGCATTGCCTTGCAAGAACAGCACAAACAGCATTAGGTGGGTAGCTTAAAATATCTGCTCTTTTATTAAAAGTTACTAGATCAGCGAAGCTGCAGACAGTTCACTGTAATCTAATTCCCATATTATTTTACTAATAGTCATAGTTCTGTTACTCATGCCTCAAATTCACAAACTACCCGTGATTAGATTAAAAAATACAAGCCCGTTTTAGTGTAGCAACCATGTGCTGATATACTGTTTAGCTAACAAAATACTATTTTCTTGTGATACAAAGGTGCTTTTCGTGGTGTTCATCCACAAATTATATCAATGGATAATTAGACTCATGTTCAATAAACAATTATGAAAGACAGATTTAATGTTCATATGTGTATCTAGCAAAATACTGAGGAGAGAAATTCTGAAGATGAGACAAAGAAACTAAAGAGAATTATCTCTTTAAGCAGTATAACCTACTAACAAGAGCATTGGTTTCTACAGAGCTTTTAAGAACAGACATAACTCTTTTTCATAAGAAGTACAAGCCTATGAAAAATGCTTGATTTTGATTTCAACATAAATAAGAGGGATAGTGACAACTCAGCTTTTGCAAATGATTAGTTTTAGAAAAAGCAAAAACTTCATGAGAAGCAAGTTCTAAAAATGAGCCTGAAAAATGTTGAGGTTACACAATCATTAATCTCAGGCAATCACGAAATGTAGCTAGCCAGCCATTAACTAGAGCACTAGTGTACTCACTACTCATTGTTTTTCCAGGAATAAACTGGTTTTGTCTCTCCTCTTTTGAGATCACATACATTTTGACATTTAAGCGGCTCTACATCTTGCATGTATCCAAAGATTTCTTTTCAACACATGCTTTTAGCTGGGCCACATGAGTGGCTGAACATTTTATCTAAGCAAGTGAGATGCCCTACAGATATTTCAGATTTATATTCTTAAGTAGTTCTCGGTTCGTATACATCTTAACTCTGATGGGTTGCACATTAGAGTGTGTTTGACATTTTCGGTTAGATCTAGATATTCTTACTGTGTATTACTGGAGCTGACAGGCTGAAATAATATTTCAGTTTTCCTGATTAGAGCTGAAAAGGTCAGACCAGCTCATGGTCAGCTATTCATCCTGCGCGTAGCTAAGTGATACAGCAAATCGTTCCATCGCATATGTAAACACAGGCAACAAATTGGTTTAAAGTTCACGGGGCCATCAGCATCTACAAAATACATAGGCAGCTGAAGCAACACAGACATCTAGTCAAGTCTTTCATTAATAGCTTGTCTTCTCAGCGTGTTAAATCCTGCGGTAGCTTCGGTGGCATTAAAAGCTGGTCTCGTAACACCCTGGCTGTCCCTGACATTACGCACTTGCTGTTCTGCAGATGGGTACAAGCTGGATGTCACTTACATATCTGCTAGAGCAGAAATGCAGAATCTGGCAAACAAAACAGCCGAAAAAGCAAAGGGCATCACTCAAGACACCCGCGCAGCCCTCGCAGCCGTTGAGCGGGCAGGGGCAGCGCTCCCCCGGCTTCACTAACGCGCCTGAGCCGAGGGGCCGCGCGGCAGCTCCGCGCCCCGGAACTGGGAGGGGTAAGCTAAGGATCTGCTTCTCATTATGAGCAAGTCAAGCTATGGAATATCCTTATTTAGAATTACAGGAATATATCATGATCCTATCACAAATGATTCTGAAAAAGGAAAAAAAAAAAAACAGGAAGAAAAGAGAAGGGAACAATTCATGCTGTGGCTGAAGAAGGGATGTGGGATCATAAGCCTGTAATGGCTTTAGCAATTAGGCCCCGTTTTTCAAGTCAGATGGGAGCTGGGATTTCACTGATCACCAAAGACAAGCATTTTCCCCATATTTATTGCAGTCTATGATTTCACCTCGGACATCTATATTGTGATCACTTGGCTGCGGCTGGATCAGGTGCCTCCATTACAGGCTGCATTAACATGCCAAGAGCACTAATGCATACTTCAGCAGTTGGCAGATACCATAAAGAGGAAATAACTCTGTAGCAAAGTCCAATACTATTGAGTGTGCAAGTTTCAAATGAGATGCTTAATTGCATATTCAAACACTTAAAGAAGTGCTATATTTTTTTTTTCTGCAGCACTGAGAACTTCCGAAGTATTGAACTGTTTGGGCATTAAAAAATAAATACAGACTTTGCTGCATAGTAGATGAGAGACACAGTTTGTCTCGCGCTGCTGGTCAGCAGGCCGGAGAGCCGGCACGATCCTGAACCCATGTATTCAATTTTGCTTTTTAAAGCAGTTTAGAACTTGTAGGGCTGGATTTGTACCTGCAAACTATATTAAAAAAACCCGCGACGGATTCGGCGACTCCTCTCCGAAAATGTTACAAATTCTGCAGTATTCACCTTGACTGCTTAGCTTGGGTGCACAGCTGAAAGTGTTCATGCATCCTTTCCAAAGGGGGAAAAAAAAAAAGTCTCACTGTGGCAGAACTGGCAGGCAAAAACCCAAGGCTCATCTAGTTTCATGAAATAAAAACTCCTTGGCATGTCTGCCTGAAGCTTTCCATAGTCTTGGTGCTGGAAATATTTCCTAGGCCCACTCCACTTCCCCGTATGTGTATAAGTATTGCAGGATTTATACGCTCTTGCTGCTGGTGCACACAGAACTGACGGCAGGAGGAGACTCGAGGAGCCGCGCATCTGTGGGAAGAGCCGTCTCCTGCATCCAGGCACCTGGACCTGGGCCGAATCCAGTGCGGGGGAAGCAAGACATCCTGCGCCTCCTTCCCGAGGCTACAGATTTACTGCTAACAGAAAGAGAGACTATTCTAGATTATTGCACATCACTGTTTCACTGCTAATCACAGCAGCACGAGCAGCCCATGAATGCCCCAACCTCCTGTTCTTCCCTAGGCTATTCCCTACGTGCAAAAAAAATCCCAGGAAATCTACCATGGACAGGGAGCTCCTGCCTGCTCCCTGCTTTCCCAGCTCACTTCCAAGACCCTGGGAAGGCAAGGTTGGAGAGGCTTTTCTCCCGATATTAAGAGGGCAAGCAAGGATCCCTGAGGATCACGCGCTGTTCAGGATCCCCTTATTTGATGCTGACTACTCTACTGTCCCACAGGCATTTGTACGGATTTGCCAAGATTAATGGTTATTCTTCCAAACATTTCATGTTATGAATCGTGCACCTAAACATAGGACCCTTTATCATAAATCAAAATATGCAAGAAGGAAGAAGGGGGGAAAAAGGGTAGTACAAACAAAAAAAGGAGAGGAAGAGGGCATTCCCTTGCTGCTATTCCTGTAAGTTGAGCCCAGGACAGCCTGAACCGGTACTAAGCAGCAGACGTGTTTGGCTCATTTTTGATGAGTACAGAATGATTTCTTTTCTTTCAGCAGAGATCTAATTTTTGCTTTGCATTTAAGTAAGGTCTTTAATTAGAATGTTTGGGCTCTTGTACACTATTAGTTTTATCCAATGGTATATATACACTCAATACAGACACATGTATCTACATGTGTACAAAACAAGTTAATGTTCTGCCACGAGAGGGAGCACAGTCATTGCTTTCTGTAGGAAGGTGTTCACAAGGGACGCACTCGCACATGGTCTTGATGGTCGGTGAAAGAAAGGTGGGTTCATTTCCCCCTACAACAATTATCTGCTAGGGAGAGAAAGCTGGAGAGGGGAAGAAGAGAAACATATGGAGTTAGTTCTTAGAGCAGCTGTAATATCCAGGGGCAGCTTGCCTACGATAACAAAAACACAGATTTGAAAGGACTTGCACTGAAGAACAGATCTATGTTCAAGGAGTTGGCTGAGTCACCTATATGAAAACCTTTTTACAAATGTTATAATAAATTAGAGTGTCTCTGCAAAACAACTGTAATAGTTGCATCTTCATAGTGGGCACTACACATGTAACAACAAAGTCACATGCAGGTTAATCTACAAACCACTTGAAATAGGATGGATTATTTGCTTTATTAAAAAAATACTAGTTAGAAAAATATATATTTGTGAATATCTATAGAGGGGAAAAAAAGCCTAAGGAAAAAATGTGGCGAAAGCCTACAGATACTGGATAAATCAATATAGTTATCAGCCTAGACTAAACTACATTTTGACAATTATCTTCTTTTAATTAACTGGATAAATCAATATAGTTATCAGCCTAGACTAAACTACATTTTGACAATTATCTTCTTTTAATTCTCAAAAATCTTTTTTTTCTGTGTGTTGCAGTTAAATAAAAGGTGGTTAACATATTTTAAAACTACTTTTAGAACTGGAAGGATTTCAATTTAAGTCAGATTTCTATTACAAGTAAGGAAGTATGTAAAGACAACCACATTCAGACAGGTCTCTATCAGCTATCCTTTCTAGAGAGGGAAGATCCCTGTTGAAGCATCTTTGAAATCTCCAGGACCATGTTATCCCACACTTCAATAATCTGAGCCATGCAGCACCTCAGCCTACTCTTTCCCAGTCCCAAACACCACTACCATCCTTCTCCTCATTACCTGTAATATCACACATTATTTTTCCTCCATAAGCATTCGGCAGCACCAGCTCTTGGAGACATTTCTTTCCCCAAGAGCTCCTCAGTGGGGTCGCCCAGACTCTCTTCTTGCGGGACAGTCCCGCAGAAGAGAGCTTTAGTTCTACATACAGACAAAGCAAAACAAACACAAAAATCCTTTAAATCGTGTATGCTATGGCAGGTCATACACCAGACGAAAAAAGGTAGTATTTTTGCTAGTATTTTTCAGGGATTTGCCTTCCTAACCAAGTTCAAAACCCAGCAGTGCTCATCACAGAGACATGCCAGCAGTCACAGTGGATGTACCAAAGCAGCACGTTATCTTTTATTCATTACAAATCTCAGTTACTGACAAACTGCATAGCAGCTACAGATCTTATGGCTCTCTCATCTTCAAAACCACTTTTATTAGTAACAAAAATGTGTAAAATTCACTCTAATTTACTTCCATAGAAATTCCATAAGTTGTCTGTGCGTAATTTTTAAGCAACCAATTTCAATATTGAATCTTCCCATGAGCCTTTAAACTTTTTGACGTACACTAGGCTCTGTGGCAGCACCAGCAAGTGAAACAGAAGAGCTAGAAATAAATGTTAAATCTTACTTAAATGGAGAGCTCCTCCTTAGAGACTTTTTTTTAGGGCTGCTTTCAGGAGAAATAGAATCTTACTGGAAGCAGCAAGTGTCAAAATATGCTTTAGAGGTATACTGTACTATACAGTTAATGATATATTTTGTTTCTGATTCTAGTCCAAATCCAACCAAGACTTACACAGAAATACTTCCTGCCCCAAGTTTGCAATTGCTTAACTTGAGGCCCTCCAACAGACAGCAGTGAGACCTTGGGTTGCGATTTCAATTTGACAGGGATCACACCGATTTTGAAGCGCGAGTTCAGCCCAAGTCCTTCAGCTGCTGACAGGCGCCAGCGCCTTTCCCACAGCTCCAGGGAGCAGGCAAGTCCTCCCACAAGCCACTCTCCGTTCCTTGGGAAAGGATCCAAAAGCACCTTCATGGTAATAAGCAGGGGCCGGGCTGCCCCACGCACGAGTCGGGAGCGAAGCCAAGGGAATTTGTGAGTGTCGGAGCCCGGATGCGGCTGGTGCTGATGCCCGGACCGTGACGCTCGCCACGCCGCCCTGCCAAGCAGCGAGATGCCCTTAGCAGGCCGTGCCCTGCATCAACACAGGTCTCGCCCTGTGGCTACAGCCACTGCTCGTCCGCAGCCCGAGCCTGTTTGCACGAGCTCCCGGGGGGCCGCGAGGTGTCACCGGGAGCAGCGCGCCGAGCCGCGAGTCGGGCAGGTGCTCCCAACGCGCACGGTGGTGCCGCCGTCCGGCAGTGCTGCCCAGCTGCCGGACTAACTGCTCACAGGCAGCAGCCCTCCCCCGATTCCCGTTACCTGCAGGGAGCTACCGGCTGCTAAAACAAATAAACCGTGAGGGTGCTCCTGTTGACTCCTGCAGGGAGAAGTCTTCTATGATACCCTGCTCTGGCTAGTGTGATCAACAGCTGAGATTGACAGTGAGCTGACTGAGGGCTGGGAGATGGTAAAGAAACTGCTGGGTCCATCCCAGCAGCATCTTCCAACGCTAAATCCACTGCCTCATCTGGGAAGCACGTGTGGCATGTGGGAGCCTGGAGATAAAGCCAGTAACACAGATAAAACAGAGCAAGATTAAACTGGAAAAGCAAAAGATGTTTGCTAGAAAACTGCATGAAAACTGTGAAATACCTATGCAGTGCTAAAGTTATTACTTCTTACACTTTCTCAGGAGATTTTGTCTGTGAAAAACTAGTTAGAGATTAGCTAGAATAGAGAATAGATAGAAAATATTCAGAAGGTAAACAAGAAATAAAATTGCTCTTTGGTTGTAAGTTTTCTTCCATGTGATCAAAAGAGTCAAGGCAGAACATGAGAAACTATTAGGAAAGGAATAAAGGAATAAAGAACTGCCCCTAAAGGAGCACAGCACACAGCTTTATAAAGCAGTGGTTCACCCTTGCACCGAGTATGTCCTGCTCACCTCTCTATCCCATTGCTAAAAGGGTTCAGTAGAACTGAGTATGGCACTGAAAGTAGCTTCTGTGAGAAAAGAAACTTAAATTTGGAAACAAGCTGACTCCAATTTTCTACTGAAGATGAGTAAGCCCAGAAATCTAAAGAATGATGGGCAGCAAAGAGAAGGGAAAAGAGACTGGGCCTCCCAATACATGAAGCATCCAAGCAAACTCTCAGGCAGGAGGCTCAAAACACAAGGAAGTAAGTGGTATTTAACAAAAGGAACAGCAAGGAGAGAAAACAACACATAATGAGAATACAGAATTCACTGCCACAGGATGTAATGGAAGCCAAAAACATAATAGGTTTAGCAGACTCATGGAAGCCAGGTCAGCTCATGGCTATTACCTATCAGCATGTGACAGCCAAGATACAGCCTTCAGCTCTGGAAATTCCTGAACATGCAGCTTGTTGGAGGGCAGGAAAATACAGCAGGGAAGAATCTGGATGTACCTGCTCCCCTTTTTAAACTTTTCCCTAAGTTTTTAACACCAGACATTATCAGAGACAGACCACTGGCCTAAAGAGACCATTGACCTATCCATTAGAACAACAATTTGCAGCTTCTGGTTTTAATTTTCCTTCCTTAAACCACAGGACATCCTGACAACCAAGTAGTGTAAGCCACAAAAGCCTTAAAAGAACAGGATTGGGCTGCTGCACGACACGGCAACTTACCATTTACTTTTAAAGCAGAATTATAAAGAATAACCTCACTTAATGGCAAAGCTGATTGTAACTATTTAGCAAAAGCATCTCTCCCTGTGGGTGCATTGACGGGCCCTTCCCAGCCCAGCGAGGAGGATCTGCAATCAGCTGCTTCTGAAAAGCCCACAGAGAGGTTATTGCTCGCAATGGCTTCTTCAGTGGCAGGTTATTGGAAAAAACAACACGGAGTGGTGTAAAGTGGCGCAGAAGGCCAATGGTCTTCCTTAAAAAGCACTGCTGCTTCTTCCTCAGTCCTCTGGAAGAGGCTGGGAAGCATCCACCTTAATCCCTAAACCAGAGCTCCCCATGCAGGGACTGTCCAGCCCCCTACAAGGCGCTTCGGATAGACATGAGCGAAAGGAGCAGCGCTGCTCCCTTTCCCTTCTGCATCCTTGGGGCGCTGCTGGAAGCGACTGCTCCCACCACCTACCGCTTCCACCCGAAAATCTCCTCACCCTGCAGGCACGACGCGGACCTGGGAGGCATCTGCTGCCGTCTCCACGCTTTCCTGATGGAGCTGCTAAGGCAAATATTGCGGGCAAACACCGTGCGTTCCGGAGCTGCTCCCTGGAATCCTCGCTGCACTTGGCTTTTCCAGCGGCGCCGAAATGTAAATGGAGAGAAATGGAGCATTAGAGCCAAACACAAAGCCATGTTACTTGGGAAGGGAATGTTCACTTCGTGCTGTTTTCAAGTTTGAACTTTAAAGCAAAATAGTCACACATAAACACACAATAGATGATATATATATTTTGTTTTTTAAAAGTTGTTTTTTGTGCAGCCTCTAAATATGCTTTTTTTTTTCTTTTTCAAAACTGAATGCTTGAAGATTCAGTGCAAACATCTTCAGTTTTTGAAACTAGCAAATAAATTCCATATTCTAATCATTCTTTCTTTCTAAAATCCTGGTTATAAATCATCAAGACAGATGAAACAACAAGGTTAAATGCTTTTGCATTTAACATTCAAACACTAATGCATTTTGAAGCTCTGGGTAAAAGTTGTAGCTGATTTCTCCAAGGAATAACATAATTATGGACCTTAATTAATCTTGTCCCCACTCAAGCACTACAAAAGCACAAAAGCAAAGTTACATCCCACAGGACCTGTATATGAGATACAGTGGGATTTCATTTAGTTGATTTTCATGAGTATTAACCTCAAATCCAAACAATGCCACATGATTTCACTGATTGCCATTGCAAGAAACCTCTGAATTGCAGAAGTCTGTCAGGTTTGAGAGCTCCTCTTGCTAGGAAGCATCAAATATCTACTTGGAGGCAGAAGTTATAGTGCTTGTGCTGCCTCTTTAGTGCAACTTAAAATTAAAGGAAAAAAAAAAAAGAGAGAGAGAGAGGGAGAAAAAGGAAATCCACTCTGGCAGGCTTATTTTGAACTCTAACTTTGAGATTGGAAACTAAGATTTGGACAAGAGGAGAAATTTGCTCTCTTCACATTTAGTAAGAACTGGTAAGGGGTGCTGAATTCCACAAGAATTGCTAGGGGTGCTGAATTTCCTATCTCTTCTTGAGACAGAGAGGGTTTCAAAAGCGCCCCCATTTACTTCTGGTTTATGTTTTTTGGTAGTTTGGAGGGGAAGGGGCCAGGGACAAGATGACCAGCACAACATACTACCTTTCGCTTGTGCTCATTTCATGCTTTTTAGCAGTGGTTTGCAAAGATAAGGGAGCTTTCCTGAGGAGAGCCCAAGGCTTCCAGGTCAAGCCCTAGAGACCAGCTCCCGGAGATAAAGCCCGTGCTTTGGCTGTGAGTTCTCCTCTACAGTGCACGCACACACGCTTCTCTTCAGCACTTCTGAAATGTGTGTTGTGAGGAAATGATTCCCCTGAGATGGAAAACTAAGGGAAAAAAAAAGAGTGATTATTCCAATAGCTGTCAATAAACTTTTTTTTTTTTTTTTTTTTTTTCCCCTGATGTTACTACTTAAACTGGAAAAGCTCCAAAGTGAATTTTGCTCCTGGAAAGCTACAGGGTCATGTGCATCTAGCGGAATGTGTATTTTCCTGTGTGGCTCTTTGTTATTATTGTTGTCATTGCTCCTATTTCTGTTTCTTAATGGACCACCACCATAGGAGGAAGGGCTGGTTCTTCTGTCTTAATAAACCCATACAAGGGAAGTGAGGTTTGCACTACCCATATATTCCTTTGCCTCATCTTGCTGCTTCTGTCCACCTGCAGACTTCTCCGTGGTATGAACTTTTACAGTGCTCAATCACCCTTCCTGCTTTCTTCCCCCAATAGATTTTCAAGGGACACAGTTCCTAAGACTGGCTTCTTAATTAATGGCAATGATCTATATAGGTTATTTTTAAGATATGGTGTATATGTACATCTGGAAATACACATGTGCACACGCCCATGAAGAAAATGGCCTTGCCATCGTTTGTATATTACTAGGGAGAATTATTTTTATAACAGAAGTTCTAACAATGGTTACTTATGAATTATGACCTGGGATTATTTATGCAGTGCACTTTGTTTAAATGGCATCTATGTTCTTCAAAGGAACAATGCTATATACAGCTGCTTTATTAATAACATCATTGGCTCTTTGTTGCTATTTTTACATCTCCAGCTTCCTGTTAGGCCATGCAAATAGAGATGCCTGCATTTAGCGGACACGTATTATTGTTCCATGAACCTTGGCTGTCACATTACAATAGAAAAATAATAACTTCTCTGGGAATACTTTTATTTTGTCCCGATAGTTCTGATAAAAACTCCTAATGCTGCATACAATACAGTGGAAAAGCAAAGGCAATATCTGCAATATCTACTTCTAAAAAAGTTAATTGTTCACTCAAAATTTTTGGAATGAAAATATCTTTTCGTTTCCAAGGGAACAACACAGAGGTCAGTGTTTCATGACACATACTGTTTGCTCCCTGTGTGAGCAAATCCTCTAATCATCAAAAGCTGAAACCATTCCCATTGCCTAAAAACAGAAAGCAAAAAACATATAAAAATAGGTCTGCATCCAGACCTGCTGCTGTTTGCCTCTGTAGGTGCTTATTGACCTCTCTTTAAGGACCTGTTGACTATTTCTAGGTCTAGTCCAATACACAGAGGTCCAAATTCAGGAACCTTTACAGAGTTTTAGGTAAACGTTGAAGATGTAATGAAGACCAGTTTATACACTGTAGGTGTAACTCACTGAAAAAAGTCTTCTTCCTTCTCTGGTAAATTTGTTTTCCTCTCTGAATGCATTTTGCATAACAACAGAGAGGAACAGCATGCCTATAAATATTTTACACTTGCATAAGCTTTTCTGGAGGCATTTGCCTTCACAGATTTCATAGTTGGAAAGGATAATTTTGGCCACTTGAGCAAAGGTCCGAAGATTTTGGCTTCCAACAGGCTTCTTAGGAAGAGATCCTGTCCTGATTTAGACATGGCACATGATAGAGGGATTCACCTTGACTCTACATAAATGGCCGTAATGCCAATTAATATCATTGTTGACAACCTGGCTCTAATCTGAATTGGTCTAAAATCCATTTGCAGTCATGCAGTTCCACACATTCCACTCATGGAGTTTCCAGCCATTAATGCTTGGAAAGCAATTTTGGGTGCCAAGGCAACCTTACCATAAAGAATTCTAGATGAGTGAAAGTGTTAATGCCAAGGGAATAAAATTAATGGGGCAAACATGGGAACAAACACCATGGCTCCATCAGGCTTTTGGACCTGTCCTTGTTACAATGCCCTGCAACTTTTTTAAACCTGTTTTCAGAGTTCTCAAGAAAGAAATCCACAAGCCTGGAGCCCTTCCCACAGCCGGGCTGCTCCCTGTGGTAAATACAGGAGTGGTGCACATAGCACAGGAGAACAAAGCCAGGAGCTCAGCGGGACACCTGACGCTTGAAATTCAAACTAACCAAAGTCATAAATTAGGAATATCTGCCTGTGTTTGTGCCAGGATGTAACGTTCTACACCTCCTTCAGCGAGCCTTGTGTAAACAAAGAACACAAGGACTGGCTACGAAATCAGCTTTCTAGTGCCAGGCGAAGAAATCTGCGACCAAGGGAAAACCAAAAAATGAGGGCTGGAGGGCACGGGTTCATTCAGACTTACCCCGGGCGGCAGAAGGGGCTTCCTGCCCCTCACAGGTCTGTGGGGCTCTGCCGGCCCAGGCTGCTTCCCGCCGCGTGCCAGGGCTGCAAGCCAAGCTCGGTGCTCCCATGCCCACCGGGGCCGAGGGAGACGCATCCCTGCTCCGTGCTCGCAGCGCTGCGCTGGAGCGGGCAGCGAGGCACGGAAACCGCCTCCACGGCCCACGCTCCACACCTACCAACCCGAAATAAGAGCTTCCACGTTTGCATCCCGGCGTGGGGAAACACAGAAAAGCCGAGGAACGGGCACGGGGCCTTCTGCAGCACTGCGCTCTCTGGCCATGCCGAGCTGTTTTGACAGCCAGGGTGTAGTGACAGCGTGAGGGATACGGGGAGGTGGGGGTAACAAAACGATTAATGTTTCATCCTGAAATCAGAGCCTGGCTCGTACTGCAGGGTACGTGACTGTAGGGAGCTTGAGGGAAACATGTAAATTAGACATTTGGCCGATAAAAGGGCATGTGTGAAGAACAGTCTGCACATCTCCGCCTTTCCCTCTCCACCAGCTGCTCTGTTCTAGCCAAAGACTGCAAGGGCTAAACAACAGGACAGGGCTCTGCAGGAGCGTTTCGGGCATCTGAGCGACAAACATTTGTCAGCTGCGCCTTTCATTTTTGTTTACATCAGTTTTAGTACAGCAGGTCCAACACAGAAACGGTAGTTAATTCGCTGGGCCCCCTCTAACCTCCATTTAATTTGACTCAGAGAAGGAAAACTTGGACAGAGGAGGTCTCTTATTAGGCTACGCTATGTAGTTGGCAAAGAGAAACAAAGGGGGCGAGCTGGCCACACCTTTTCTTCCCATCCCAACAGAGGAAACAAGGGATCCTTCCCCAAAGGCTAACAAGCATTCTTACAGAACAGGAAACCACTGTCGGAAAGAGGCTGTTGGTTCTTAAGAGCCGACACACAACACGAGCGCCCGGCAGTGCTCACGAGCCTCTCGCGTACGGCACGTCCACGTGCGCTTCCGTGTTCCTGGCGATTCCGTTACGGAAAGCTGGGGACGACCCAGGCACATAGGAAATTTGCAACAGGCTTTAACGTCATCAAAAGCCAATTCATTATAACCTTATCTTCCTTGTAATTATCATTATAATTATCTTATCTTCCCACCAAGGCTGTTTGTGTAGCCTAGGTCTCAGTCTGAGTTCATTCACATCAATCCGCCTGGATCCTGTTGGTACCTCAGATCAGCGTCCTCGTCTCTGCACAGACTCTCTGTATAACATTACACGAATAGCAGCTGCCGCAAAGTGAATTTTTCTGTTCTTTTACAATGCATTTCTCCACAGTTTTTATTTAGAACGAGACCTGCATTGAAAGAGGCACTCTCGTAAAAATCAGTAGAAAACACTGAGTTTTAAAGTGAAAAAGACTTAGGCCATATTGGTTTTTTGGAGGCTAACGTTCCATTATTAGACTAATAAGAAAGTGAAAAATAGAATGTAACCAAGCTTAGAGAATTCCATCTCAGTCACTGCTGTGTACTCTGTTTAATTTTAACCTGACCTGGTAAAACACTTCCTAAGAGTCCTCATCTCACCTTCCGCACATTATCTTGCCCTGCTTGCTTCAGACAAACATTTGCCAGGCAGCCCTCCCTTACCACACAAAGAGAGGGCCAGGATCCTTGTGCAAGTGGCTGCTCATGTCTTATGACTGCCAAAGTCTAGGAAGAAATCACCAACGTGAGTATGTTTGGAGACCTTATTCCCGCGGCTAAGATTCCTACCTTTACTTTTTTTTGTGCTGAGAAGACAAATGGGGAAACCTCTTTAAATACACTGAGCAGAGCAAAGAAGACGTGAGCAGTAACATTTCAAGTTGTTTGTCACTACTGCAACCTTTGCAAGGCTCATGGTTTAATTAGAGCTCTAGAGGCTTGGGGCATGTGCTTAAATCTGGTTTAAGCACCCCCAGATTTTCTCTATCTTTGCGGAAAATTAGGCTTCTGCTCTAAGGGAGAACGTTAGGATGCAGTTGCTTCAAAAGCATGTGTTGGCAGTATAGCGCCTCACTGTATGAACCGAATTCTCCAAGAATGGAAGTCATAACTCCAACAGATGAATAAGCCACAAGAGACCCCATCTCTCTTCTGGAGGGTCATTAGTTTCTTCTTGCACACTCTCTTTTAAAGTCAAGTCCCATTAACTCAAGAGTTAACCTGAAGCTGTAAAATTGGAAATTGGTATTGCAGCTTTTTTTTTTTTTTCTAAACTAAATACAGCAATTCCTCAGCAATGACTATTTTTTTCTGTCCTATAGAAATTTTATTTGGCATTCAGAGCTTAACATTAGCCAAACACTTATGCTCTGGGAGAATTAAAAAAAAAAAAAGAACATTAATAATGTATCTATTTGCACTGTACTAGACCTTAGTAACACCACAGGGAAGGAGAAATATTTTCATCCTGGAGGTCAGCTGGCACTCCACAATAGTAAATAGTCATCGTAACTCTACCATGTAGCCCAGTGAATAATGCTTACGCACATGGCGAGGCTGCAAACTATAAATCAGAGATCCCAACAGAGATCCTTCTTTTCCCTTTATCCTCATTTCTTATATTTAATATTTTTTTTTCCTAAAATCTTTCTCTGAGATCATCAGAAGACTGTGGGAGATCGGACAAAAAGCAAGGATGTCCAGTCTGCCATACACCTATGGCATTTACGAATAACTCAGACAAGAGCATTTCTTTAGAGAAAGTCACTTTTAGCAATGCAAGAACCCAGCATGTCAGTTTTCACTAATACCCCCCCATACCACTTTATAAGTATTTGTAATATTATTTTCAAATACTGCAGTATTTTATCATAATTTTATCCACCTATGCTTTATGAAACCATTAAGGACAGGTGTCTCATACTAAGCAAAGCTCTTTCCTTGTCTCACACTTCCCATCAGGAGACTCTGTTTTGCCAGATTCCGATGGTAGGAGTCGCTGCTCCTGTGTTACTTATTTGCAGCAAGTTTCAAGAAGAAGGGTGGCCCAGGTGAAGCTCCTGCACAGCAGACCTCGAGCACGTTGCTCAGGGCTGCTGGGCAAGATGACTTGAAGGAATGAAGGAGAAAAAAAAAGTAACTAACAAAACAGTAACTAAAACCGAAGGCCAAAGATACCTTCTAATTTTGATTGCCAAATTTTGATGAAAAACTATTTTTTCATCACAGTGCTTAACATGGCACCGCATTTTGTCTCATCAGAGCATGACTCTGACTGGCTTAGGCTGCAGCTGTAAATAACATTTCTGTTGCCCCTCAGACTCAAAGCCAGGGCTCCAGTAAAAAAGAAAAGGAGAAAAGCCAACACACAGAAACGTTGGGCTCAGTGGTCCTATCCAGCGTCACACAGGAACAGAGAAGATAAAGATCAGTTTTTCCAAGCAAGCAAGTCGTTAGGAGTCAATCCTTTCCGTCTGAACAGCCCCTTGCTTTATGCACTACAGGCCACCCCCCGATGCGGTGTGCAGATATCCTCGCTTGTTCCCAAAAGCGTCCCGCGCACTGACGGGATGGAAGCTCCTGGACCAGACCTGCAGTGCTCACGCTGCTCTTGACAGGGCTTCGGTGCCTGCGCGCCGGGCAGCACCAGCGCAGACAGCCGCGGCAAGCCTCGGCTCCAGCACTTCTCAACCTCTGCGTCCTTGAGCACACGACCTAGTAATGTTCTTTTAATGCTTTTGTATGTGCCTCTGCACCCATAAGCTCTTTGACACGGCGAAAAAATTACTGGCAGCGAGACACATTCTGGCTTAAAAATTAAGCTGAAACCAAATGAATGCAGGCGCTGTCACTTGGGGGCTGGGGGATCCCCTCCTTGCCCCCATGTCCCCAAGCATTTAAGAAAACTCCCAGCCTCGCTGGCACCCATGGGGCTCTGCTCTGAGCCTCAGGAGACAACTGTGCATTTGTTTGTGCTTCCCATGTCCCCAGCAGGAGGAACAGGCATCTGGCCATGGCTTCACCTCCACTTGCCTGACCTTTGCCAGGCTCTGCCCTACCGTGTCTGCCTCCAGTCCCAGGGAGGCTGATTTTATCAGTGGAGCAGTCATTTTAAAGACACAAGGCAGAGGCTTTCTCCTGTTGGAGGTGATTTTTTTCTCATTTTTTGTTGCCCTCCAGCACTTAAAGCCTCTCCCCTATTTCCTCGTACTTTTGTCAAAACTGCAGCATTTAGCTGCAGCAGCGGCAGCCTCAGGAACGGCATCCTTGAGGAGTGAAAAAAAGAGGGGAAATTAATTCAAGTGACCCCTTTAGGTATAACCAACTACCCAGGCACATCCATGCACACATATAAAGGAAAAGAAAGGGCTGCTGCTGCTGGCGGCCCTTTTATTTCCTGGCTAAATAAAAGGAGTTCGTGCTAAACAGTGTCACCTTGAGTTTCTTTACCTCCCGATGTGGACAAAGCAGCCGCATTACATAGAAACCAATGGCACAGATAACCCGCGAGCGCAGGTATTTGGTATGAGGCAGGGCTCTCGGCAGGTTCTCCCATTTGTGCACATCAGCTAAAGCCATCAGCTGAACACAGGCAGCAATTACCAGAGTGTGAGCAGAGATTGTTTTCCCCAAATGGTCGCTTTCTCCTCCAAAGATTTTTTCAATACATACAAAGATTTTTTCAATACAGTTTAGGCAACTTGGTACATCCAAAGCCTCTGACAACATCTTGCTTGATTTTTTTATTGAGCTTATTTCACGAGGTCTGTTCACCTCCACTCCACAAACTTCCATTTTAGCACATCCCGGGCCAAAACAGAAGCTAGCAGCTATGGCCGAACGGCACGGCCTCGTATGCCGTCCGAGCAGCTCTCAGATTTATTTGCTGTTTGACCCAACAGAAGAGAGCTTGGTGCCCTCTCCACAGGCACAGCTTCTTCTGCTTCTCCGGAACAGAGGCTGGAGCAAGCACAGAAGCATCGCACCGTTACAACATATACTGCAAAGTGAAACTCAAAGAAAATACTATTAGCAGCTGAATTCATGGTCCTGTTGCTGGCAGGAGGGAAGTGCAGGTTGAACGCAAGCGCGCTCAACAGGCACAGGCAGTGTGTCCCAACTCTGCCTACGCTTCCAGTTCGGAAGGGCTCCGAGTCCCTGTGAAAGTATTACTTATTTCCATCTTTCACTGTACCTGACAATACAACTACCAGCTCCTCAGTTCCCATGCTACAACATCCACACATGTTGGACTTCTATTAAAAGAAAAGAAAAAAACCCTTTACCTTCCATAATATTTTTTACTGGACCAACAGGCAAAGTTGGGAAAAAACAGGTTGTTTTCAGGGATGCAAGTCTGAATTTTTGTGTTTCACACATATTCCACCTTAATCATGAGGTACAGAGAATACTTTGCATTTTTGACCTTTTGTAACATATCTGTGTTCAATTTGAGAGGCATTTTTGCTGTCTTATCATGTCCATCCTAACATATTTCTCCCGTGCACTTAGGGCACTTGCCACATGGCTCTCTGCAAAGCCTCTGTTTGCTTGCGCGTCACCTAAACAATCCTCTCTTCCCAGGGAAACACCCCGGTCTCAGCCAGGAAACCACAGGCCTTTAAGGAAATGGAACTTCAAACAACGCTGGGCTCCTGAAGGAAGGTGGGAGTCATACACAGAGGTTTGTGCATCCACCAGAGCAAGGGCAGCGTGCGGGAAAGGCTGCAGCCGAGAACTCGGCTCTGGGGAGAGCCTGGTCTGCTCAAGAGTGAAGGAATGAGCCTTGCCTTCGCGCTGTGCATTTTCATACTCCTGTGCAGAAAGGCAAAGCTCCTGGACAACAGGATCGACCAGAACAGGGTGATGGTTTTGGGGGAGCCATTCAAAGCAGGGCATTTTATCCCAAGCTTGTTTACATCTCCTCCAGGCAAAGAACTTGGTTCAGCACATCAGAGAGTGCCTTGGTGCTGTCAACTTCACACAAGCAGAGATGCTTCCCCTAGAATAAAAACTGAATTATAAAAGCAAACAAACAAAACACTGTTGTTTCTCATACAAAAAAAAATCAGGCTGCTACCCAGGTGAGGAAAGGAGCTTTATGAAGCTTCCTC
The DNA here is from genome assembly GCA_013398735.1 of Nothocercus julius. Taxonomy (NCBI): domain Eukaryota; kingdom Metazoa; phylum Chordata; class Aves; order Tinamiformes; family Tinamidae; genus Nothocercus; species Nothocercus julius. Next base: position 1,810,019 of record VZSV01000038.1, on the reverse strand, counting down.
TGTGCTCCTGAGGGCTATTCCAAGAACTTGGGTGCAGGAAGAGCATGGCATCCATCAAGCCACGTCACATACACAAAACTCTTACCAGCAGCCAGAGAAAACACAATTAGAAAGAAAGTGCTGAATGCATGAAGAGCTTTAAAAACCAACTACAGTCTTTACTTTTGAGCTCTTTCACTGCAGATGCTCCCATGGGATCATTCTGTTGCTATTAACATTTATATTGTTTTGTTATCTAATTTAAAATCTGAACGCCTGTCAAAGAATTTTTTACCTCTCAAAAAAATAAAAAAAAAAAAGGAAAAAATCTTTTGAACCAAAAAGACAGTTTAATAATCTGAGGCTCATTACTCTATCAGAATAAGTGAATCCAATAAAATTTCTTTTCTGAACTGAGCCCTTAAAGGTCTTATATTTGAAAAGGAAAGAAGAGGTGATACAGAGAATTTCCAAAACCATTCTTTCTTGCACAGAAATGAGTGTGAACCATAATTTTATGTGGTGCCAATAATCTGAATAACCTCATATCATGAAAATAAGTTTTCATTTGCAGCTATAGCATAAAAACCTTCCAAACCTTTTCAAGTTGTGGTGTTCGTTTTTGTTAAGGACAAATAGACATCACAAGCCTTAAAATTTTAAGAGAGATACTAGATCTAGCAACACACTGGTGTGAAGCAACAACATGGAGGAATCAGTTTAATCATGCCAGAAAGTAAATATTTTTATAACTACATCCATAGCAACCAGAAAACTCTCCACTTCTGAAAAGTGATCCATAGTGCTTGACTTGAGAAGCTGATTTAAAGCTCTGAGGAGGCATCCCTAGCCATCATTTATCTTACCCATAAAATACCCGGGAAGGCAAATACACAGTCTTTCTAGGCCATCATCCTGTACAGAAGAGAAATACTCAAAAGACCTCTCTGGAAATTGCTATACTTGCTTCTTTTGGAAACATAAAATCCTCCCCTTGGAGGGGTTGTGCTATGGGAATGAATATCCATCATCTTCTACAGGATATATCTTTACTGCAGTGTTAAGTCAGGCAATTGACATCTGAATTAAAGATTTTATGTACCGCCACTTACCTCTCATATACTATTCACCAACAGGTCTCAATACTTCCTATATGCTATTCACCAACAGGTCTCCATGTGCCTTACAAAGGTTTGTACTACTCCTCTTATTTTAGGAATGGAAAAATCACTCGGAGAAATTACAGGTCTGCAGATCAATCAGGTCAGTCGTCAATAGTCCCCCAGGCAGCTAATGCCAGTGAATCCAGGTCTCCCAGGGGACAAGGCTACTGCCCTGGGTACACAGCTAATTTGGGCGGGCCACCACGCGCCCAAGCTGTGTTTCATGCCATTCCCAAAGCTCTCCTAGGAAAACCAGTGGCATTTTCTACAATTCCTTGCACTGAAACAAGCTGACTCCTCTGCATTTCCTTCCTAGTGAGCAGCGGGACACTTGCCTGTCCTCTCGCCAAGGAAGCAGGTGTAAAAGGCCACGGAAATCTGTCAGCACCAGGTGATTTAGCGGATGCTTCCGGCTGACGTCCAGTGCTCATTCAAGCTGGGTGTGCACAGTGCTAGACCAAAAGGCACGGCAAAAGTTGAGCTGAGCCAGTGCTCGTCACACAGCACATTACTGCTGAACAAGCTCACCCCGATTTACACTGGCTTTAAGCCCCCTACATAAGGATGGGTAATATCCGACCTCTCACGAAACCCTGCTGCTCTTCAAAGCTAGCTCATATTGAACAAATTGGAGCCAGTAGATGGAGTTAACAGATGACCGGTGTTTTGCTGTATTGCAAAGAATCCCTTAGTAGGAGTTGTTAAAGCTGAATTTACTGTGCCATTAAACCACAGGGGATCTCCTGAGCAGCTCCAGCAGAGCAAAGGCGCTGCTCTTACCGCAGCCGCTGCACTTCAGAGCCAGCCCTATAGACCAAAAATGATCTATCAGATCATGAGAAATATGGATACACATTCGAGCCTGTCCCACTTACAGATTTGCGACTTCTGTCAGGAGGACACCACTGACAGTCAAGGGTCAGAAACACCTTAAAGAACCAAGCTGTGCTGGCAAGTCACAACTTTCAGCTGCACAGGACAACTAGAACAGGCAGGAACTGACTGATTTAGGACCAGTTTTGATATATGGAGGTTGTATAAGTTAGCCATGTTTCCTTAAATCACACTTCCTCTTGGAAAAGGGTGAACATAAAAAACTGGTGGTGACAGCTTGACCAAAATCTAGTGCCTCAATATATGCATATATATTGTATATATGTATGTGTGCATATTTATGTACTCACACATAAAGTCAATAATTTGCTTTTAGTAACTAGCTTATTTCAGTTAATTCCAATTCAAGATACTCATTAATGTATTTTTATTTTGCTTTAAAAGCCGCAGCAGTTATTCTACCGCCTTTAAAGCAGAGTTAAGAAGCAAGAGCATACCTCAAGCACAGTACTTAGCAGTGTTTTTTTGCTCTATGATCTGCTTAATGCTTTCACCTTTATATTAAGATTGTCCTCCCTTCTCTCAGCTACAACATCACAAGCTCACAAAGGTTCATCTGCATTAGAGATTAGATTATTTCAAGAGTCAGGAATGGCTGCTGAAACACAAAGTCCCCTTAAAAACCACCATCCCTCTGCTTAGAGTTCCAGTCAGCAGCAAGAGCCCGTCCATGCCTAGTGGCTACGTCACTCTGCGTAAGTGCCGCTGGTGTAGGATCCAGAGGCAGGTTGAATATATGACATTCCAAGAGGGATTGGGAAAAGCCTTGGGTCTCTCTTTACCACTGCAGCTGGGATTACTGTTCAGATAAAGAATGAGAAAGGTTAAGAATTTTGTTGTAATTAGTAAGTGAGGAAGAAAAAAAAAAAAGAATGAAAAGAGGCTTTTCCTTTGAAAACGAACGAATATTCATTTATCTCCCACAACACTGACGCCGAACCATCCCCTACGCTTAACAACCGGAACATGCCGACAGCTGAGTAACCCGGGAAAGGTCGCTGGAGTTGTTGGCACGGCACCTCGAGGCGCCCTCCTCCCGACGGCCCCGCATAGCGCCCCGCATAGCGCCCGTAAGCCCGGAGCCTCACGGAGCGCTCTGCTTTGCAGTCGGTGAAAGCGGGGTGCTTTGGCGCCTTGGAGACGCGGCTCGCTTTCGGAGTCGCGTCTGCTCAAGGGCGCGATCCTTCCATTGCAAGATCAGCTGGGGCAATCAAGCTCTGCAAGACCCTCAATTATCAGCAGCGGGACGAGCAGGCTTAAGGCACACGCGCGTTTTTTACGCGGAGGTGCCGCGTAGCTATTGCCTCGCAGCCGGGCCGTGGGCATTCCCGCGGGATGTTCCCAGCGCCGTCGCGATGCGCTGCGGGAGGCGGGGGCCTACGCCTGGTGCTGAGGCCCTGTATCCTGGCGGGAGTGTCACGGCTGACACCCCACACGGGGATGCAGGAACCACAGCTGCCGGAGCTCGCATCCCGCTTGGCTCCCGTGCGGCTGGCTTGTCACGAGGAGCGCAGGGAAACGCTCCTCATCCAGCCGCAAAACCGAGGCACTTGTGCGATTCCCGCTCCCAGCACCCCCAGGAGCGCCGATCGGCACGCTAAAATAAACTACAAAGCCAAACGATAACAGTAAGAAGTTTGCAAAGAAACGAACACCAACTCCTGAGCGCTCCAAACTTGTTTTCGCCCGCTTAGTGTCGCGCGCCTCCCTCGG
>VZSV01000038.1:1768754-1805845 GCA_013398735.1 Nothocercus julius | reverse complement strand
GGCGCCCGCGGGGGTCCTCGGGGGCAGCCCCTGCAGGGGGGCGGCTGCTGCCCCACGGAAACGAACAGAAAATAAAAAATACAGAGCGCGGCGTCGCCACGCCAGGAGACGGGGTTGGGGTGTCTCGCACAGGAGCTCCCGGCGGCGGGAGTCGTCCGCTTGAGGCGACAGTGGCTCTGCGGAACACGGATCTTCACGAGGGGAGAACAAACGAGACCGTTAGCAGACCACACGCGCAAACGTTCGACCAAGCATCTCCCAAATTACACTTTCACCGTTTTTACAGCTTTTGTGGTTACCAGCATTTCTGTATTCGCTGCCTTCCTATTTTATTGTGTTTTCTTTAATAAGAGCTGAGATTTGAGAGGAAACGAACACATCTGCACACTGTTGCAGAGACCTGCGTCATCCGGGTGTGATGGCCCCGCACGGCCACCTTCTCCTCCAAGCTCGCGCCAGGGCAGCCTCAGACCCTCCCGATGGGTCCCTGTGAGGAGCCGTCACGGCAGCGCCGCTTTTCTGCTCTGAACGGCTCTTACGCCTTCACGGTGTCCTACCTGTGCGATCAGTCTGTAATGTGGGGATGAAGCTCATCCAGGAACCAAGACAAAGCTCACAATGGCTCAAGTCATTCATATCACTTCCCCCTTGGAGGCGGATTTATTTTTAATTGAATTTATGTTATTCTATATTATATCGCTGTGTTTCCAGGAACTTATTCAGTGGGCTTAGCTTAGGTTTCATGCATAGTGCTAAAACTGTATCTTATTTCAGCCCCTAAACATCTTGACGTCACTTGTCCTTTCAGCCATCACACACCTGACCAATAAATGCTATTGCTTTTGGAATATACATCCATCCTTGGAGCATCCCGAGTCCTTGGGAGAACTGTAACTATTTTAATCTATTTAGATCTTTCAGCATAGCTGTTTTCTGTCTGTGTTACAGAGGTCTAGTGCCGTGACTAAGCCCGCAAGGACTGGATGCCTGCATTTCTGAGAGACTTCTCTGCACACTGGTTGCCCCTCTGACCTCCTTGAACTACACGTATTTTTTTTGCAGCGCACGTACTCTAGGAATTAATTTCACTAAAAAAGGGCAAAAACTCTAGAAATTTTTCTAAATTGCTCGCCTTCCAGGAAAAAAATTTAATTCCTTAAAGTGGCACTGCAATAGTGTACATTTGGAACGTTAACATTGTAGCTTTTTTTTGTTGTTTTGCTTTGTTTTGCATCCTTGCTCTGAAAACTAGAACTGAAAAGCCTTCAGGGAACATCTGAGCCTGGCTATATTTTCTTACATGTAGATAGCATCAAAAGCAAAATAATTGACTGCCGCTGCCTGAACAATCAACCTTTTATTACAAAGCTACCAGGAGAGAAGAAGGGGGCCTACTTTCTGGATTTTAAATTAACTTTTCAAGGGAAGGACTGAGGGAGGCTTTCAAACATCAGTCAAGATACTCACCTGTGTTTGTCCAATATTTATCTCACTGTGGGGTAAAGTGGGATTAGAAAAAAAAAAGAATTACAAAGTGTTGAAGCCTTTCAATTTAGGTATTTTGGTAAAAGCAAAATAGCCGATTCAAATATTATCATGTTTCTAAGTTAAGGGATTTTTTTTTTTTTTTCCTGAAATGTCCTGATATCTGATTAACAGATTCTTCCCTTTCATCTGTTTTGGTCCTTGCATCCTGAGGAATCCTTATTTTGTGGGGCTCTGGTTCAGCTGTCTGGAACTGCCTCACAAGCAGCAGCCTGGCAGAGCAAACTGCAGTCGATCACGGAGCAGAACAGACTGCAATTTCCTGAACTGTTTTTCTGTTTTTGGAATATAGCTCCCCTCCTTCTCCCTCCCAAATCCTAGAATTTTCAAATATTAACCCAATTCAGACTTTTAGTTAAATAAAGCAAGTGAAAATATAAAAGGAAGGCTGTTTGAATTTTTTGAGGGAGGCGTAAGCAGGTCTCAGCCAACAACAAAAACTAATGTTTTTAGACTATTTAGGAGCGATCAGTGAACTTATTCTGATGAAAAAAAAGGAATTATATTTTCAGTGGAACCTAGATCCTATGTTAGGGATATGGATTGGAGTGAGATGACAAGGCCAATTATTCCCATCTTTAACACCCCACTGTGCTAATCTGAGGGTGAGATGTGAAATATAGAAAAAAATCCTGATGGCTTTTTGGGATCTGCATAGTGTAGGCTTTGAACTACTAACATATTTAGAGAGTTTTGCAAAGTAAAGATAGTTGTAATGACTGAAATACACTATTCTTCTAATGTTTGCTTCAACAGAAGGAGTAGAGATAAGAGGACCATATTTTCAAACAGATTCTATTATTCTCCAAGGCTGTGGAGATCTGGGTTTCTGCGCAGGGTTACCGAAAGTCAGACTTGTTGGGTGTTCAGTTTGGACACCCCAAAATAAATGAGCCTGAAATCACCACTCTTTGAAAATGTGGTCTGAGGAATGGAATGGCATTAATCAGATCTGATCATCAGGCATACAAGTTACTATCCTAATGCTGGAAGATGCCAAATTATCTGTTTACACTCCACACTCTTTTCCTCCAAACTATTTCTTTCTTTACATGAAGGTTGTTTAAATGGTATGGATAGAGGTGTGACTGTAGACACTGGGACATTTTATCTACCAAATAGCTGTCTCAGAGCACACACGCTGCCTTGCAAAGAACAATTTCATGCTGTGAACAGCAACATACCAACTCTTAAAATATATATATTTTTTAAACCCATCATCATGACACCAAGTAAACTGCTTGACGGTGGGGACTATGCTAAGGGAAGAAATTGTAAAGCATAGAAGTTGTGTCTTTTCTGTGCATTGGCCTTTCATCAGCTGTTGTATCTGCTCTGAGAATCTAAAAATTCCTCCCAGTCTTCAAACACTGAGGACGAACGGCTCCCTTTCTGCAGAGCAGATCACTGCTTTAAACACAATCTCTGCGTGTTACACACGTGTGCTTAACCCCAGCACAGCAAGCACATCCACTCAAATAAGGGCAGAGCCCGCAGGGAGAAGGGTTAAGTGTGGGCACAAACCTTCCCCGAGCTGCAGCTGTGGTTTTAACATTTTGGCATTGGGGCCTCATCTTGGTAACGCCCGTGCAAGAGGACGCCCGTGCTGGGTGCCGAGGGCTCGGTTGTCCCTAGCCCTCCTTCTACGCAGCGAGCGGGCAAGCACAGCTGCAAGCACGGCCGGTGGCCCTGCCTCCCCCCCATGCAAACCCACCCCACCTGGGTGCTCCGGAGTGTGGCATCACGCCAAGAAGGGGCTTCTTGTGCCCTTGAACGTGTCTGCACGGCCGTCCCCAAGGCACGCGCGGACCTGCTTCCCAATGGCTCACCAACACGGATCTTTAAGAACTACGGTGGTACAAAGGCTTGCTAAAGATGATACTGCACTGCAGAGAGAACGCTAATGTTTGAGCTGAGGACCTTTATGTTTTCTATTCAGTGAGGATGGTGCTTGCTTAAGTGTTTATATCAATCATAGCAGATAATGTTTACACAGCAGCCAAGCCTCGTGCAAAACAGCTGGAGGAAAAGATCACCTTCAATAGCTGTCAGTGCCATCTTTGCTTTTAGATAACAAAAGACTGAACAATTCCACCACAGTTTCATCACAGGATCATCAGTGTTTGGGGACAGAGTTTGTGGTCACCTCACAATTTTAGCACCAACTTGGCTGGTTTATTTATGGACAGCTATCTTGTCATCACTGCAGTTGACATGAAACCCTGAAACTTGCCTGAGAACCAAAGTGTGCAATCTGTTATGCTGAATTAAGAGGTGACTTGATCTTGCTCGGCATGTGCATACATAAAGAGAAGATACGCAGTAGCTGGCAGACAAAAACCTGAACAGACACTATGGCTGGATGCTGCAGCTGGACAAATTCAGACTGAAAATACAGCTTTTTTTTTTTTTTTTTCCCCTTAAATCTGTATTTTTTTTAAACAGCATAGGTAGTTATTTGGACAGTTTATTATGAAAAGTGGTGAGCTCTCCAGCATTAGAAAGCTGTCATTCAAGACTAGGTTTGTTTAACACATTATTTTCCAGGTCTACGTGGGCAAATGGTATGGTTATACTATACAGAAGATGACAAGGGATCATCCCTACGTGGTGGGAGAAACCACACAGTTAAGGAGTTGTGATTAATCCCACGAGGCTGCAGCATTGCTAGTGCTCCAGTCACCCAGTTCGACAGTATTCATGTAGTAGCAGCTGAACACATGAAGTCCTTGTTGTGAAGAGCTAACAGAATCACACAATCACAGAATGGTGGAGTTTGGAAGGGACCTCTAGGGATCATCTAGTCCAACCCCCTGCTCAAGCAGAGATACTTAGAGCAACAGACACATCTTTCTGGCCCCTAACCAATAGGTAGCTAAGGAAAGTGCTCTAAGCAAAGCACTTTCATGCAGGAGATCTGTGAGGTCCAAGAGTAGAAAATCCTCATCCAGTGGAACAAAAAATTCCAGGTGGGAAAGATCAGTTCTCCAAGATTTGAGAGACTCAGGAAGGGCACAAATGCTGCTCCTAGGGGACTGTGGGGAGGAGAGCTGGGAAGCTGGAAGGATACCCACCTAAACCTTGGCTAACTCACCACAGGACTGAGGAGCCAGAGGCAGGGAAATGCAGGCAGCTGCTTTGCGGTTCTATCCAGCTCTTCGTACTGGCTGGCATAGCAAAAAAAAAAAAAAAAAAAAAAAAAAAAAAAAAAAAAAAAAAATTCAACAGAGGAACAGATTAGACCATGTAACGTGCGGCTGAGAGACATGTTATCAGTGTGCAAATCAGCAATTTGTCCTTGCAGGAAGGCCAGCGCCAGCATACCTCTATAAACTCAGGGAACAAAATGACCCTGTTATTTGTATTCATAAACCAGCCTCAGCCCCAAAACAGAGCAAAACACAAGTGAGAGAAGCCAATCTCCGCAGCAGAAAAGGGAGTTGAGTCCAACTGAAGCAGTACCCAGAGGTGCACGCACCAGGGTTTTAGAATATGCAGAGCACTTCTCATGACTAGAGGTGCTGATTGGATCCTTCCCTAGTGTTAGTGTTACAAGCAGATACGCACTGAGCATATAAGAAGAGCATATAAAGCTTCTGATACCTGCTAGTCCTGCATGAGTTAATGAAAAAACAGGTGCAGCAATGCAGGACACTTTGCAGGACATTCTCCTGTTTTAGGCTGCTGAAAGCAACTCTTGCAAGGGAAATAGAGGCCAGGACTCAGGAATCCTGGCAAGTAAATAGAAGAGCGAAGGATTTTTCAATTATGGTTGTATATTCTGGGGAACAGTATGAGTTCTCTACTGGCAGTCTAGTAACAGCTGCTGTTTGTGTGTGTGTGTGTGTGTGGTTTTTTTTTTTTTTTTCCTGATTTCTAAAGGAATCAGGAAAACTAGTTTTGTCAGATTTCTCAATTCATTCAATCTTTTTTGACAATTGCTGGCGTTTGGACCACCTAGAAATGGCTCAACCTGGTAGCCTACCGAGCGGCCGGGGGCTGCGTTTCTGCTTTCGAGGGGGCTTGGCATTTGCGCAGAACAAAGGCTTCCGCCTGTGGCCGGCCTGCCTGGAGACAGCTCGTCCTGTCAACTCATTTATCACCCTCTCAACCAGCCACTGAGCATGAATAATGCGTGAGGGGGGAAGAAAGGAAGGTTTTCATTTGGGAATTTCAGGAGGCCGGAAAAAGAGCTGATGCAAGTTAAGGCTGCCCAAGCTCTTTGACCTGTAAGAAAAACATATCAGGAAAGATTTTACTAATTGCTCATAGTACATCAAAAAGACAACCTTTCCATCAAAGAAAACCTCATTACTGGGGTCTTTACATCATATGAATTGGCACAGCCCTGTGGATTGCAGTATTAGATCACAGTGTATAGAGGATGCTCTGGAGTGGATATAGTCCTCATTACTAATACATGGGGGAATTAACTCCATCATATATTTGTGAATGGCTGGCTTAATGCTGAATATGAGACAATTTTGGCTCATGAAATTTGTTACAACATAAACATCCCCATAAACCCCACTATTAAGAAGCCTGATGTCCTGTGGACTTTGAAGTTGGCTGGCCTTAATCTCCAAGAAACTCAGGCTGCATAGGGGGATTTGTGAGGTCTCTCTCCTCAGTGTAGCTTTTCTCTAAAAAGCCATCTTTGATGACGACGTTTTTCTTGTCATTTATAATAATTTGACATATTTTAGTACTATTTCCTTTGGTGAAATTTAGTTAAAATTGATCAACAGGTTAAAAGATTCTGCAGAAATATGGAACAAATAGTGTGACAGGTTAATTTACATCTCCTTTGTGCCCTCAGAAGGCTTCTCAGAAATCTTTCATATATTTATATATATATTTATATGGATATCTGATGCACTGAGATATGTTTGCACACACGTGTGTGTGTGTAATTAAAGTATTGTCTCCTGGATCCAGAGAATTATTAAATAACATAATCACAGTATATAGCACCTGACAAAATCAGTGTGGTTCTCAGAATAACCAGTCAAGTCATTTATTATTCATCTTCCTCACAAGAATTCAGTCAGAAACTTGGGGACCAAACTGCATTAGTGTGGGTGAATAAAGGTCATCCATCAAACTTGAATGCTACTTTTTTAAAGAGGGATGTCATGATAACTATGTCATGAAAAAGTTGTGACTGCTTAAGCCCAAGAATACTGTGTTGAATAAAAATAACTCCTTCCATCCACACGTCACCAGTTCCTAGAAAGCGTTTCACATGGTCCTATGATTATAACATGCATTAATTTAGAAATCATGCTTACTACTTTTCACTTCCCGATGGATTACAATAGCAATGAGGAAAGCGGCCATGCTGGCCTTGTGCTAGAGGAGAGCTACATTTTTCTGGCCTCTCGTGATGCCACTGCGTATTTCCTGTTCGTAACCTGTCCAGAGTGCATGGCCAGCATATTCCTCTAATCTCAAGTGTTTTCCGTATCTTGGAGAGTGATGCATTGAAGGGAGCAGGAATGTCAACAGCAGCTGTTATATCAAAGTGCCTTTTGATATATCAAGTGCGCTTGTGAAATCTCTCCTGTTCTTGAGCAGTAGCTATCTTCTCTGAGGAGACATTTCTCAGGTTTTAGTTTTGAAACGAATAAGTTGTTACTGTGAAGCTCTGCCAGAGCTAGAATCAACTCTTCAGTAGCTTGGTCCCCGTTCCTGTATTTTAGTGCGTGTTCCTGCATTGCCAGCACTGAGTAGAACTTTTACTTGCTCTTTCCCAAGTCTCTAATTAGTGCAATATTTTGATTTCTGTTCCCTCCTCTCCTGCACGTAACATATGCAAGTTACACTGGAAGCAATTCATCTGCAGGGTGGGCATCCCACTCTCTTTTGATGCATCAGATGTCCTTCCAGATCAGGGTCGGAGATGCATCAGAACTTGCATATGTTACGTGCAGGAGAGGAGGGAACAAAAGTCAAAATATTGCACTAATTAGAGACTTGGGAAAGAGCAAGTGGAAGTTCTACTCAGTGCTGGCAATGCAGGAACGCGCACTAAAATAGAGGAACGGGGACCAAGCTATTGGAGAGTTGATTCTAGCCGACCCTAATCTGGAAGGGCTGCTTTCAGAAAGGAAGCTGTCCTTGCTAGGAAAGACTTTTGCTAACCAGTTACTCTACGGTGCACAGCACCGTGAAGCCAACCGTGGCCTTTATTATAATACAACTGCACAATATTTTGGAAGAAAGGTTGCATCTGAAAAATGCCATACTGGATAACTGCACATTCCCCTGCCGAATGGTTATAAGCAGCTGGATTACAAGTTTTAGAGGACGTTTGTAAATAATGTATAGGAATGGCTAAATCAGGGAGAAAGTGTGAGAAAAAATAATTATTCGGACAAATATTTTAACTAACTACACTAAGCACAAAGTATGGGATACCACGGATCTAGGGCAGGAATACACTAGCATCCAATGAAGTAGTTTTTGTTACAAAGCTTAAGCCTTCTAAGTGCGTAAAAACCATGAACATCTTTGCTAGCTACCAAGATCTTTGTGAGGTCACCTATTCTAGAGACTTAGAGCAGCCTGAACAATGGAGTGTCACTAAGAGAACGTTCGGAAGAAAACTTGAGCTTTTGTCATTTTTGATGAACCAAAACAGGGATAATGTACAGCAAAAAGAAAGTCCTACAGTTACCAAGAAGCTGTGTTTTGGGTACTTTTGGATTTAGGGTACTTTAGGTACTTTTGCATTTTAAATATTCCGTAATATTATTTACATAGATGAAGAGCCCTGTCAGTGCTTGCTAACAGATTTGCATTGCTTTCCAGTTCCCTCTGCCCTTCAGAAACAGAAAACAACCTGAAAATCCCTGAGAGCTTTTGGAGCTCACCACAGGCCCACGCTTAGTAATCACCTAACTGCAAGACACTGATTGTATCTGTAAAGTCCTCAAAACACAGCATGTTCGGGAAAAAACAAATCACCCTGGAAGCTGCACTGTCTCTGTGAGGAAGAATATGATATGATATTTGTCTATGTTGTAGTGGGGTTTACAAAGAATATGGATTTGGAGAAAGAAAGGGCAAATCAGTTCAACTACTGCCATTATTCTTGTCACTTAAACTTGGAATATATTTTAATTCCACGAAAGTGGCATTTTGGAGCTTTGGTGGCCGCTAGTGCAGATGCAACACCCTTCCCCCCAAACAGCGGCAGTGCTTAATAAGACAGTGGGAAAGAAAAAAAAAAAGAAAAAAAACCCCAACTCAATGAAAATTCAGAGAGCCCCGTTGCCCCAGACGAGTCTCACTTGTGCACAGAGCTTTCAGTAAGACGGGCATGGCTTTACTTACCTAGATGAGTGCACGGGTGCACACGCAGACACGCAGTGCCTTTGCTTTAAGAACCCCTCCATGGACAGTGCAAAATGGAGGTGCAGCTACCCAGAGAAGACAGGGAAACTGGAAGAGCTCCGAGGAAAATCCAAGGAAGATGCTGGGAGACTCCCATGCAGCTCAGGGAAATGAAGTAGCCAGTGTGGTGATGACAAGGACCACTAGCAGACGGGGTGTACGATGGGTTATAATGACCAGGCCTTGGCACTACCCACCTGGATGTCAGGACGGTTCATGGGCCACAGCTGTGATTAATTTAGTGCTCATCAATGTCTACTGCATGGGCTCCACTGAAGAGCAATTCTTTGTTTCTAATAGCTTAAATAATAAATGTTTCCTACAGTTACTCTTCACAACATCTTTCTAAAACAGATATTGCTGGTAATAATAAGTAAATACCTAGTTAATACTAGGTAATCCAATTTAGCTATGGGCAGCTCTGGCAGAGATGCCTTTTTGCAAGGTGTCACTCCACTCATTGCTCCAGGAAATCAGCAGTTCTGCAGTTGCTTTCAGTAAAAGCAGGACTCGATCGAGAGACAGGGAGCGTTTGAGAGCCTGCCCCTCCTCAGGGCAGACAGGCAGGACTCCGACGCCAAGGTAGAGCGGATAGAGAAGCACTCAGATTCGTTCCGTCTGAGCAGACATGCACGCCCGCCCCGTGCACGCTCCGGGATTGAAGGCAGATCCTCTTTCCATCCATTATTCAAACCAGAAATGTTATCTTCTTGTGCTCAGATTTCCATCAGCTTGAGGCAAATCACAGGAGAACTCAGGGTGGCCCGGAGATGGGCAAAAGGGATGTTTTGACACCTTCCAGTAACACTAAGCGCTGTCTGTTTCAGGAGGATGTTCTATCTGGGCATCAACCAGCCCCTGTGCTATCCATTGACTTCACTTATGTGGCTCCTGCCTTACAACGAAATCCAGCGTGGGGGCATTAGGAACAAGCAGCAGTTCAGGGCACTTGAAACCAATTTTTCTTCTGTCCACTTTTCCATTATTTTGGAGCCAGTCTGTATGTTACTTTGGGATAATCAACAAAATAGCCTGCACTTAAGGCTTGATTAAGTGAAATTAAGTGAAATTAATTATTATTCTTTCAAAATGTAACATTCATATGAAGAATATTAATCCAGTCTAATCCTTAGAGTGTTTTTTACCTTCCTATTCACTCAGATTTACCAGAACTAGAAAAACCTTTTGCGTTTGGACGCGGTGTCTCGATACATATGTATTTATTGTACCAGTCAATTTCATGCACCCTTAAAATAAATGCTCACAATTTTGAACTAAAAGCACAATGAGAAATGATCTAATGGCCGAAATTCTTGACTTAAATTAGGAATAAAATACATCCTCTCACAGGTTTGCTGAGCAACAACCTTTACCTGTCTCAGCACCTGTAAATGAGGAATTAAGGCACTGATCTCAATGTATGAAGTGCTTCGGGACTTTCAGGTAGGCAGTGTATTATTCTCAAAAAAAATCCTCCTTCCTTTACAGTATAGAGTAGTCCAATGACTAATCAGTGTCTACTGGACTGATTTCTCCCCTTCCAGGGGAAAAAATAAGGAAAAAAAGAGAAGACAGAACACTAAGCAAGAAAAATTGTGAATTGACAGTTCCTGTCTGCTCCCAGCAAACAGCAAGGATTTTTGAGCTAATGCCCACCTACCACTTAATGCTCCGAGAGCAGCTCTGGGCACACTCGCGGCCACAAGGCAGGTCTGCTCGAGGGCCACGCACTCCTCCCGGCAGCTCTCCCGTGTCCCGCAGGACTGTGAGGCCTGGGACGGACGGTGCAGTGCGCGGGGAACGCTGCACGGTTCATGGTTCAGCAGGCCCCGCCGCAGGCAGCCCTGGGCTCCAGGGCACCAGACACTGCAACTGCAGCCGGGCCTGCGGGCACTCCAAAGAGGTGGCAGAAAAAACTCAAGCATATAAAACAGTCAAAGTGTATAAAGCAGAAACTGCAAACCAGGTAGAGCGACACGAGAGAAACCAAAGCTATTCCCAAGACAAAATGTTTATTGTACTTTTTTTTCAAATGGTTATCCATTTGCAGTCTTTAAATAAAAAGGTATACGTGTCGCGGGCCAGTCGAGTACACATCCTTACAAGACAACACCATTCCTTAGTGATTAATGTTCAGCAATTGATCAGCAGTTACAAATTTAGGACCTTGGATGCAAAAATCATACACAGGGGAAAGACCATGCCAGTATTAGGAAAAACAGGGTTTGCAGAACAGCGTCCTAATCATTCAGTTCCAGTAGCATATCACAGTTTCATAATTAGTAGTAAATATTAGTGGGGAAAAATACAATGTCAAGCTGAATTGTCTCAAGCATCAAAAAGCCAGTACAAACAAATGGTGAAACATCTGCAGAAAGTAAAATAAATTATTGCAGTTACTGAAACCACTTCTTGTCTGAAAATAATATCATAGACTGAAAGTCGCATAGAAAGCCTTTCTTTGGATTTCCCACTGAACAGGCTTCTGTACCAAACAGCAATAAAGATTTAAGGTTTCAGAGGAAATAAGAACAGTGGAATAATGCAGAAATCATCTTAAAATATATATTAATTTACCACATTTAGCTTATATAGCCCTTTATGTATGTTACAAAACACTACTGTTCTACATACTGCATGTAAAAAAGAAAAAGTTTATACATATATATATGTGTGTGTGTGTTTACCTATAAAGGCAAAGCCAGACAGCTTGATATTTAAAACAAAAGACAAGCATAAGCAGACACACTGGGAGTTACGCTGTAATAAGGAGTGTGTACTCCACATGTGCGTTAGTATAACAACATACAACAACCTTCAAACACTTTTTTCATGGCCTAAGAAGAGTGTTTTCTCTGTATCAACTCTGCCAGTTATTTCCCCAATTCCCACGAATGTCTCATATCACTTAACTTCTGGCTGTCGCTGCTATATTTAGCACAGAATCAGAAGGCAAAGATAAGGCAGAATAACCTTTCAGATCCCTGAATATCTGACAACATTCACATGATCTTCCTGAACTACTGCAAAACTCTTCAGGAGCTCAAGAAATGGCAG
Organism: Nothocercus julius; assembly: GCA_013398735.1. Taxonomy (NCBI): domain Eukaryota; kingdom Metazoa; phylum Chordata; class Aves; order Tinamiformes; family Tinamidae; genus Nothocercus; species Nothocercus julius. The sequence continues at coordinate 1,793,845 of VZSV01000038.1, read as the reverse complement.
CCCTGAGCTGAAGCACCTTCCCTTACGAAGCTGCCCTGACACTTAATTCCAGGGTGATCCAAGCTACTCAAGTACAGATGATTATTCCCACGCATCCTCTTTGTTTTAGCAAGTACCAAAGGAGACACTAAAGCTTCAGGAAGGGTTTTTCCTCGCAATTTCTGGTCTATGAACACCACTGTAGAAGGTAGTCACTTCTGATAGTGCTCAGAAGTCTGGACTGGATGTTCAGGCTGTTAAGCTCTATGAATCTCAACGTTGCAAGTGTGACTCCACTTTTTATGTGCCTAGCATATATTTTACCAAAAAGCTTGCAGTTCAGTATATAAACTGCGTACTTTCTTCGCTGTTTGTAAAGAAAAGTGAAATAAAAAATTTTATCAATCTTCTCTTGCATCAAGTCAACAAAAACAAAAAATCACACTCCGGTGCTCACAGCTGAGCATCACAAGTTCTCTGATAACAATTCAAATTTACCTTCTTGATAAAGCAAAAGTACCTAAAAAAAACCAAACTGAGGTACCTAGGTATGACAGAGAGAGGCCTTTGAGGAGCTTTCAGGGCTTGTCACCCGACTTGAATCAGAACCTACTACATTTTTTTTTTTTCCCAGCGCAAGAGCAGCATCAGGACCCATCACTTCTCTGTGGAGGCTGGTTCAAGGCCGCGGTCCAGCAGATGTGCCAGCCTCTGGCTGGCACGGACTGGGGTGCGCTTGGCCCACGGGTGCACAGGCCTCTTGACAAGACCAGCACGAGCTACCAGGGAACACCCCAAAAGTTCCTTGGACTCTTGTGCGCCTGAGGGTTAAACTAGAAAAAGAGCATAATAGTTGTGAGCAGTGGATATCCCAGGAGTGTCCTTCCCCATGCTAGCTATACCAAAAAAGAACCATCATATGGATAGCACTAAGACAAACCCCAAGCTCCAAGACTCAGAAGCCACAGGTCAAAATCTCCCATTTGTTTTTCTGGATTGGGATTCTTGAGGATTGTAACAACCAGGAACGGTAAGAGAGAAATGCAGAAATACAAAAAAGCAAGGATTAAAAACCAGAAGGGGAAGCAACGATCCCCCTCTAGTGATCCCTTTAAAATAGTATACTTAAAAACTTTAAATTCACTTAAAAATTGCTTTCAAAATAGTCTGATAGTTTGAGACTTCCAAAAACCATGATACTGTTCAATGGAGGTCATTAAAACATCCCTATAGCCTTATGAATACCTGCTACCACTTGTTTCCATTAATATTCCTTAAAAGAATAAAAACATGCAAAACATCAAAATTTCAATATGTATACACAATAAAAATGAATAGTAATAGAAAAACTCCTTATATTTCAAGGTGACTGACTTGCTTCAGCCTCCATTAAAACTAGTGGGATTCTTCCCACTGCGTCCAATAGATTTTGGACTGGGCCTTCATGAGAGACGAGCAAATATTGTTTGTGTCTTATATTGTTAGACCACACAGGCAGTGCAGTTGTGTAGATACACTAGGTATATAGTGCAAGTTTTGAACTGCTTATCTAAAAACAGTTGTTTTAGCCAGCAAACGTCAGTCACCAGGCGAATGCGACATGCAATGCCAAACTAGGCTGAGAATCAAACAAAAAACCCCAGCATCCCCTCAGACACGTTCATGTTGTTACAGTTGCCTAGTGAGCAGCTTTGTATGAAGCTTAATGATACATCCACTTTAACCCAAATATAAATTGGAAAGGCAGAAAGCTGCATTAGTACAATGGCCTGATTGATTTTATATGTGCTCTGGGTGACATTGAAGGCAGGATATCATCTCTTTGACAGGCTTCCCTTCATAGCAGATTTGATATACAGCAGTGAATAGTGGAAACCTAAGGAAAGAGGAGAGGAAGTAAATGCAGCATAAGATTATTTCCCTCATTTAATAGGATATTATAAAATTAAATAGAAGGGAAGAAGGAAAAAGAGACTGAAAAATCACTTTCTCTTTGTATTTGTCAAGAATTCATGCTGGGTTGAAAAATTTTGCATAAATAAGACCCTACACACATCCCTAGAATCAATCACTCTCTCAAAAGCCTAGCTAGATACAACAGAGACATTCATTATGTAGAGCACAACCATTAACTTATTTAAAGAAAATGAAAATGAAAAAGAAAAAAAATGCTTGCATCTTTCCTTGATAATCTTATTGCAGTGCTAATCTATGGACAAAAAAGATGATTGGCCTGTCAGTTAAATATTATCTCTCAACAATAATTTGATAATGTAACTGCAAAATATGAGAATGACACAGGAAGAATTTGAAGGTCACATTTTTAATGACAAGAGTCTAAAACTAAAAATGGATTTTGGAATACTACACTCAAATTCTTTTTTCCTTTTAAAAAATTGGCTATGTTTCCAACAAGTCCCAAGTTATTCAAGCTTCTTTGACAACATGAAGGGCTATTACAACCAAGACACTTTACAGAAATTTCATTTATTTTTTGACCTTCACTCAGCCTGAATAGTGAGAACTAGACAAGTCCAATTTTCAGGCAGAGCTTGATGGATTTTAGGGATTAATTATCTATTCACCTACATAACTATGTAGTTTTGGTGTGGCTTTATCTACTCATAAATTCTGGCCAAAAGCACTAACTTACTTTGACTGAATAAAAAAATAAGGAATATTGGATAGGCAGAAATAGTTAATTTGAGTGATTCCAAACAGATCTGAAGCAGGAGCTTTCAGCTTTTCATCCGGAAGGTGATCCATCCCTCAGTCTGTGCTACACTGAAGCAGCTCTGGTGCCTCTGGCCAGCTCTGAACTGTGCCATAGAGCAATCCCTCTGCTCACAGGTCTCAGGAAGCAGCAGAATTCACCAGCAAAGCAAAGAGCAGCCCAGTTAGGAGTCCCCTCGCAGCACAGAGAGAACAGCGCTCTCGCAGACAGATGCAGGATTCGCACCGGGGCGAATGCATCACTTCCCAATACCGGGCAAAGCAAAATGTGCGGGAAGGCACATCACTGCAAATTTAATCCTTTGTTTCCATGGCTTTTATTACAAGTGCTTGAAAATGAAGTGTTGTATTTTCAATTATCAAAAGCATTTTGATGTCCTGCTATGAAATGCAAGTTCATTTTTTTGTGCTTATTTTTGTGGAAAACCAGGCAAAACCACCAGAGAGAGTAAATATTATTTCAGGTCAATCCATCTGACTTTCGATTTTTGTTTTATTTCAGCAGTGGAATCAATAGTAGCATATAGCCACACAACTCTTGTTTCCAAACAAATACTACAATATTTAAGTTGCAAAGACTTACTAGAGAGTACAAAGAAAAAATAACTACACAAATAGTTTGCATTTCTTAACAAGGAAATGGCTGGGGGGAAGCTGCGTTTACTTTTAACACAAAAGATTAAAATGTGGAGACTAAAATCAAAAGTGCCAGGCCCACGTGAGGTTTCTGCTGGAGAGCGCCACAAAACATACTGTGCACCTACTGAAACAAAAGCAAGTTTCACGTTTCTTTAGATGCAGTACTGTGAAGTATCAGGGAGCTTGGAGAGGGACCACTACCTCGGCCCACATCTCAGTACATAACTCCTGCTGCTCACTGCAGAGAACTTCACCGGAGCAGCGCGCGGCAGCGGGAGAGGCTCTTACAGCAGTGCTATACTCTGGTGTGTCGCGCTTCACGCAGCCCAGATGGAAGCGGGGCCGGCTGCAGGATCTAGCGGCAAACTCCCAATGTGCCTTAGGTCAGGGCATAGCAGGAGGGTTAGTGCTACAAGCGGTGCCGAGATGAAAGACTGAGCGGCGCAGCAAAGATGGCAGCAAACACCGCTGGGCACCAGGCCTACTACCAAAGTGCCCCCGCTGAACCTTGCTGACTGTTACGTATTCCTGCGCAACCTTGGGGCTCTATTTGCAGGATGAGGGAATGAAATTTTACTCTTTCTTGACTCTTACCTCTGCACCTCAAAACTATTACTGTGTTTTGTGTTTTAAGGCAACAGTAAGACCTATAGTTTTCAAAAAATAGCTTGAAAGTTACTTTCAAAAATCTTGTCGAGACTTTTCATGAAAAAACAGTACAGGCTTGGTAGATCAAATGGAAACAAGCAACTCTCCTATTCCATATTTTTCATTAAAACCATAACCCAATTATGTGCACTACTTGCTGTGGGATGGAACAGGGAAAAAAACAATACAAACCAAAAAAAACAAAACAACAACAAAACCCCCCAAACATAGCACCTATTTTATTTTGGGTATCATAAACAGGAAAGACTAAAGTCAACATTTTAATAAGATTTTTCTGCAGATAGCTAAATTGCTATACAAGGCAGTGCCAGGATTTACTCCTAAAGATAATCAGGAGTCCTCTGACTGGGAAGGGGTCCCAGTCCTCTGACTGGGAAGTCATTTATTTTTCCAATTCAGCTTGATCTGAGAAGAGGAAGAGATGCATCCCTTAATCTCATAAAAGACAACTGTGTATGTGGCTTCTGGAACCATGTATGTGTTGATTAAAATGAGTAAAGACAAAGAAGGCAGGACAACTTCCTTTACTTCATGCCACACACACACACAAACACACACACACACACACACACACACACACAATCTAGACAAGGAGATGGCAGTTTTATCCCATAACAAACTGGAAGTCACATAAGGAAAGAGAACTACAGTATCAAGCTAGAACCCATATGGACAGACAAAGCCACTTTTTTTCAGCACATCACCTGTACTGCTGTAACAAAACTCCTCTTCCTTGGAGATAGGCAATTAATTTACTACTATGAAACAGGCTATAGAGCCTCCTTACAAGGCTCTAAGAAGATCTGCTTCTGTTTTCATGTATTTTATTCACTTCAAATGTTTCACACACTTAGCTATCCCCACAGGGAGAGGCCACCATATATTCTCCACATATGTGAAAAGTCTTCCATTTAATACCATGCTATCAGTTCAAACAGAAGTGTATTAAAGCAAATATTCTTTTCCATTTTTATCCATTATTCCTGTGTTTTTAACTGGGGACTAAACTGCTTTTGTTATAGTGATTTGCTTTTCAGTCATTACTTTCAGGAAAATCTCAAGATCAAGGAAGCAAAAGAAGTTAAGAACATAAAAAAGGGAAGAGGAGGAAGTTGCTCTATTTGTTCTTACTCACTTTTCTACCATTCCTTTCTGCTTGAGGATGCGATACACTTCTGCAGAAGTCTGCGGTCCTTGCAGTTTCTGACCATTCAGCATTTCTTGCTCCAATTCTTCAATAGACTAAATAACAGAGGGGAAAAAATTAAAAAAAGAGTTACAATAGTTTTTATAATCTGGATGGAAAAAACAGGTGTTACTGAGGGGTGTATTTTCCTGCCTCAAAAGCCAAACTGGGGAAAAGGCTGTACTAGTGAGTGAGCAAATATGTCACTTGTATTCCCCTTTTAAATGGTCTCCGTATTGCATCCAAATCTCACATACCTCCGATTCTTTCTCTCCCCTCTTTCTCTTTTGTAAACACCTGTCCTTTTGAAATACCTTTCCATGGATTCTAACCTTGTAACATTCAAGAATGAGAGGAGTAAGAAGGGTGCTCACTAAGCACAGCTAATATGCCTCAGATATTATGACTGCAAAAAAACAGGAGCGCCAGTGCTTACAACCAGGGATTTTTACGGATAAGGTACCTTTCCAGTTTTCACAAATGCTTCCGCCACCCGTCGATTCCGGCCACCATAGCATGTTGTGATAAGATCGGCAACTCCGCAGCTCTCCAGGAAGGTGGCAGTAGACACCTGTCCTTTGCAGAAGATTCTGGCAAAGGCAATCATCTCCATTAGGCCAAGGCGAATAACAGCAGCTTTGGTATTGTCTCCACAGCGAAGGCCATCACAAAACCCAGCTCCTACTGCCACTATATTCTATCGAGAAGAAGGAAAAAAACCAGAAAGAGTCAATTACTCTTTAGAGAATCACAGGAGACACCAATGAAACATAATGTAAGTATCCTTAAGAACTGCATACACAGCTGTTTATGGGATAACCTCAAAATAAATGAAGTCTTGTATTTGGAAAGTATTTCCAAGAACAAAAGCATAGTTAAAGTTTTGGAAGAAGCTGCCCTGCAGGCAGTGGAACTATTACCATTGACTAGGACCAGGTGAAACTGCATGCAAACAAGGTTTGTCTAGATTCAGCTAATCCTTTCCAGAGGCAGAGGATTACAGGTAGACAGATGGGCAGAGGATCTACCCTTACTGTGGAGGATAGAGCTACACTGACACCTCAAACCTCGAGCCTTATTTTCTTTGCGATTAAAGCAAGACTGAATCTCAGAAATGTTTGTTCACTTTCATGCTAACATGCTGTGTGACTAAATTCAGCTAGACTAATAGCATTCCTCCCTTCTAAATATGCAGAGTTCTTAGACCCAGAATAGTTAATAAAGGCTTCCCTGGAGGTTCATGGCACACTGAGACCTTTCTTAAGCACAAAAAGATTCTCTCCGTAGACCTGGTCACACCCCTCTAAAAAGAAGGTACTGTTTCTTCAGGACCAAGGAGCTGTACAATCCCTTTTTTGGCTTACAAATATAAAAGGTAGATCAGTTGAGAGACTTTTGAACAAAATGACTGTAAAAATTGTTTTCTTGACTGAAAAATAACAAGATAACCCACTAGAAGGCAAAGATTTGCCATAGTTTGCTCATCTTCCTCTCAAACTACTCCAAAACAGATGGGGCTGTGAGGCCCTGGTATAGCAGACAAGGAAGGATATGGTAGCATGTTCCTGCATCACTAACAGCAGCAGCCACCTCAGCTCAAACCAGAGGATAACCGCCACCTCAGCTCAAACCAGAGGATAACCAAGGGCATTAGCAGCCCTTGAACTGTGACTTGCTGAAGCAGCAGTGGCAGCATTAGGAAGCTGCTAATGAAGGCAAGACAGTTAACAGCTGTTTTTGTTCCCTCTGTTGGATTAGGGGATCCAAAGGCCGCAGGCAGCCGTAGTGCAGTGAAGCTGCCTCTTGCCCACGAACGGGGCCAGGGGACTGCTTTCTGAGCAGGCAGCTGAGGTCTAAGGTGACCCTTGGAAACTGTGCTCAAAGTGCACACATGAGGCATGACAGCAGCAAAAGATGATCAGACCTTTAAAGCTGTCACTTCAGATCATCTTGGCTTAAATCTTCACTTTGATGATTCAGGCAAAGCGTTTTTACACGAGACACCTCTGCCAGGGCAACAGGCCATCACCTCCGATATCTTTTCACAGGGTGGTAAAAAAGTTTCAGGCTGAATAACCCATTTAACTGGAACTTGCATGTATCTGAAGTCTGAAATATTTAGTACTTGGATAAAAAAAAGAAAATAGTCTTGTTTCTGAACAACCTCTGGACATTTTCCATGCACTTCTCAAACACTCCAGCACTACATAAAGCTTCCTCTTCCCTCCAACTTTGCCTCCGTTGACTTTCCTTCCCACTTTCGAAGCAGCCTGTCCTATCACACCTTATAACATGATTTGGCCCAAGGCACTTTGCTGTATGTTTCTACCTACTGTAATGTTTGCCTTTGGAGCAAGGGAAAATCTGTTTCAAGCAAAACCTGTTTCACTGTTTGTTTTCACTGTTAGTAAAAATTATGTTTTGATGTCGCTTTCCGGTATTAAAAAGACTCTTATCTAAATTCATTCACATATTTTAGGAAAAAACATGGGAAAAAAAATTCTAACTCAGATGATTCCAACATTAATATGTTCTTTCTGGAGAAAATGGGGAGGTGTTTGTTACAAGTTTGTTTTGGCCACACTGGGGGAAGATGGGTAAAAGGATTTCAGAATCTTACATATTCCCACAGACCAAATTCTAAGAATTACTACTCTAGACTAGTCAGAAAATATGAATCTCCTGTATAAAATTCACTTGATCTTGCAAGAAGATTAAACAATCATAATCTATCAGTAGTTTCTTATACTCTTAATAAAGTCTTTTCAGCTATGTTTCATTATTCTCTCTAAGCAAAAAATGGTAGACAAGCAATGTAGTAGTAGCAGTGATGGTAGGGTTTCCATTTGACTACTCAGTGTGGCAAATAGATTTTCAGATGCTCAGATGATGGGTTCCACATACCTTTCCGCTTTCGTCTCCAAACCCAAAACAAAAATATCACAAACTTTAGCCCATCTATCAGGAGTTTAAACTAGAAGTTTAACACCATCTCTGATTTAAAGGACAAGTAACATCTTCCTCATGGCAATGTATTTCAAAGTATTTCTCAAGGAACAATAGTATCATTGTTTCCACTTTACATAGAAGAAAAACAGAGCTATAAAAGCGAAGTGGTAGAGCTGTGAATAACAGAGCATTCCCTCTTCTTGATGTCCCCACTATACCCTCAGGATTAATAAGGTCAAAACAAATTTTTAGAGACTCCTTCTGTCACAACAAGAATGATCCTTTTCATATTGTTGACATTAATAACTTCTCTTACCCTACTGCTGAATATGCATTTAATTATTTAAGAGATGTCAGCTTCAAGTACCATCTGCTATCTATAATATTTAATCAGTATTCCTACTAAAGTGAAGCAGAAATATGCTGAACACTTCTATTGCCAAAGCCTACACCTGTAGTTACAAGCGTTCCTGCAAATGCAATGAGTTCACATTTGTGCAAGAGAAGAGGCAAATGTTCACTACCTTGGCATATAAAACACAGCGGGGGGAGATCAAGGGCCAGGTAAGCAACAGTGACCATAGTCTGCAAACAAGCTTGCTGTTCTAAGGTTCAAAAGCACTGTCACAATTACCCCAAAATAAAAGCAACTCAGTGTTCCTTTTGGCCTGGGGGATGAACAGCACTCAAAACCATTTTACACCTGAGTGAATACCTTTCTCCCATCTTGGCATCAGCAGCTTTTTTCATCTAAGCATGCATCCTGCAAGCAAGAGGCACCCGAGTCATTTTTATATTGCAAATGTTTTGAAAGTATTAAAACATTTTGCAGGACATTTGACTTTAGCAAATCTAATATCCAAAAGCCAGTGCTAGTCTGAGTACTAAGTACTCCAGAGCTAGGACAGAACTCAGTTATTTTATCACTGGGATGTTGAAACTAAACTCCAGAGAGAAAAAAAAAAAAAAAAAAAAAAAAAAACGTTGTTGCCAGGCAGTGCTCAGAGCATGTTTCTGAGTTAATGAGAAAAATTGTCTTCTCTTTGCAGCTGACCTGATATAAGCAAGCCAGAAGTCAAAAATGCAAGGTCATTGATGCCAGCAGGCTACTGAGACCGCAGACTCTGCTGATAGATTTTCCTACAGAGGGTCAGTGCTCAGGAACATCATTTCCAGCTGAACAGTCCTACTCAGTTTAAAACAATAAGTTTATGGAGTGGTCATGCAGACGGCTTGAGAGGCTATTTCTCAGGCCACGTTTACCTCTCCATAATTAAATGAATCAGAGAACTAAGCAGAGATGTTAATTCCCCTGGGACATCCAATCTTCCTTCAAGTAGTGCCACAGCCCAACACAGTCCATTTTCTCTCCTGCTTACAGCATGAATTTGGAGGACTGCCTCACTTCCACTGTGGCTGAGAGAGGTCAAATGGAAACTCAACAAATCAAAGACTATAAGCAGGGCTGTCAAAGAAGTTCAGCATAAATTGTTTGTCTACTCATGGTAAACTAGAACATGAATAATGAATTTCCTTACCACTTCATCTCAGAAAATTGCAATTACCACAATCAACTTTTCTTCAATAGCTGGGCTGACTACCCAACAATGACTGCCATAAACAACCTGTGCAGGGCTAACTTTGTAAATAATAATGCTGGATTACAAAACCTGGTAAACAATAAAACCGAGATTTAGAGGTGGGTTTGAAGTTCTACTGGGAAAGGCAACCACAGCAGCCGCTCTTCTTCTTGCAGTAACTTTCCTTCTGTCTTGATTCTTGGCTGCTGCCACAGAGGCACATTTAACTCTCCTACACCCCTCAGCAAAAGCATCAGGCAGCTGGAGCCAGGCGCCGAAACTAGGTTTTCATCCCTGCTTTCCTCTTACTCACCCAGAACACAGCTACACGGGGTAAATGATTCCAGTAGTGTTTGCACATAAGAATGTAGCTACATGGAAACTGCCTCTCAAGTACATGGCTCATACCAGCTCAGTCTTGCCTCCTGTCTACACTGTTTGACTGCAAGCTCACATTTAGGCACAGAATTAAAAACTCCTTAGATACCTCAAAAGGGATAAATTTGGGTCTGTGCTACTCTGGAATACTACATCCATAAGGACTTGGGAGCATATCTATACATGAGCTGAGCATACAGCTCTTATGGTGGTGTCTTGACCATTGGACACTTTCTAGGAAGGCCCCAACACTGGCAAACGGCAGCTGAATTCACAGGCAGTCAGTCTGTACAGCCATCTGGCCACCCTGAAGCTGAACTATTCAAATTTGAAATTTTGTTTATTTTTGATCTCTTGAACCTTTGGAAAAAAAGTCAAGAAAAGAAATGCAAAATGCACTTCAGTCCTCAAAAAATAAAATCCCTGTTAGAGAAGAATATGCCAAGTATTTTTTGTTCCTACAGCCAACAAGTTCCTGTAGACAGCTCTTCTCCCCAGTACCATCAGATGCTGTAAAAGGACTGCCATTCCCTACTCAGTGTCTGAGATGATGCAAGACTGCTGTAATAGTGTTCTGATTTCTGTACCTCAGTACATCTCCACCAGCCCATTGTCAGAAAAAAATAAATACAGCAAATGAAGTGGATTTTCAGAATACATGTATCTCTGAGGAGCAATAAAGCACATGTTCTTTCATGATTACTCAGCTGCAATACCTATTATTACACTCTGAATTTAAATATGATTCAAAAAATAAAATTTAAATCCTAAAACTATCACTAGCAACAGGAAAAGCTGTGCACTGAACACCCTCTGTTACTCTTGTTTTTCTTCTCCCTCCCAACCTTTAGGCAATCACCACACTGGAAATTCTCCCTACTTGGAGGGGCTTGCAGAAATAAGGAGTGAAAGCAGTTAAGACTTTCAACAAACACTAGTCTATCATGACAGAAATATCAGAAAGTCTCATTTTCCCAAGCTGATATTTATTGAAAATGCAGAAGCCAGGAAAAAATACCATTTCTCGAAGCATTAGTATTTTTCATAGTATGCTAATTCTCATCCTTTAAATACCAATACAGGAAGTGCTTTTACTAATTCTATATTCAAGAATAAAGTCTGGACTGTGACATGTGCTTGTTACTGCTGTTCTTCTAAAATGCTGTATGCATTGCTATAGAAACTCATGTCAAAAAGTCCTTTTTGTACCAGTCCCTTCAGGCAACACAATGTTGTTCTCCTGAAATAAAAACTTCTCCTTTCAGTAAATTAAATACCACTATATTTTGCCATTTTTCATGAAGCAACTTTTCGGTTTCGTAAAGTAACTGTCAGCTGATGAAAGGTACACTTAGAATTTCTCCCTAAAAATGATCACATGAAAACATGCTTTTTTTTTTCCCTGCATTTCTGTTACAAAGATTACCTGAATAACTACATAAAAGGCAGCAAGCATATAAAATGCTTGTTATTACCATTAATAAATAATTCTCCTGCTCATAAGCATGTATACCTTACAAGAAAAAAAAAAAAAAACTCAGTTTTATGTTTTTATTGCTCACATTTGCATTTTGCTCTGCATAGGCAATTAAAAAACAAAAACAGACCCACAGCTTGGCATCAATGTTATACATATTCTCAATGCATTAATTAAATTCAGCAACATTTGAGTTAAAAATAGTGCAGGGAATTCTTTACACTGTGTCAGCACAATATTTAAGATAAATAGAAAAGATTTCAAATGAAAAGTTACTTTAAAAAATAAGATTCTAATAAAAGAAATGAGATTAAGAGTCGCATATTTGAAAAAAAAAATCACATATATTAGGATGACTGACCTATGCCAATCTATACCACTTCATGCCCTTTAATCAAGAAAAAAGTCCATTGTAGCTTTAAACAAGCTACTTTAACTCACCTTTTTTTCTTTAGGGCTTTTTTAGAAGCCTCAGCACAGCTGACAAAATACACTGCAAGCAATCTCAAATGCCTAAAGCATATAGAGTAAACACGACTCCTTTGGGCTAGAGAGTTCACTCTGCAAGTACCAAGAGGAATAATGAAGTAGGATGGAGGAACAAAGCAGGTCTACAAAGAATATACACAAATTTGATCTGCCTATCCCTCCAGACCCAGAAGAACAACTTATCTGGAATTCTCTTATCTGTTTTAGACTTTTACAGTAGAGTTTGTGTCTGCTGACTCACTTCTGAGTTTGATGGGCCTACTCATCTCCCCTTCAACAGCCTAACTCTATATGCAGAAGATTTCTCTGGAAGAAACACTGGTCTGGCACGAAATTCCTCTGTCAAGCAAGAATTCAAGCTAGTCAGAAAGCACCAGTCTGAGAAGATTTTGAAGAAAAATAGATCTGTAAAATTTTCTGACTAACCCCTTAGGTCTATACACAGGAATTTATCTCCTGCTGACCTCCCACATCACCACTATAGTATCTTGGAGCAATAGCTATGGAGCCAAATTACGAGCTCCACAGTCCTGAGTACTAATACAATAACGCCAAAACACTTTACAGCAACAGTCCATTAACCCAGTTCACAGGTCCATGATCTCCTTCTAATCAGAACATCCAGCATGACAGTTTGCAACACAAAACCACTTGGAAAGCCATTATGCTAAAATTCATGTTATTATAGCTACCTTCCACTGATAAAGAGGTGCAGAAATCAGAACCCCTTAGGTTAAAAGCATCATTCTTTGGCTCAGGAGCTTTGCAAGTGAATACTGTAATTCTGACACGATTTTAACAGAGAAAGCAAGACAAAGCAAAATAATTATCCAGAAAGAAAAATAAACAAATAAATGAAAGCAAACTATATTATCAACTGTAGCACTACACCCATCAAAAAAGGTTTCCATCACAGGTATTAGATAATGTGAACTGCAGTACTGTTGGCCAAAGTCCCAAGCTACTAATACTTTCTCTTCACAAATGGCCTATAAATTAATCTGAATAAAATTTCAATAAGAATACATTTAAGCTAGGCTTCACTTCCTGGCAGCATCAATTTTGTTAAGGAAAAGAAGTCCAGATGCTTAACTCTGAAGTAACCTTTTTTTCTCTTTAAGTCATTTCTGAGTGTGCTTACCTACAGGAACTTTATGCAATATATATCCATAAAATAAGAAATAGGGCAGTCCTTATGTCAAGTAAGTCAATGAATAAGGGAATAAACTGGTTAAAGACACAAGATGAATACCAACTTCTTTCTCAACGCTCTTTTGTAAACATACTCTTGCATAAAGGAAAAAAGGAAAAATGCCATTTCCCTTTAGGAATCAAAATGGATTTAGAAAAACTTTGATCACTTAGACAAAACAAATGCTTGTTTTGTGACTGCATGCATGCTAAGTAAAAGACGTAGGAGGGGAACTTAGGAAACTGTGAGATATGGCTCTAAATGCCAATTCTAAGAACATGTTGCTTTCAATTTCACATCTGGTTCTTTCAGAAATTTGTTTTGTATGTTATATAAAATATAATAGATGTAGCCCTACAGATAAAAAATACTCATTTGTTTCTATGAGGATCACTTTTCTATCTGTGTAGAATATCACACCCTGATTAATCTTACCTTCAGAGCACCACAAAGCTCAACAGTATCTGCATCATCTACTACAGTTATTCGGAAGTTTGGAGTCTGCAGGAGTTCTTTGAAGAGAAGGCCATTCTCCAAGATTTTGCTGCCTGTTGAGAGAGAGAAAGGAAGAATAAAAAAAAGGTAATGAATAATTTATTAAGTATTATTTTCGCTTTCCTTTGCAAGTCAGAATACTTGAAAGCAGAGATAAGGTTGTTCTATCTTTATCCTGAACAGACTCCCCTGTTTTTAATGATTAAGGGTGTGTCTACATCACCCTGAAAAGCTCTGCACTGAATAACAGTGGGTTTCTTCATAATTCATTGCCTGTTCAGCAAGAAAGTCTAAAAAAAAATCCCACTAATTCTCTATACTCTCCCTTTTCTTTAAACCTTTCTCCTAAAAAACATGTTAATAATAAAACAAAGGTAAGCTAAAAATACAACAAGTATATTTCTACCAATTATTTTAAGGTCAGTTTTCAAGAGAAATATGTACTGACAAAGGCAAGTTAAGGATATTTTCCTAACCGAGCATACTGACAATGGCATCTAAGCTTCTGTGTATGGAAATTCAAACATTCAAAAAGAGATGTAATGCAAAAACAATGCCTAGGATTCAGGGGAACTAGTTATTTTAATAATTTAAAAAGGATTAAAGTAAAAATAAAATAAGAGAAACAATTTTTTTTTAAAGTAAGATATATAGAAAGATACCACCTATGACTAGAACATCTGAGCTGGAATATATAATCATTTATCCAAATTAAGCACCCAGAACAAAAAAATCTTTAGCATAGCATTAACATAAAGCTATTTAATATTTGGAGGATGATAAAAAGCATACTTAGTATTTTACCTGCAAGGGTCTGCTTGTCTCACTAGCGAGACTATAAATTGCATTCCTCCCTTTCCTTCTGTTCCCAGTTCTCTTCCAGTACTTTGTAGAGCGTAAACATTCTAGGAACTCAACATTAAAACAAGACAGACTCCACTGTTCCTGCTAACAGCTGATTAATGTTAAAAACTGAAATGTGAGCTACTGGATGTGCAGTTCGAAGCACATGAGCATATTTTAAGCATTTCAATTACTCGGCACATTACCTATTGTGGTTTCACAGAACTTCTCCGCTGCTACCTCGTTGGCAATGTTGGCTCCCATGAGCACACTGATGTCTATCTCCACCTTCTCACGAATAATGTCGGAGATCAGCTTGAGCCCCTCCGGCCCTTCATCTATTCCCTGCAGCCAACACCAAAGCCAATTACTAAAAAGGCCTTAGACATAGTATAGAAGAACAACACAGCACCATTGGCTTTGCCCATGGGTAGGCACTGCAACAAGGTCCATTCTGATGGGGACTGAAGGTGACAAACTTCTTGGCAGAGAGACAATGAAGTTCCATGAGATACTTCTGCTAGCGCTGTGACCTCTTGAAGATGCCTTCTTATATGAGGCAGCATCTAAATAGTGAAAAATATTCATCTCTGTTGTTCAAAATCTCAGCTGGATGAAATCAATGTGTGCCTTCTAAAAACCAGTGAAGAATCACTGAAATACCAACTGTGAATCAGCCCTGCACTTGGATCTGAAGTTGGGCTAAAACTCACCAGATAGCAAACCAACAGCTTATTTTTTTTGCAAAGAAGAATCTGAATTAAAATGTCAGAGAGATTCCCTTGTGTTTAAATACACAACAGCTTACTAGCAGAAGGACAACTTAATCGTCTTGAAGAATACTACAAGTCGAACAAAAGTACACAAATACGAAAGCTGAACTGAGAACACTTTCACGTGTAAGTACATTTAAAATTTATACTTGCACAGCACCCTTTACAAACTTTATAGAAGGTGAAAGCAGGTGCAGAAACAGGAGCTTAGAAAAGATTGCCCCAGAGATTAATGCTGGGATGGATGGACTCCAGTGCTTTGAAAAACCTGGATCAAAGACCCTGAGAGAAGCCACTTCCTTCTCACAAGATCCTTCCTGCCACCTAGCTAAATGCAGATTTCTTTTGTGCTTTGAAACCCAGGGGAAGGCAGACAGGGAAGCTATCTGAAGCTACTGAAATGGTCCCTTTTTTTTTTCCCCAAAATGGCTTAGATAACCTTCTACATAGCAGTATTTAGAATGCTTGTGAGGAGGGGTGTACATGGCAATTTCAAATTAAATTATATAACTTGAAGGTAAAAAGGCAGTGTGATCCACCACTACTCTAAGATATACTCATATACATGCATATATATGTGCATACATGCACACATTTATTTAATCAAAAGACATTTCAGGCAGCACTCCTTAAAGGTGCCATTCCATAAATAACATGATGCAAAAGACAGACAAAAACAACTGTATAAAATCCAACTGTTAAAATATAAACAGGAGTCAATGAATTTCTGCATTATTTTTCAACCTACAGTTCTTAATACACAGATCTGCCTTCTCATCTTTTATGACCCATATAGAAAGAATCTGAAAGCAAGTAGATATACCTGTCACATTTTTTCCTAATAGTGCCAATGATGTCCCCACAAAATACCTACAACGCTTCTTCCCCATCCTCCTAAGCAGGCAATTAATAAACACCACACACATATTGGAAACAATTCCCAGCATGTGACTACACACACCTCAGCTATTCATGGCAGGGAAAGCGCAGGGATGTTTGGCTGCCAAATTCAGCTCTGCTAGGAAACAGATGCAACTTCTGACTAATTCAAGGAGAGCTGCACCTGTTTCTTCCAGAGCCAAATCCAATACTGGATGACAGACAACAGGAAAAATAAATTAAAAAAAAAAAAACAAGGCTCCAATACGGGAATTTCTCCTGGGCAGCAATGCTCCTAGGCAACGCAAGCCCAGTTCAGTAGTCTTACCACCTGAATTCTAACATGCCTACCAGGCTAATGCCACGGGCCTGCATGCTGATTGATGGAAAAGAGACCCGCATTTGCGTGGTCTGAGGCGTATTCTGAGTGATGGTCACAACCCTGAGTCCTACACTGTCTGCTCTACTGCATCATAAGCTGCATGCAACTGAGACTCCATTCTTCTCCCACAACAAATGATTTGTTAGGTTTTGGCAGATACTGGTGATCAGAACATATGTGAAGTATTACAACTGCTAATGTTTCAATGGGAGCATAGATTAAGCAGTAAATATCTTTATTTGCCAGAGACTCAGTTTTATTTTCATTTATCAGGCTATCAGGCTCTGCTTCAAGATTAGATTGTTAAAAAAGGAGGGGGGGACTAAAAGAGTACATACTGCTAATTTGCCAAACAAGTACATTTGATTTAGAAAGCAGAGAAACAAAGGTGTCACCAAAGACATTTTTAGGAGAGAGCTGCACTTTAGCTGCCAAAGTTAACACAAGCCACTTCAGTAGCTTTAGTGCCAAGTGTAATGAGATAAAGACTGTTAAAACTCTGGTGAGAAAAGTGCACACAGGAAAGCTGCAAGAGTAGGAGACAGAATGCATTCCTGCCTCTACCCTTTCTGCTCAATCTCTGCCCTTTCATCTTAGAAGATACATACGCAATTATGCCTTTTGATGAAAGCTGACAACATGTACTTTGCATTCTCCTGCAAAGAAACTGAAAGGTCACGCATAATTTCTTTCAAAAGACCACCTCCTGATGCAGAGATGCAATGCGACAGTGGGAGGCGACAGTGGGAGGCTGCCTCATCAGCAGATCAGCTTTGCATGGCAGGTGTTACTACACTCTTATTTTAAATACACTGGACAGAATATGGATTTTTATATTATTATTAAAGACAAATGCGCCCCCTGTTTTAAACGTAACACGTCAATTAAGACTCCATTAAAACATCAGCAGCAGTACTCCTAAAGGGATACAGGCCTGGATTCTGAATTTGGAGATGCCAAGATATGTCCTCATTTACTCAAGTGCTTTCATGAAATAATTATTCCTACGATTAAGACATGAGGACATAGCTCACATTTAGAAAATTAAAGTCTTATGGAATAAAGTTTATCTTGAGCTTGTAGAAGAAGCAGGTAAAAACTGGTAACTTCAAAAGCAATAATGCTTTGACATTTAAGGGTATTCAGGACAATCGTATCATTTTGATTTTGATGCTACGCATTCAAGCACTGCTTTCAGCACTGCTTTATTTTATCCTTCTACTCCATGAAATGTTTTTTCCAGAAAATGCAGCCAGTGCACTAGGGAAACATTGCCTTTTCATATACTTCAGCACTACTTCAGGATAGCACAGAAAAAACACAGCACAGCTTGGATGAGCTTAGCTAGCCAAAGGAAAGAGAGAAGCTTGCAGTCAGTAGTGATAAAGGGTTTTTTTCTTAAACATATATCTGTAAACGGATCATTTGCCAGAAGAGACAACAGAGCAGGAAACGTGTGCTGATAAAAAAAAATGGCCTACTCTCAACTAAATACAAAGCAACAATGAAGGAGCATCTTCTGAAGCTCATGGGAACAGCTCATCCTTTGCAGCTAAGCGCACAACGGGCTGGGGAGAGAAACACACCACATGCAAGAATTTTCTTGCCACCAAAACTACAAAAGCCTCTGGTGAAACACTTGCCCTTATTTTATACTCCTCTACCCCTTCCTGGCTCCCATGCTTAAAATGGTTTACCTTTTCGATCGTGCTGAACAGTCTCTCTTGTTACTATACAATCTTGACATGAACAAGAGCACTATCGCTCAGTTGCATGGGATTCTCTCAGCAGCTCTTAAAACAATCAGCTGTGTGTGTGGGATGTGCATTAGACAATCAGATCATTATGCTTGTGCTCTGCTCTACACCTAATGATGAGTTTGGAAACAAGTAAAAGATTGGAAAACTTAGTGGTGCAAAACATATTCCCTCCCCCTTTCCTTTTAAAGGAAGCTTTGTGAACAGCCTCATTTTCTTCCTGCTGCAAGCACTAACCTAAAATAACACACTGTATAACAATCCACTAAGGGCTGAGAAATTCCAGTCATATTTCAGAGTAGGTTTAATGGAACAATGACAGACTTTTGCTATCAAATTCTAAACCATCTGGTTTTAAAAGATTCCACAAAACGTTTTCAGTATTGACATATAGCATTTATTATACCTTTATGAGAGTGATACCAAGAGCTTTCTTGGGTACTCGTCCAGTGATTTCATCGCAGATCTTATGAATGAATTGATGAGGAATGACAAATACCAGCAAATCTGCATCCTGCACAGCTTCATTAAGGTTTGGGATAGCAACCTGTACAGTTATGGGATAGAAAAGCCACATTAAAAAAAAAAAAAAGAAACACTGTTCACATGTGTTGTCAAATATGTAAAAAAAACATTTTGGTCTTCTATACAGTGCTACAAATTACTCTCCTTCATCATTGAAAACAAGTACCAACACAATCTTCCTACAAAAGCAAAAGAAGCTTTCAAACCAACCGCTTTATGCCTTCAAAGAAGCATCTTTACAGCCACCTGTAATGTTAGTGCAAAGAAATGTATAAGCAAGCGATGGAATTGCTTTTTGGGCCAGATTCACCACCACCCACTCACCACTCCATTACCCCAACACCAAGGGGATGTGGTCCTATCGCTCTGCCCTGCTGGATATAGAAATCTTTTGGCTTGTGCATGGTAGAAGGCAACTCAGAACTGAATAAATTGTGAATCTTGAGTTCTTCTGCTCTTGCTCTCATCCTGTAGCACTTTTTAAAACACTTCCAGAGTATTTGAAGCCTCCTCAATCCTAGTTGGCCAGCCCGCAACCTTCCAAAGTCAAGGCCAAATTTTTATATGAGGCATGGGCAGAGCCCTTACTTTCTTCCTAATTAGGCATGGGCAGAGCCCTTACTTTCTTCCTAATTTTCATATTTATTTGCATACACAAAAGCTGTAGTATCATAAAAATACCAAAAAAAAAAAAAAAAAAAGGGTAATGTTTAATACACATACTTCAGTAATTTTACTTGTTCCGAATTTTGATCTGAACAGTAAAATAACATACAGTTTCAAATACGATAAAACCTAAAGATGTTAACAAAACAAATTTCTACCTCCATTCACAGCATGAGCAAATTTCCCGCAACTCTGTAACTAGAACAAATTTATCTTCTGAGTCTTACCACATTATCTGGAAGCTTGTATCCAGGGAGATATTTTACATTTTCATGTTCATTATTTATGATTTCTGTCAGTTTTCTCCCATTAATATTCTCCTCAAACACCCACATCTTCACCGTAGAAGCAAACTTCTGCAATTTTTTTACATTATTGCCTATTATTTTGGCAACTGCAGAACCCCTGCAGAAAAGAAAGCAAAAATATGTTTTTAAAAAAATATGTAACGTTTTAGAATAAAAAGAAATCCACATGTTACTGGAACAAATTTCCTTTTTAACTCTTCTGATCTAGTAAAAAAAGAGTAGAAAAAAAAATACAGTAGTTATTCATGCCTGCTCTTTTCTCTCAAACAAATATATCTAGAATACACTGGACTGAAACTTTTATCAAAAACTTCTATATTTATTTTGTCTTTTTACTGCCTATCCAGTGAGCATTTGGGTAATTTTATTTGCACATATGAAAGGGATTATATGTTCAATCCAGTGGTAGAAGTTACATACTATTATTTCATTCTTAATTCATAAACTCATTTTAAAAAATGGATTACTTTCACCTTTAACAAAGGAAGTTTTCTTTGCTAAGATGACTAAGCCATCCATTTTTGCAAATACTGATAGGAATTTAAAGACAGGGAGCATTTATATCTTGCATAAATTGTACGTATGGTCATGTTGCCAAACTCACAGAATTTAAGCATTGCAATGGTATACTCTAAGCTCGCAGACTGACAGTGCCATTGCTTTTAGCCTCATTTTATCCCAAGAACAGCGCAGTGAAGCCTGGAGGATTGTTATCAATTTTACTTGTACTACTCAAGTCTCTAAACAATAGCGAAATTACTCA
This sequence comes from Nothocercus julius, assembly GCA_013398735.1. Lineage (NCBI taxonomy): Eukaryota > Metazoa > Chordata > Aves > Tinamiformes > Tinamidae > Nothocercus > Nothocercus julius. The sequence continues at coordinate 1,773,183 of VZSV01000038.1, read as the reverse complement.
GAATTACTGAAGCTACACACAAGAGGGAAAAACATATCTTTCCATTCCAGTAGCCTGGATGCTATAGACAAGAAGAAGATGCAATTTAATAATGCCTATTAATCTAACTCCCTTTCCTTGGATCAGAAAAAAAAAATCATAATTACTTCATAATTACTGATAATCGACTAAGCAGACCAAAAAGATTAGAAAGATATGATAAAGATATGCAGAATCACTGACCAGAATTCACACATTTCTGCACATTTCCTTGCTTCTTTCTGCTATTGCAACTTTTGCTACTGCAACTTTCTCGTATTCGGTATGTTAAAAGCAGGAAGGGAAAATGCTGTACACACTTTTTTACAAGATGAGAGAGCTCTGCCTTTACAAACACAGTTATACACAGAACACTCCCCTAAATTTACTGTGGACATTGCTTGTAATAAGCTCGTGGCTGGCATGGAAACCAAGCAGATTCATTCTGCTGTAAGAGCTTTACATACGGCACAACTCATTGGGCTATATTAAAAACGTCTGCAATCACAGGCCTTCCTAAGGTCACTTTCTAAGTAGCAGCAGAAAAAAAAATATGGAATATCTGAAGTAGATCTTCAGCTAAACCATAAAAACAGCATTTTTTAGAAGAATTTTTAAAATTTATTTCGCTAATAGCACTGCACATTGCACACCTCACTGGGTTGAGTGGGTGATATGGAAGCCTCAATATTTTTTCAGAATAAACACCTTGGTCACAACTAATGCAACCTAGAAACCACCCACATGGCTAAAACTAATTTTTTTAAAAAGTTGAAAGAGGAAATGAAGCAACTGAACCTAGATAGCACGTACATTTTGGCCATTAGATTACATCCCTCCATCAAACTGTTGGAAGAGATTCCTCATGCACTTTGGGCCTATGAGGCTAGGTTAAACAACCTTAACTTGCTAAGCCCCAGTTAAGATGGTCATCTCTCGCTCAGCTCATATCCTAGACCACCACATGCACATGCTGTGGTTTCCTCTGCAGTGGCAGACAACTCACCAGTTCAGTCTTTCAGATGTCAGATCTTCACAAATGCAAGTATTTAATTCACCACATCACAGAATTCTTTGAAAAAAGCAAATTCACTATTGCAGATTTATACATAAATATAGAATCTGGTTCCTTGGAAATCACCATCTTTAGCTTTGAACTGCACTAAGCATTTTGTATGCTTAGAGTTGATAAAGGCAGAAATAACTGATTCAGTGACTGTCCAATTGGGATTTTCAAATGGCATGTCATCATAAAGTTTAACATTGTGTACTTCTTATAACATTTATTATATTATTATTTAATACTGAAATGTCTCAGTTGTCTCTTTTTTAAAAATAATACATTTAAAGGTCTTTGAAAAGTGAAGAACCGGCTAGTCTTAGTCCCTGAATTCAAGAGGAATCTCCAGATTAGCTTCTCTGGATTCCCATTTCGTTTTATGTTGGAAGAGTTGCTTTACGAATGAATTAGACACAGTCAAGCAACTGACTCTGAGTCCAAGCAAGGTGAAATACAAGTTCCCAACACCTGCCAATTCAATCAACAAGTTCTCTTCTGCATCCCAGAACTCCTCAGTATGCAGTCTGGACTCATTCACTGGGATTTCTGGCTCGTCTTGTAGTATACTCCTCACTCACAAGGCAAAGGAACTGGAATTCTTGACAGTTTAGCTGTAGCAGTAGCAGTTCTAGTGGGGCCTGGATTGTGATACTTGGTGTCTGCCGCAGCTCAGCTACACAAGAAAAAGCAGATTGACATTCCCTCTTAAACTCTAATCAACCCTAACATGCTCCAAGGGCCTTCTGCCCCTCAGTATTCACCATCCACTATTCACCTTTACCAACTGAGTACCACTGTTAGTCTCCTCTCCTCTCATCAGATTAAACTGCATCAATTTAAAGTGAATCGAGGTACTGCCCTTGAATTCTGAGGTTTCAAGGTCTATCTGCAAAGTCCTGTTGAGGAGGACCCTCTCTTAAAGATTTTTAATACAATCATGTATCCACTGATGGACACAAGGAGCAAAAAAAAAGCACAGCTCCTGCTCTTCTGTGACTCCTGGAGCATCTGTCGGGTCCCATGATCTTTCAAGAGGTGTTAAGAGACCCCAGCCAAGTAACTTCATTGTTAAGGTCACCTTGCCTCCAGCAAACCAACCAAACAAGTTTGACTGGAGGTAGTTTATCATCTGAAAAGATTAGCACAATCATTCTAAACTGTCCTGGTCGTGCCAAGCTCCTTTAGCCTTTTTTTTTTTTTTTTTTTTTGGTCTGGGGTGTAGGCTAAAGGGCTGCAGGAAAGCAAAGACATTCATACTGTTCATACTGTTACTGGCACTTGCGGGACAAACTTGCCTTCCCACACAGAACACAAGAGTCTCTTGTGGATTGTGGAGAACATAGTCTCCAAACTGCTAAGCAGGCAAAGTCCCACTTGGTTCAACTACTTACATACTGACAGCTCAGGTATCACCAGTTTTACTGATGACATCCAGGCTTCAAAAATATATAACCTTAAAATACCAATTCTAAGATACACGTAAGTGCTTCGCTTGCCTTCTCATTTCATGCTTTTGAACCCCACAGGCTTCTGTTTTAGGAGCACAGGCCCCAACTGAGTAAGACACTTATGTGCACAAATATGCACTTACGTTAACAGAGTCCTGTTTAGTTTAGTGGTTACGTATACTGCTGAGTCAAAGTGCTGGCTTCAGTCAGGATCTGGTGTCTGTCATCCATTACACTTGCAGAGAATACCTACCGCTCCAAGAATTGTTTTCAGAAACAAAGCTGTTACACACCAAATTATTTGCTATTTAAAATGTTTTTATTACTTCTGTTTCATCTATCCTACCACATAATTTTCGACACATTGCTATCAAATATGAAATCAATTATCAGTCATTTAAAGAAATTTATCCTCAAAAGAAATAAAAAAGCTGAATGCCCAGAAACAGCAGCAACTTCTCTCAACATCACAGGTCTGGGCATTTTGTCATCCATCCCTTTAGACTGGAGTTTTTCTTGTTATCAAAGTGATGCAGTGAAGTGAAAACAAAACACACATGCACAAGAGAATAGCTAACAGGTAACCTCCATGAATCTTCCTGCTTCTGGCAAGTTAATTTCACAACAGCTCAACCATAAACACAGTTAAACTATTTGCACAACTTTTTGCTGGGTTTCAAATGCGGAAGAATGACATCAACACCCCTAGAAGCCTGACAGGCCTAACTACATAACTTCCTTTTGATACACATTGCAATGCCCAGGATTGCCCAGTTCACCTTACAAGCTAGAAGCAAGGTGAGCAAGAGGTGCAGCACCAAAACAACGTCAGCCACGAATTCAACAGGCCCCTGGGAAGAAAAAACATAACTCTGCAGTTGCTGATTTGTTGAAGTCTGCAAAATAGCACCAAAAGCCAACTGCATTTAGCGGGCATCAAGCCTAAGATCGCTTTGGCAAAAGACTGAAGTCTTGTTTAACAACCTGTAGTACCTTGCTCTTGGAACATCAAGCTTCTCTGTAATGTTAATTGAATGTATAACATATTGTGTCTGCCTGACAAATACAAACCAGAATGTTATCAGAAATAATATATGCTTAGCATTAGAAATTAGAGTGGCAAACTGTGAAGATACATTTACATAATACTTTGTCCTTAAATTACACCTTGTAAATAAAGATCCAGTGCAAAATTTATAAATAGGGATGATAGAGAAATTGAGAAAGTGGGACAAAGGAGGATTATGCTTATGGCACTGTTCTCAGAGAAATGATTAGGAAAACTCTTGCTTTCACTGGATGTGACAGTGAGACCATGAGCGCATTTAAGCCTAATCATAAGCTTGCTGGAGACAAAAGAAAATCTTGTCACAAGGTCTCTCTGTATGCCTCAACATAAGCTATTGAAAAAAAAAAAAAGAAGAGGTATTCTGAATAACTTGGTGTCTTGCTACTCCTTTTAGAAACCAGAAAACAGCATATAAAATAAAATAATAAAACAAATCGAGACATTTCACTGTCACTTTGGAATGGCAGTGGGCTTGCTCGCGAATCCCTACGGCAGCACTGAGTGAGCAGGGACCTGCTGAAAAAAAATGTCCAGTGCCTTCAGTGTCAGTGCCAGCTGGTACACAGGAGCCACCCAGCAAACACCGGGTCAAAAACAACCCCAAATAACTTTATACAGGAAGAGCCTGCTGCCTGTAACACCACCACCCGCGCGGGGCCCGGCACCATCCCAGCATGACGACCCCCCCTCCGTCGCTTCTGGCGCGCAGGACGGCCGCAAGACTCGGGCACACGGCGGACTGCGGCCGCACTCACCAGTTGCCCGAGCCCACGATGCAGACCTTGAGGGGCGCCGAGGAGAGCGCCATGGCCGGCAGCGCCGCCCGCGCCCCGC
>VZSV01000038.1:1745508-1768658 GCA_013398735.1 Nothocercus julius | reverse complement strand
TGCGGCGCCCGCCGGGAAGTGTAGTTCACACTCGCCTCCTTCCTTCCGTCCTCCTTCCTTCTTCCCTCCGCCCCGCGGCACCTTCCGCGCTGCCGCTCCGGCCGTTACCGTCTCCCCCTCCACCAACAGCAACGGCCGCGCGGCGACGACCGTTAACCGTTAGCCTCGCGCCCCACCCCGCAGCGGTCCTCACCGCACCTCGGTGGTGCCGAGGTGGCCGGGGTCCGCGTCCTTAGCGTCACGGGTTTCTCCTTGCCCGAGGCTACGCATTTAAGTCATAACTCTATTGCAGTTCTTTTGGTGACTCTTCTTGCATCCTTTTGTGTCCGTTTCCTTTCTTTTAGCATCCTCTAGCATCACAGGGGAGCCTCCACAAGCTCCACGAAGAGCTGAGGTTGCCGTATCAAAAAACAAGACCAAATAGGTCAGGCCACAGAGGGATCTTAAATAATAAAAAAGGAATGTTTTCAAATACTCTTCCTTCCCAAGCCACCACTGGCAAAAATCATGCTGCTCTTCGTCTTCCATGTAGATGTGCTGTTCAATTCGCTTGGTCGATTTTAGACATCTGTGATCATCTATTTTATGCCTAAGCTGTATTTTAAGTTACATCTTACTGTCATACTTAATAACAACCTTGAAGCACTCAGATAGTGTGCTGTTCTAGTGGGGTGCACAGGAATGGTGCCTCTTCGCACTGCCTCATCGCCTTCTCTCTTATATGGTCCCATAATACATCCAGTTAGGGCCCGTTGGGCTTTTCATTTTAGGGAGCTTGGCAATCTTCTCTTGTACCTTTTCCAAGCAGCTTGTGCAGGGCCTGATGGTGTTAACTGTTCTGGAAAAGCTCTTTCAGTTAGAGGTTACCAGAGACCTAAAATTGCTAGTTAGGCTGCTTTCCAGAGTCATTTTAGCTGAAGTGGTTTTAACTACTACATGGTGTTCTTTCTGCTCAAAAGTGGGGCTTTTCCTTCACCCTGTTGGCTGGTATGCTATGAAATTAAATTAAAGCTAAAGAAGGAAAACACAAGCCTAAATCAAATCAGGTTGTGCTGGTATCTCTGTGTCCTTTTGTTGCATTTCCTAATGTGGAAAAGGCCTCGTCTTATTGTTTCAGTCCTGTGAGGAAGCACTTGCTTGTGTTTGCCTTAAGGATCCAGAGTCAAGAAGATCCAGCATAGTTTTTTGGGGGGGATTGAGGAAGGGAGAGTCCTCTAACTGGGTAAGAACTCAGGTGACTGGTGTCTAAACACTGAATGAATGTTAAAATGACAGAAAAAAAAATGCATTCTTTAAAGTAAGCACTTCAGAATCATTTTTAAAAGCTGGACAGAAAAGATAGAAGTATTAAGCTGTATGGGAAATACAAAAAAAAAAAAAAAAGAAAAAAATCCAGACAAACTATAATTGGTGGAGATATTCTTATAAAGAAGACAGTTCTTCAGCAGCAAGCTGTGGTCCATCAGGATGCTGCAGTGTTCTGGGACAGAGTTTGTGAATCTCTGGGTTTTGCATAGATTTGTAATGGTCTTTCTGGAAGCTTGCAGCCTGAAATCCCAGCTTTGCCATAAACTATACTGCAACCTAGTTGAGCAATTTAAGCTTGTACAAACTGTTTTAACAATTAAAATGTCATGTACAGATATATTTAGTGTCTTTTGTCTCAAAGAATAATCAAATATGGCCCTGAAGGGCATTGCAGGGGCAATGTATTCGCACCATTGCAAATGGAGATTTTTACCTAGGAATTAAGTATTGATTAAGCTGTCTCTCAGGTAAGAAGTGGCCATTGCTTTGAACAAAAAAAACATTGCAGCCATTAGAGAAGAAAGAACAAGAAACAGTTGTTAGAAGAACTGTTATCAGATTGTTAATGTTAGCAAGAGCAAAATGACAAAATACTGTTTGTTGGCCTCATCTGCAGATTGACACAGACATGTTTGGGCAATCTGTACTGATTCTAGTAGTTTGTACCAATCGCAGGTGAAGATTCTTGCCTTTTCCTCAATGCTGGCAGAAGAAATTATCTTCTGCATCTTGGTGGCTTAACTTCAGGGCCTGGCATCGTAGCTTTAAAGAGTTACCAAGAGGTGGAACAGAGCAAAAGCAATCTAATAGGCTATCTCAGGGAATTCAGAAGAGGTTTTTCATCCTCTTCTTTCATAGGAAGTGTGCATGCTCATGATGCAGCCCTAACAGCCCAGGTACTGGGTATATGCTGAAAAAATTGATGAGCTGAAGTCATGCATGCTCATATGTACATCCCATTCTGCTGAACATTACACAACAGATGGCCAAAAGGGAAGTGGCAGACAGCTCGGGGCTCTAAAATATCAAGGCCCACAGCTGTTTGTCTGCATCATAGCTGTTAAGGCCTAAGATTTTGGACTTTGTACTGAAGCAGCTGAGGAACAAGCATATGTTCCCTAATGCCAACTTTCTGCAGCAGCTGTATGAGCTCTTCTGACAGGTGAAACAGGCATCTGGGACGTACTAAACCACCGGCTAGGATTTGGCAGATTGCATCTGTCAACTCCCCCAAAGATTCAGTCAGTATCCACAGGTTTGGTATGTGAACCTATAATTCTATTACAGGAAAAAAAAAAAAAAGAGAAAAAGAAAAAGAAAAAGAAAAGATTGACATAGATACAATTTGGATGGGGGAGAAAGTAATAAGCAATAAGATCACTGGTAAATTCTTATTTTACAGAATAGGAATGCAGTTTTTCTCTATGTGGTTCATTACTCCAATGTCTATAAAGATTAGTCTTTTTGTTTTTTAATCTCTCCCATTACCTTATTTGACTTACATATGCTGATGAAAAACATGGCATGGATTAATCATCACAAGATAGAGAAGAACAAAGACAACTCCTGTAAGGGCAGTATAAGGCTCTGATGTTCTATAAATACATGCACTTACACTCACACTTACCTTTATACATGCACTTACACTCACATTTACCTGTACACTACTCATTGCACTCGTAGCTTAATACATTTAACTATTCTAGACAGTGCTAAGAGGTCTGTTCCTTCGCTTCCAGGGAGTTCTGTATTCATCTGACATTCCACCATTTATAAAAACCTGGAAGGGCCTTTAAAAAGCCAGCAGCTAGAGATAATAGATATGTCAGTTGTAATCTACAGCTGCAGAGAGTCCTGTACAAAGCAAAAATATGTGGCTACAGGAAAATATAGGAAAGATATATATATATTTTTTTTATATATATTCATTGCTAATTATTGAAAACGAGCCTGATTACCTACCTGGAAATTTTCTGTTCAATATTTTCTGTTTAGTTATTCTGATTATTACATAAAACATTTTTCTTAGGATAAACTTAAAAGCATTAAATAATAGTTTCCTTTCATTTCCATCTTAGTGTCCTGTATGAAATTTAGGAATCTGATTAATAATTAATTAGGGCATCAGAAGCTATATAAGGTCTTGACACACCCCTTGAGTTATCTTAAATTTTCCTGCTAATTTCATAGGGTTTTTTTTTTACATACATGCTGATGTGTGAGTGTGGGATTGGCAAAACTATGTAACTTCTCTAGTAGTATAATCTCATTAGATAGGCTATGAGTATGCATTAGGTTGCACAGCTCAGCCTCTCTGAGCAGATGCTCTCGAAGGGAAGAAGGTTAAGATTTATAATTAATATTTTCATAAGATGCTTCAGTTTCCGAATTATCTCGTAGGCAGATGGAGTGATGTCCCTGTGCAGTTTCAACATACATAGAGGCAATTGAATAATAGAGTTAAAGAGGTGTTCTGAATGTCCCACAGTCTTTAGCTTATTGAAGGTGGAATAAAAGGAATGAGGTAGGTTTGGGTTTTAGTTTTTCTTTTTTTCATTCCCAAAGACTTGTGGACTGGTGCGTAGCCTGAAGGTCACAAAAAAGACAGGCACATTAAGGCCAGACAAATGCTGAGACACACAAACATTTTTATCTTTCCCCACCACAACTCCTCGCTCAATTCCTTTTCATCCTTTCATCAAATAACCTGTTGCCTACCTGTTATCTGTGCTTTTCTCTCAGTCCTCCAGTCCTTTATCCATCACAGAATTTCTCCTTTATACTCATCTAACCCCAGACTCCTCAATCCTTCTCTCTCGCTAGCTGACCATTCTGCATTTTTGAGGATAAAAAGTTATGAGAAAAGGAAGGTGTTTTGGGTATTAAAAGTACATCTTACACTCAGGCAAGTATAATCACTTCATCTGTAGAGAGCTACCCACCTCCTACGGGTAGACAGGCACCTTCAGTATAAGTCAGTTTTCTAAATATAACAGATCTGTCTTCCCAAAGGAAAATGATTATTTTCAACTTCTTAGAGATCATACTGGAGCTTTATGGGAATTGCAAGATAAATACAATTTAATCCTAATTTGGAACCTAGGACAAGCACAAATTATAAAACTTAATGGATAAGGAAAAAATATAGAAAATAGGTGACTCCTTTTTGCTTCATAATTACTTTGTATGTTACAGATCCTGTAGGTGCTGTTTTCTAATAGCTCTCCATTCCTCACCTGGGAGGGCAGACTTTGGTAACCCGACACATAAATAAACCTGAAAAAAAAAATCAAAGAAATGCAGAATAGGATTCGTCTCTGTTTATGCTTATAAGCCTGGTTCCACCTGCCCTGCACCTTTCAATATTTCAGCCACCCAGGGGTTGCCATATTTAAACCTCAGCAAGACAGGCATTCTCAATGGATAAGCAGTTTGCACAGCTTCCTTTTATTTTACCTATAACCTGCACTTAATTTTATCTTAAGTCCATGCAATAGAAACCACGAGAACCCCAGAAATAGCCACACGTACTCCTAACCCCTGCACTGAAGCAGATGGAGTTGCTGCCTCTCATGGTACTTCTACCAGGTAACCCATTACTGACTGTCATTTGTGACCAATCATTCCCTGAAGCCCTGGTGTTATGATATTATTAAATAAGGTTATGGCATCACAAACTTGGTGGTCAGTGAAAAGGCCTTTGTCTTCAAGCTGCTCCTTCCCTTCCCTATGCTTTCTCTTCCTCTGTGTTGACAGAAGTGTTTCTGCAGTCTGTACAGCGAATCAATTTGCAGAACAGGCGGGGTTTGCTTGTTTTTCCAGCTTGAAGTGTTTCCTGAACAGCAACCTAAGCCCATAACATAAGAAGATGAATATCTGACTAAGCAACTTACCACAATTAGATTTTTAGTGTAGAACACAAAGCCTAAGCATGAAGAAGAGACATCAGGAAATGGAATTAAACCAGCTCAGGGCAACACATCACACTGATATTGAGAAATACGGGTGTGCTAATTGTTTTTGCAATCCCTTGAATGGAGAGCTATTTCAGAAGAATTGCTTGTCATCCTTCTGGCCTATAAATAAGCAGTATTGAAAGATATTCTTCACAGAAGGGGAAAAAAAAAAAGTAAGCTTTATTCTACATAGTGGAGAAGGATGTTTCTTTGAAGTGCAGATGCCCCAAATCTTTCCATTCTTTTCATCCTTCTATTCTTATCTTCTTAAAGATGACCGAATCTTGATCTCACCCATCTCACCTCACTTGCTGAACCCTTCGGAGGGCACAGGAGGAATGCTTTCTTTCTAATCTTTCCTCTGCAAAGCAAGCAGTAAGAGAGCTTTATCTCTGGAAGTTAGAAGAAGCAGTGGTGAAAGAATGTAGGGCCCATTCACTGCTGTTTAGCGGATCAGCTTGGATAAGCAGTCACTTTGCAAAGCACAGATCAAGCCCTCTGATAGGACCCCTAAATCTGCTAGGGACAAGCTAGTGCCCCCAGCCTGGGGCCCCACTTTCATCACAGTTCTCATCACAAAAATATAACTTTTCCATGTCCCGTCTTGGACCTGCCTCCTTGCAGACCATGTGGGTCTCTTACAAAACTATAAAACCATCCTTGTGCGACTGTGCAGCCCTGATCTACAGAACTGCCCTTTTCTAGCTAAACAGGGCTCTTACCAAGGACAATAAAGCATAACTGAGCTCTAGGAGGAGAGAGTAGAGGCCATTTGCTAAATGGTATTTATTAAATTCTTGCAAAAAACGTTTGGCGGATATGTCAACTTTTCTTTTTTTTTTCCTTCCCTGCAGTATATTGACTGCTAAGGAGATTATTGGAAAAAAAAAAAAAAGAAAAAAGGAAAAAAAAAGAAAAGCAATGAAACTAAAACCTGGATCTTTAGATAAACTGCACTGGCTAGTGTCCATTTTACATAACTGTTAGCTGTTAACTGTGTCAGCTAGGAAGAAAAAGAATGCCACCTCTGTGTGTGTGTGTGCGCACCATTACCTGCTGAGTGCTGCAATTAAGAACATTCTCCTTTAACTCAAGGGGGATGGTTTGTGCCTCTTCGCTCACGACAGTGATGCCCTAGATGACTACGGGGCTGCTGCAAATTTGTTCTGCAGTTTCTGTTCATTTTTATTGGCATCATTGTCTGCACATTTAAATTTAAGGGAGTTTTACATGCCACTGCAAGCTCCTAGCAAGCAATAATGAGGATTTTTTTTAAGTTGCTGTATAGTATCGCTGGTTCTTTGGGCTGTTTGGCCTGTGCTATGTACCAGCATCATGGTGGTACTGGGCTACTCGGCTCTTGGCCTAGGTACATTATTGCAGTGAAAGACCTGGTAACAAGGAAGCCAAAATGACTTTGGAGCTTGAAGTAAAAACTCATTGGCTGGTCAAGCTGTCAAATTACTGTCTGGTGAATTGAACAATGGAATTAGAAGTTCATAGATGTAATCTCTTATTGTGGATAATGGTTAATAGGCCAATAAAGAGGATTAGCTGAGGCAGAGTTATCTGAAGCTCCCTTACTCCCCACACCGCCTAGTCATGCTTCTGTTCATGAATTGGGGAAACACAGCTAAGTGCCTGCACAGCTCTCCCATCCATAACAGCTCTCCCATCCATAACGGAATCTGATGGCCTCCCAAGCCATCTGTGATCAGGATTGATCCCCATATAGTTTTACTTTACTATGGTAACTTTTGCTATATCCAAAATTAATTTTAAACAGTATGCAGCTACACTTCAGTTTGAACGGGTTCTGGAACACAGCTTTAGTGCTTTCACTAGAAATTTTTGGTAAATCAAGATATGAAGTTTATAATTTCCAAAATGAGGATTGGGCAGTGAAGGCAGCATTAGCATGCTGAGTGCTGACCTAGATACATATGCCTTTTTTTCTAGCTGCACATCAGATATTCAAAGCCTTCCACAATATGAAGAAAACATCCAGATAAAGTTATTGTAGAAAGAGATGCATTGCCTGATTTTTTTAAATAATAATGTCCCACGATTCCTGTTGGATCAGTAGTATGCCGACCTGGAGCTCTCAAGAGGTATTTCTGAAAGTTGGCTTGTTTCTGCTCAACAGCTTTGCATTGACATAGACCACGTGGAATTGCATGTAGTTCCACAATTGATTTTTCTGTTGCATTCAAATGTCATTGCATGTCACTGTTCCTTTTGGATCAAATTTGTGAAGTGGAAATTTGGAACTGGAATGTGTTTTTCACAGCATCAATATTTTGAAGCAATGAACAATGAAATTTCACAAGGTCAGTAAGATACGAGAGAAAGGTTCTGCATTTTTAAATGGAAATGCTTGCTAAAAAGTGTTTCCTTAACGTTTTAGCTTGGCTGCTGTGAGGGCCCCTAGTGCGTGCAAAGGCTCTAATTGACCTACCCAGTGCGTAACCATCTTTCCCAGGAATGTTCTTCTGCAGCCCTGTCCCCCCTGCTCCGGCTGCCTGTGTCCAGTTACCTGTGGTAGGTGCAGCTGCACAACCCGGGATCAGACTGCCCCGAAAACAGCTAGGTCACAAGAATGGAGTGTGGGAAGCCTCAGGTGGGGCCGAGATGTGTGTTCCCACCCCTGCACGCTCCTGCTCTTGGCTTGGGCCTTGCTCTTGGTCCTGAGCTCTGCTGTAGGTATGTGACTCCTGGCCTTGTGCATTGGCATCCCTCGTGTTGCCTTCCTGATTCGTCCTCCTGGCTTGGCCTTGAACCTGCTGGATGCCTGCAGGCCATGCGGACCACCCACGGACTTTCGGCTGAACCTGGGCACAGTTAGGAGAGCTGCTCTGCTGCTCTTGTTCAGGTGCTGCGGGACTGCAACCGTGCTGGGGAGGCTGCTCTTCCTGCCTGCCTGGCTGCCCCTGCTCAGCTCTCTTTGCAGAGCAGCTCACACATACCACTGTTGGAGCTACGGTATTTTTCTGCCCCAGCCTTAAGAGCTATAATCACACAGCTATAGTTAAAAATCATTTTCAGCACAGCAAAAGCATAATTATTTTCTTAGCGATGTAGATGCACCTGTGCCTGTACCAACAGGTGACAGCAGAAATAAGCCTGACAACAGGACAAAGATGCCCTGCGTAGAAAGGCACTCGCTTGTGATCCAGCCTGGCTTCATTCATGTGATCAGTAGCAGAGCCAGCTCATTTGAGTAAATTTATGCAGGATCAGGGGCTAGGGCCAGAAGCAATAACAGTGAATACGTGAACCAGTCATAACAGAGAAGGTACATGCATGGGCAAATTTTTTCATAAAACAAGATTATTTAAAAAATGGAAGTGAAAACATGTTCTTATTTCCTTCTCCTAGAATTAAAGCAAATTCCTCTATTAGTATGTGAGATCACACTAAAATAAGTGAAGTAGGATAAAGGAAATATATATACGTATAACATGCTATATATGAGAAGTACACTATAAATGATGAGCAGAACTAATACCAGCATTTAACAAAAAGTAGCTTACTAACTCTTCATGCAAAATGTAAAAAAAACCCAGCAACTAAAGCTAGTCTAAGCTATTTTAGCTACAAAATATAGACATAAAAATTTGCCCTGAGAGGCTCTTCAGACACTTAAGAAGAAAACCATCGTATCTCATGGCTCCATCTGGGCAGTCAGGCTAGTTATTTACTTAAATCTCAGGTAACACTTTTGAAACCTGTGGTGCCTAGCTGTACTTGCATGCTGTCTTAGTCCCCTTCTGTCTGTATAGTGGAGACCCCATGGAGTGTGTGCTCACTTTGTGCTGTGTTAGCCCGTGCGCTGAATGGGCCTCAGCCGAGGTACAAAGAGACGTATCTTGCCAACACAGATCTGCACAGGACGTGTATTGCCCTGTGGCTGGCTGCTTTAGAGGTGGCCACCACACATACTTCAGGAGGAGTTGCTTGTAATTCAGCTTTTAATCTTAAGAGTCCAGAGCTGTTCTCTGGGACCCTGTCAGGTGGTATGTGAGATGAGGAGGAAGATCTGCCTGTACAGTTTAGTCCTTTTCAGGAGGGAGCATTGCAGTTATTATGCAAGGTTCTTGTGGGGGTACATTAGGGCAGGAAAGAAGCACTGTCAAGCTATTATATCATTTCTTCTAGTATAAATTGAGAGGGACACCCAAATTTAGCTCCAGTTGTCAAACAGTAGTTCTGGTTCCTGCACCATGAAGTCCCAGTATGGCTTTTCTTGATACAGATCCTACCAGCTTGACAGAAAAGTGTGTCTCTGGTACATACAGATGATAGCAAGTGTTAATTGGAAGTGGTTCCTGTAAGGTCAATATGGACCCCAATAATAGCAGCAGAGCTAATTAAGGCACCTATCAGAGAGAAGCAGCCAAGTGCAGCACTTGGAGGCCCAGGGATTCACATCATCTCTCATTGTGTTAAACAGAGCAGAAGCTGAGGAAGGAGGACAGGACTGACCTCTGCTAGTAATTTGAAGTAACCCAAAGCCTACAGTGTGAGCCACAGCAGCCAGAACGGCCTGGGGGAGGCTTGTGACCAAGCTTGTTGAGCAGGAGCTGTGGGCTGCCTGCTGACCCCAGATGAAGACTGTCAAGGAGTGATTCAGTAAAGCGGTGCTAATTATGGCATTGCTTCTGGTTTCATCCTTTTTTTTTTTTTTTGTCTGGGTAGTAGGTAGTAATGAGTGATCCCATAAATGTTCAGAAACACATTGATTTGGATATGAGACCTAAGCTCCACTGCACTCACTTGCGACAGGGATTTCTAGTGAGATCACTTCCCTTGAACCCTGTTTCCGACACTTTTCCCCCCACAGCGCTCAGTGCCGCTGCAGGATGGAGGGAAGCTCTAGCACTGCGGGTTCACCACCGCTCGGGAATGCAGGTGGGACAGTTTCCCTGCTGCCTCTGGCCTCACTCAGTCATGCAATTTTACCTCTCACCAGCAGTGGGCTGTTTCTCGCTGTGAACGAGTACTCTGGTGCTGTGGCAGGACTGTGCAAACCCAAAACGCAGGCGAGTTGTGCAAGCCCAACACCGTGCCGAGCCTGGCTGCTTTGAGCCTGGCCGTGGAGGCGACCCTGGGTACGGCGTGACGGCGAGAGCGGCGGCCAAGCCCTGCTATCAGCTTTCGGCGCCGGCAGGGAAGGTCCCACGTGGAAGCAAGCTAGTTGCCAGCGCACAGGCGGAGGACTTTATTTATCTCGGCTGCAGATGATAAGAACTCCCATGGAGCTGTCCCAACTTTATGTTTTGTTATTCAGTTGGAGAGTCTATTTATGCACATTAACCTCCTGAGTACAGACACTTAGGTCAAATTTAGCATCCGCAGTAACTATGACTGATTTCAATGTGTTTGTTTAGTTAGAAATTATGCACTTGTCATTAATGGTGGAAGGCCAGGAGGTTCTGAAACAGCTTTCACAGATGGCAGCTAGCCAGCTCTAGTGCCTGTCAGGGAGGGTCTAGGTCTGTAATTCAAAGCTTTCCCATGTGCTTAGCATCATTTGTTTTGAAGAAAAAAAATGGTCACTTCCTAAGCAGAGGTCTGATCTGCAAGCACAGAAGCATTTTTCCATTAAACTTTAGTGCCTGCTAACCATTGTGTTAGCAGACACAGCAAAGCCCAGTAACAGTGAAATAGGGTTCTGAGTGCATTTTTCTAACAGGAAAGTAATATTCATCTGCTGCAAAGAATGACTTGGTATGTAAGCCAAAGGGCATGGTGGAGACAAAAGAGGCATGAAAATGAAGTTCTCAGTTAGCATGTCAACTGCTATTACAGCTATTGCAGGATGGCTGAATGACTTGAATTATCTTCCAATTTGAACTTATTCCAAGTCTCTCCCCCTTACATGTAAGGGATACCTGTGTGTTCTTCCTATCAATACCAAAGATCTGTGGATGGTTTCACTGGTTTTAACAGCTGCCTTTAGGCTAACAGCTGCTCAGCACAGGCATTTCCAAGAGAGCTCCAAGATCTGAATTGCTGGATGATGCCCCAGTTTGTCTCTTGGGTTTGGGAGAAGCAACAGGAAAAAAAAATCTCTGCATTTTTATAGAAAAAGAGCGATGAATCATGATGACATCAACAATCTCATCACTGATTTTGCTTTCCTCTAATTTTGGATAGAAAACACTTGGTAGTTTGTCATGCTTATGTGTATTAATGTGGTATTCAGACGCAAAGTAATGCTCTGGTGCCAGAAATATTCATCCCCAGAGTTCCTGCAACTTGTTTTCCTTGGATAGAGTTGTGCTGGGATAAATGATGAGTGTATAAGATGCAATCCAGCTAAGTGACAAATAAGGTGGAAAAGAATTGAGTTTCGTCTATGTTGATAAGAATAATACCCAGTCAATATCAGTAAGCAAATATCAGAATCTTAATTTTGAATATGCACAAGGGACAAATCCATTTTTAGTTGTTGACTCTCAGAGTCAATATATGCCACAAGTTAATGTTTCAAAATGGTTGTTGGCTTTTTTTTTTTTTTTTTTTTGGTATAAAGGAGAGGCTCTAATACTCTTTGTCAACATATTTTTTATTAATTTGATTAAAGAGGAAAATTCTTGATAAGTATGAGCAGGAAGAAACTATGTTCCCCACAATTATCCCCATCTCTGCAAACTTGTCTCCTCTGCTCTGCTAATCAAGTTTATAACTAATACATAATGATGGCTGGCAGGAGGGTGTAAAAAGCCTTTGAATTGGAGAATGAATTGATATGGCACATAAATACAAAGCATAAGGGGTTTCATTATTTTCTAACCTGCTATGAAACATGCTGTATCTTTTAGGATAAATATTATCAATACCCTTGGAGATACAAACATTCATATTCAGTGCTACCATTTGCTGTCTTTGTTTCCCTGTGCATCTATAACCTCTACTGCATGACTAGTTAAGTGACCGTAATAGCACTGAACTTAGTACTGTTGTTATGGCTCTGCTTTCAGGTTTACAAGAGTATTTATTTGAAAGTTTTTAACAAAGTGTTTGTTCTGGAGCCACTAAAATGTGCATGACACGTGCATGCTTTGATGGTTCAAAGATCATCATCAATAAACCAGGCAGGAGTCTTTTGAAGTGTGTGAGCTGTCTATATTATAATGAAACGGATAATTGACTTTGTAGTCATTAATTACCAAGTTAGAAGGACATTAACTGGGAACATTCTGGCACCTGAAAACTCTGTGGATTTTATTAGAAAATTGGATTAAATTAAACAATATGATCTATTTTTTTCTGAATAGGCAAAATGAAATTTATGAACGTTTCAAAACAGACTTTTGTAGAAGTGTCTGGAAGATTCTGAGAACAGATTAAGCAAAGGAAAACCTTTGGCATCAGCCCTGTGCCCTAGGTGTTCCTCTCCTCTGAGGAAATGGAACAAGTTTGCTGAATACACGCATTTAAGTGCATCTTTTTTATGAGGTTTGAATATGTTTGCTCTTTAGGCTCTTCTGTTTGCTCTGTGACTCCCCAAGGAGTGAATGCACTCACGTTCTCTTCTTAGGCTTTTTATGCAAGGGGAATCTACTAGACACATGAAATGAGAAGCACTTGTACTTCTCCAGCTCTGGCCTGTACTCCATGGAGGCTTCTCCGTTTCCAGGAAGATGTGTTAGAATATCCTGAACTACTTTGTTTTCACTTAACCCCTGTATGGCCTCCTTGGAATGACTAAGGATTTTACAACTTATAATCTGAAACATGGCTTTTATTTTTTTTCCTTTGACACTGTAATAACATATAGAAAATATAACCTAATTAATATATAATGTCAAAGTGAAGAAGCCTAGCACTGTGAGGCCTAGGTCGTAGTCTATCTTCTGTTATTAGTGTTGTTGTTATTTTTGTTAGAAAACCTGCAGTTCTGGCAATACACTATTTTTAAGCTGGATGCTGGTGCACAAAGCAATACTAATTTCCCATTTACTTTCTAGCTCATAGTCCATTCATTTCCTGGTACAACTGCTAGAAGGAATTAGTCAGACATAATGACTCCTTGTCTCCTTTTTAATTTTGTGCACCCTGTTGGTGTAGGACACCCTTGCAAAATGACCTAATATATTCAATTTTTTGCTTCTCTTTCCACCTGTTTTGCAGCATGTTGTCCTTGATCATCCTGGCTCTCACGGAGTGCAGGGTTCCTGGAGTTCTGTTGTTTGACTTCTGAGCTTTGTGGGCATCTTCCTCGTTTGTCTCTGGATATGAACTGGTACCCTGGTATTTTGAATTTTTAGTTGCAGCTGCAAAATTAAAGTGCCGCCTGTCCACCAGAAGCCTTGTTCTGCAGTGAGTATATCTTGAATTAGTTCTAAACAATGTGTCCAGATTTGGGTTGGAATTTTCCAGTGTCTTAAATGTTTTCTGAAGCTTTTTATTTTTGTCCTAGATTTCAATCCTCTCTTTTTTTCCTTTCCTTTTTTTTTCCCCCCCCATGAGAAAACAACATTGATACTTCATTCTTCAGTCAGCCACAGATACTTTGAGCATAAGCACCCTTGTACCTTAGATAAAAGCACATTTCTGTGCTGTGTTTTATGGCAGAGCTGTTGCACTTCTTACATTTATATACTGCAGCTTCACTCTTGGTCCTTTGCCTCCTCTGACCTATGTTAACAGATGTCTAAACATACCATGGACTTCAGCACCAGCCACCGTAAAAAAGATGTCAACATTCTTGGTGTCATTTTTTCTTTTAATGTTACCCATTGCTTTTGTATACACAGTGCAACAGTGTTTGAACTTCTATTGTCTGTTGTATTTCCAGGGAGTTAGAGCTGTGATTAGGATATGCATTTTAATTTTATTCCTAATGCATTCCTAGGGTGCTAAGGGCAGCACTGATAAGAAAAATGTAACTTTTTTCTCCAACGAAAGCACATCAGTTGTATTGTACTACTGATTGTAAATGAAAAATGTGCTGCTCTGGTTATAGGTTACAAATGGATTTTTATGTTTTTTTTTGATAACTGATACTTTATAGTACTTGCTATTCATATCTACCTCCCTGGTTCAGGTTGAAGCAAATTGCTCTTGGCCAAGGAAAAAGAAGCCAGTTATCTTGACTGTCGTGACCTGAAATAAAGTGGAGAGTTCTCCCGAATGAAGAGGCCGATGCAAGATTATTTATCCACTTTTCCTCACTTTTATGCAAGGCCTAAGCCTGAGCACCTCTATTATGCTTAAACAGCTTAAGAGAATGCCTTTTGAGGACTGTACTAGTTACATGCTAAGCAAAAACATTAGGAAAAGAAACCAAACTGGAAGGAAATTGCGTTGTATATTTCTTCCCAGAGTTTGTAATTAGTGAGACCATTAGTGCTTCTGCATGTGTGATCACGGTTCCTGTGCTCTGTGGAGAAGATCAAACATGTCAGAGGTGTTATGCATAAAGTTTATGTAGATCTGAGTGGTGTGCTATTTCCCGTCAAAACTACGAAACTAAGGAAAAATAATCTTAAAACCTATGTCATTGGTTTGTCTCTATGTACCAAGAATGCGTTTTTTTTTTCCTCTTAAACACATCTTGCTTCTTGTATGGGCGTAGGTTGGCTTCTTAGTTCTCTTTTCCCCTTTCAGTATTTTGTTAAGATTCAAATCACCCTGACACACTGGTTATCTCTTGGTTATCTCTGGTATCTGGTGGATGACCTTTGATGTTTTTATGATGTGCTGCATCACTAAGCAACATCAATTTTCCTTTTATAGTTGTATGAGAGTGAAAAAAATCCTCTGGTTAAGTCAGGAGACTTGTCCTCTATTTCTTCCTTGGTTATAAACTTCCTGGCAGTTAACTGCTAGGATTTTGACACGTGTGGTTTATGTGCAGCCTCGGAAGGCTGCATCTAACCTAGCCTTTTTTGGCAAACTCCCCATTCTGCTCTTAGGCTGACACTGAAGCGACTCCACCTCTGCTGGGAATTATAAAGTAGACCAGCTGCTTGTGTTGCTATCAAAGTGTTGTCTAAACTTGGTTAGAACAGATCTAGCTGGCACAATAAGGCAACAGCAGCTGCCAAAATCCTTGCTGGTGCTCCTAATCTGGTGTTACAGTCCACAAAGAAAAATCTGAAACTCTTTCAAGCTGTTTGACTGATCCCTCTCTTTGCTTCTGCTGTGAACCCCATTCTTCTCTATAGCAACAAAAATCTATGCCACTTACTGCTGAAAACACTATGAATTTGATTTCTGCCATGAATGAACCTGGGATCATGTTAACTTGATACATGGCAGTATTTTTCCCATAAGACGCTATTGCAGTTTATGAAATACATGTTGTCTGAGTTTATTTATAACTTCTAGATGCGTTTTTGTTCTGAAAAAAGGAGGCACGTGATCTTTTGCAGACCTTTCATTTTCCATTTGATATTCCTAATAAAAAAATACTTGTGAGAAGATCGTTTTCTTAGAGATCCTGTCAGTTAGAGGCTGACCTGTCCTGACTGGGATGTGGAGGTGCCCAGAAGTAGTCCCTATTTCCCCAGTAGAACAGCACGATTACACATTCCTGCCTCAGTTTCACACAAGCAGGACACTGGAGAAATTAAAACAAATTTGACCATTCCTTGTGTGTCTTATAAAGCGGAAAGAGAAAATGGTGTGTTTTTGTCTGTGTTCAAACCTCTGTTTTTTTTTTTAATTCTTATTGCCATTAAAGGTTGCTAGTTTCTGGGATCTGTTTTACCAAATTTCAGAGCTTAAAGGTATGTCATTTGCTGCAAGCTTCACTCTGTTTTTAGCCCATAACCCAGTATCTCTGTACAAGTTGGAAGTTTATGACTGACTGAAACTGGCAGAGTTCAGAGTTTAGAAAGTCTGCATTTGTGAAACTGCAGCTAAGGAATGCTGCTTTCAAGCATCCTCTGAAAAGGACTTGTAGTTTGCTTGCTTTGAAAAAAAATAACGTATGTTTCACCTTGGAAATACAGGCAAATGCTCTCCTATCAATCTGGGTTTGAATGCATATTCAGTTTTGCAGATTCAAGTCTCAAAAATCAAAGATCAAACCTGACAGCTGGGTTTTAGAAACTGGAGAGATGGAATCATAATTCAGCTCTTTTCATGTACGAGCTTGTCTCCACTGGATGCTCCTGTCAAGGATGAGTATGATATGAGAGAAAGTCTTATCAGCAAATTTATCGGAGGAAGGGAGAGAAAAAATTATGGGTATCCTTTTCTTACCAGCACCCAGAAGAGAATTAAATGAATGACCTGGTCAGGCTTTTATAAACTTCTGTTGCTGGTGTTTTTCCGAAGCAGCCAAGTTAATGTTCAATTCTGTGCTGCGGGGTCCTGCTGAACCCAGGGTGCCTTATCTGCTCCATCAGCCTTGAACCTGCGGACTACAAAACAAGTAACTGAGCACTTTCAATAAACAGGTTATATAATGAATGCTGCATTTATGCATTTTTTAAAAACTAATGTTAGTTCTTGTGATATGTAAGAAATCTTTGGTTTGCATTTTTTTTTTCACAAGCCTATTTGCTGACAGATAATTTGGCTATTAAAAAATCACTCAGTGGTCAATCTTGGAAAACAAAACGTTACTTTGTGTTGAGATAATTGCAGATATCACACATTCATTAAAGTACAACCTCCCAGACTCTGACTCCCAAAACTATATATTAAAAAAAAAACAAAAAACAAAAAACCAAAGTTTTGGACACTTAAATACTAATACTAATTTGCCTAAAATAGTTTTATTGGTAAAATAGTTTTCCTGGTAAAATTTAAAACTGAATGACTAAACATTATGCCAGGAGTTTATTGAATTTACAAGAGTTTTACTTTTGTGAAGAAACGCAGTAAAAATATAGGTGTCATGATTTGCTCTCAGGTTCTTGCATTTCACTGTAATATTAGTCATAAAAAGTAGGAAACCTCTACAATCTGTCCAACTTCTGAACCATTGCTATGGAAAGAGGAGTGAACGTAACGATGCATTTAGTAAGACATTCTGCAGTTTCAGAAAGCGTTTCAGACACACTCAGTTGTTTGGCATGTCTCCATATTTCAATCACACGCATTGAGATACCTGCCAGTATTTGCAGGTTAAAAAGGAAACAGTCATGCTGTGTAAGAAACTTTTATTTGTCTCAACTAGGTTTCAGTTATTTTTTCTCTCCTTTTCACTGTCAAGAAGTCTTAATGTTTGCGTTTGTTTTTCATCTCGACTGCAAAATTTTATTTTTTAAATGTTATCCTATTATGAGGCAGATTCTAATATTGTTCCAAAATAGTACTTCAAAGTGCTCTTCAAGACGATGTGAATAACACACAGTGCTGCTGGGGGTGAATAAGGGAATTAAAGTCAGGTCCAATTTGAATCAGAACGTTTTTTAAGCTGTAAGATACTATAAGGTATTATCTAATACTTACAGAAATTGCTGGTGGTATAGTATGAGATCAAAGCCAAGTAGCAAAAGCTAACATTAAATTATTAGTAAATATACTCTGCAATATAATATCTCTATAGCAATAGGATGCAAAAGGAGTTTGAAAATTAAGCATAAGTTTATTGCTACTCAGATATTTTATATAGAAGGCTGATGGACAACAAGCTGGCTGTTTTTAGGGTGATATAGAGCAACACATGCATTATGAATAATAATTACTGAAACCTGACAAGTTCCACTGGAACCACTCATCTCTGGTAAGAAAGAGCCTGCGCACTAGTTCCAGATATGATGTAAGAGTGCAGGGAGCACAAGCAGATTAAATGTCGTCTGGAACTGGAATTTGGTCCTCAGTAGTGAATTTGGCCTGTACTTTTTAAATCTCTCAGTATTTAACTGTACAGATAGAAAAACATTAAAAATGTCTGTATTGTGTTAATGTTTGGTATATTAACATTTTTGTACCCATTCCTATTAAGGGAACTGTGCTGCTATAGATAAAATACTCCTCTCAGGTTTTCCCTGAACCTCCATGATGATCTACAAACAAAAGCATTAAGGTAGAGAAATTCAGGTGGGAAAAAAGTATAAATGCTTTGCTTTCAGATTCAAAATTTCTTTAAAAATCATTATAGGAAGCCATCTCTGATTTAAATAAGTTTGCAAAGGAGGTGATTTAGCTCTAAACTAGATGATTTTTGCTGTAGAATTGCAGCTTTGCATTTTAGGGTTTCTATTCCCATGAAGTTATGTTGGACAATGTCGGTGTTTTCTTCTGCACTTAGTGTGTGAATGAGGCTGTCTTAAGATCTGTATTTGCGACCACCTATTACCATTGTTCAAACACCACCAATATAGAATGAGGCAGTTCCCATCAACTATATAATACATAGTTGAGAATGTTTATGCTCAATTTTTTTATGCACTGATTTCCTATTCGTTTTCAGCCGAAGTTGAAGAAATTGATTCTAGCAACACAGAAAATAGCTTGCATCATAGTTCTCACACACAGCACACCGATGCACATTTAGTGTCATCCTTTGCAAATATCCAGAATATGAGCTAGTGTGCTCTCCAGCTAACCAGCCCTGAGTGTGGGCCTCAGAGGCTCACACATTTCGGTCAGGATTGTTTCAGCTGGTCTGACCTGGAAATTAGAGAGGACTGCACTGTGGCTGAGTAAACAAGCTATGAGGAGTCTAGCTGTGGCAGCACAAATCTAAGTCCAGATGAATTTGCTCTGGCTCATGGCAGAGTGAATTACCCTGCACCGAGGTCTCTGCTGCCTGGGATAGATTGTTTCTGGCAGCCGAGTTAATTTGGGTATTTTTACACTATGCCGTGTTTCTTTTGGCTCCTTCTCTGTCACTAGCTTTAAGTTAAGCAAGGTTTAGAGCAGGATGGTTACCCTGCTGGAGGAGAAGCTGCTGCTAGCAGGATGAAGTGTAGCAAAGAAGCACATTTACTGCACAACACAGGCTTGCAGGCACCAGGGAAGGAGTGGAAGATGCATACTGATGCAGCAAAGCTCGCTATAAAGTTGGCAGATTACTGAGATTATGGTAACATCTATTTTCTTGATATTTTCTTGTCAGAGCTGTTTTACTCATGGACATTATGCTGGTTAAATCTAAGCGAAACCACTATTTACAACAGAACATAGTAATTGTATTGAAGTTCTTGTGCTGTGTTATGAAAATGGCCAGATTAGAGGACCCAGTGCTACTTTTAGGCCTTCAAATCCAGGAGTTGGTGGCAGCCGACCCGAGGAAGGCCTAGGGGAAGGTGCCCTTGCTGTGCTCGGTTCCAGGTGCCGCGCGTGCCCCGGCTGCCCTCGCTGTCCGTGGCTGGAAAGCGATCAGCGAGAGCAAGGCGGGCGCAGGCCTGACTGCCACGTGGACCGAACCTTGCGGGTTACGCTGGACGCCCTGCAGCAGAGACAGAGGTGCACAATGGTGGGTGTTTGCTTACACGGTGCCCGCAGCCCAGTGACACCTGACCTTCGCCTCACGAAGCTTGTGGGAAATGGGGCCGTGTCTCAGGAGGGCTGTAGGGCCGAAAGGAAAAGCCAGTGAAATTGAGGAAGCCTTGGGTTGTGTCCATGGATGAGGTTCAGTGTTTGAGTGCAGACCAGGCAGAAGTAGTTTTGGTAGTTCCGAGAGTTAAATTGGTTCATTTGACTACGACTGTAAGAAGTTGCGTGGATATCTCATGGGAGGAGGGCGAAAGAGAGAGAAGAGGAAGGAAAATTACCAGTAAAATAGTTACAGAAAGCTGCTAAGGGAGCATTAAAAAGGCATAGAAAGCCAAAGCAAGAGGATCAGGAAATGTAGACAGATTGGAGAATGGACTGTGAACTGGCCATCTTCTGGAGGCTAAAACTTGATACTTTGGTACAAAGGGCAGGGAAACTTCTCCATTTTCTGTCAAGAAAAGCCGCTGTTGAATTTGATATCTTACAGACAGCTGTACTCTAGAAGATGGGATAAGTAATGAGTTACTTGGATTTTGGGGGGGCTCTTACTTTGCTTTGATCATGGAGTGAAAATAGTTTACTTTGGAGGACTGTGAAGTTGCAGCTGTTTTACCTTGAAAACAGCCAGAGCCCTCGCTAGGTCGATTACTGTTAATAAATAGCTAATTAAGAATACTTGTAATAAAACATACACCATGCTGGATTGCATCAGACTAAGTCAATGTGCATTACCCTCAAGTCTAGCTCTTTTAGGACAGACTGTTACCTAATAAAAAAACAGTGCAGGTTCAGTTATTTTGAATAACTTTTATGACTTAAATGAGGATAGGGCTTTACTGATATCAAGGTTGTCATGAAAAGTTGTCTAACTCTATGAAAGATTGTAACAGTATGCTAATACCAGGAAAGGAAAAGAGATGGAAAGGTTGGATCCAGCACATTCTTGTGTGTAAATACTATAAAAAGAGCTAAATATAGTGCCAATGTTTGACTCAGAAGGAGTTTTGCTTAATTAATAGGAAAGCATGAACAGCAGCACTATAGGTCAAACTCTGGGTCTGTCTAGCTGGATATCTTATTCCTGTCAGCAATGGATGCTTAGAGAAAGTCAAGAACATGGCAAAGATAAGGAGATTATTGCATCAATAAAGTAAGCACACAGGCTGCTGGAAATTGGAAACTTAGGGCCTTTCAGAGCATAAAATACCTCCAAAACACTGTGGTGAACCTTGTTTAAAGATTGTTGACAAAGAATTGTCCAGTTGCTATATATTTTTTTAACTTTGTGGACTTTTGGAACCCAAAACGCCTTGTAACAATAAGTTCCTGTTCTGATTACAGAACAGGCAAAAAAGTATTTTCTTCTGCTCATTTTAAAATGGCTGCTCCTACAGCGAAGAATCATATTAACCTTAATCTATTAATCTATATTAATCTATATTAACCTTTTATAACCATATTAACAATTCACAATTTTATATACCACCTGCCTCTTTTCCATCTGAAAACCCTTCATAGTTAACTCTCTCCTTATAGAAAGGCTGTTTTTTATATCTTTTTCTTCCCTACCCTGTCTTATATTCCCTACTGACTGAATATTCTAAATGCAGAGTATAAAGACAGTGAGTGTACTATGAATTTATATAGCAGCATGCTGATATTTGTTTTCATAATGAGCTCATCACAGATGTTTGACTTGATTACCCTTGAACACTGAGATGTGTTTTTCCGAGGACTATTTAAAATGACTCCAAAAAGTCATTTTGTGAAAAGCCATAGCTAATTCATGCACAGTATTTTTTCTCCCGTGTGGCTTTGCCTTTTTTTTTTCCCTTTAAATCAACATTCAGCTTCAGTTGCCATTTTATCAGTGAATTAGCCACTACTGTGAAATCCTTCTGCTGTTCTTTGTGGTTGATTCTAGATTTCACAAGTGAGTGAAGGAAGAGATTATGAGTTAAGAAGATACTGAACAACACAGATCTGAACTCAGAGTTGTGGGTTTCCTCTATCCGAAATGTTCGTTCCCGTATTGTGTTCCCTATCTCTAAGCTAGTTAATCTGTAGGAAGACCTTCTATTTTATCACATCACAGTAATCCCTCTAGCTTCTGCAAAGAATGGTTTGGGATTCTGTGAAATTATCCTGGGGTGTACAATACTTGTACAGTTAATTGTTCCTTCCATTTCAGAAACTCTGTAATGGGCATGCCATTGTGATTTGGGTTTTACCTATGGAAACCAGTTCAAAGTATAGGAGACTTCTCTTCCTGGCATAGTTTTATGCCACTACATCCTGTGGGAGGTGGGGAGATTCATATTAATTCGTAATGTAAAACATGCATAATCAATGTGTTTCAAAGGCTGATGAGAGATCTTGTGACACTATCGTCTTATTAAAACATTTTGTTCTGCTGTTTTGGGCTGCAGTGGTGGCTGATTATGAGGAGAAATGAAAGGTGTGTCTACCTAATGAGTATCTTTGAAGAAAAGGGCCTGAGATTCCTGAAAGACCAATGGATATTCCTTCATTCCAGTGTCTTCTGTGGTCATCAGAAGGAATGGAGCTAGCTGAACCTGAGGAGGAGGATTTCCAGAATGTGTACATGGAGCTCCTTTCCATAGTAAACAAGTGGGGAGTGTTAATGAACATCTTAAGTAATAGATCTCACTTGAAAAATTAGTTACTCTGAAATGCTTTCTGTTTTAGAAAACAACTAGATTTGTAATGCTCTTCATGTGTACTCAAGAGATGCACACTAAGAGTTCCACCAATTAAAATTCAAGCCTCCAGACTGCAATGCTTCAATATTTAGCCACAACATAAGACGTTTAACTACCCAAAATTCAGGATCAGGCCCAACACTTCAGCTAACCAACCACAACACATATGGTAGGATTTTCAAGAGGTAAAACTGGGAGAATGTGGTGAGGAGGCCTCCTCTCTATGTCGGTTTATACAGGGAACCTAGGCCTCTGTCTGTAGGCAAATTTGGGTAATTGGAGTATTTTCTGAGGTGCAGGATACAGGGCCAGTGATACTCGGTACACTCTAAATATGTGTAGAACACAGAAATGCAGAACCTCCCACAAGTTCAAAAGTACAGAAGCTAAACTTGTCAAATATATATATATATATTTTTTTTTTCAAACTCTGTGAGCACCTCTATTTTTCAGGTCTCCAGCCATAAAAATAGCACCAGTAACTGCCCATCTCGGTGCGTTGTGAAGATGTGTTCTTCACCACAACTGAGGTACCCAGCCAGTGTGGCAAGGTTGCTCCTTGACTTGACTTGACGGGATGTAAACACAGAACTTCGTACCTGCCCTACTGCACAAGGCTGTGCGTGGATTTTTAGGATCATTTTAAAGGAATAACGGAAGTTAAGTCCTCTGCTTTCCGAAGGTGCCGCTTGCCTGGGCGCCCACGCGAGCCCCGCCATTTCGCGAGCGGCCTCTGCGCTGCGCCCCTGTGGCG
>VZSV01000038.1:1694978-1736726 GCA_013398735.1 Nothocercus julius | reverse complement strand
TTTTATCTTATCTGATTAGTTGGCTTTTTGGTTTTGTGACTGTTGGGTTAGTGCCAAGCTTGATGTTACTTTATTGTGTAAGAAAAGGCTGATTTGGCATCAGAACAGGGGAGGAAACAGAAGAGGTGTGCGATGGGGGAGTAAGTTCAAAAAAAGGCGTAAAACCTTCCCAGGGAGGACTGACAGGAGAAAAGGGCGACTCAGAAAGGGAAGAAAGGGAGAGAGGAAAAGAACGAAGCAAATCCCGAAGGCAGTATAAGGAGAAATGTTGTGCTTTAACTTTTTATTTTTATTTTTTTTATTTTTTTATTTTGTAGGATACCAAAGTGAGGTAGTTGGCTATACCTTACCTGTTTTCTGTTTTAGTATTGCCATTAAGAATAGCACACAAAAACAGAATGTAAGCAACATTTTTCTGAATGAAAGAATGTCGTGCAGCGGGATTTTGTTTTGCTTTCTGTTTTCTTTCCTCCTCCACCTTCTCTAAAAGAGCAAATCTCAGGCTAGTAGATGACTGCAAATAGCAGCCAGAGGAAGCTACTGGCACTGTCCGCCTAGATATATATTAACGTGCCAGGCCTACCTTTGCCCTTTTAAATACACATTGCTTGTGTGGGAATTAAAGCATATGTGATGATGAAACTGTCTTCCTGGGAAAGGTCATAAGATTTTTCTTGTTTTTGATGAAAATGAGAATCTAGATATTTGTGCATATATAGAACAATTTTTTTTTTGAAATACATTTATATAAAGCAGCAATTTAATGCATGCAGGTTTTTAGAAGTAATTGTTGCTTGCAAACCAGGAGCATCAGAGCTAATGCACCAAAGGTTTCACAACATATTGATGAAACAGATGAAACAACCCTTTGATGGGCTCTGTGAAAGCCATGCATATGTTTCTTAGGAACAGTGTTGAAAAGGTACTCTTAGGAATATGGCTGGATATCAACTGGGTATTACACATGGAAACTTTTAATTTCAGATGATGAATTTGCGGTCTCAAGAATAAAAACAAAGCAGTCCCCATCAGCTTAGAAAGGATTGGCTTAGAATGCTGCAAAATTGAAGGTATCCTAAGATGATACAGGGTGAAAGAAAGGTCTGGTTTCTGCAAAGCTCTGTTTGAATTAGTTGGGATGGGGAAGAGATGGAAATTAGCCAGCCAGTGAGCAACACGAAAGCCAGCTTCTGTAGCTTGCTTGTCGTCTTGTCTTCCATCTGATCTGTAAAGACAACATTGCATAGTCTGGGATATGTTAATTCTTTCAAACGGGGGATTTTTAGACTACAGATGAAAAGAAGCTCAAACGCTAGGAAAAACAAATGGAAGAGAAGGGAGACACTGAAGACTTCAAAAATTCCAAAAAGCAAAATCACCTTAAGTTCTTTTGTGTTTTTTTGACTTTATATGTTTAAATCTATATGCAGCTCACAAAAAATCACGCTGTATAATACAGTTGAGTCCTCGGTCCCTGGTATGTGAGCCTGGAATGAATGTTACTCATTGATGTCAGTGAAATAATAATGTAAATACAATGGTGTTGGGAGAAATGCCAAAGTTCATGCAGTTCAATTGTAGGTGATAAATTATCTGAAACTTGAATTAAAAAAAAAATAGCAGTTGCTATAAATACTACAGTAATAACTCAATAAATTTTAAATCAGGTGCTTTTATTCCATAAGGTTTCGCAGAAGTTGCTGTCCAAACAACAGATCTATCCAGAAAGCTTTTGTAGGGGAGAATGCAATGGTTCATACCTCATGTAGAAGGTATCATAATAATTTGTGTCTAGGACAGCTACGGAGCCTAGACCCTTAGTCAACTATGTGATCAATGCAGGGTGGCATGGGAGACAAATGAGGAACTGATAGGAAAAGTGCTCTCTCCTGGCATCATATGTATATATTTCCCCATCAGGAAATTAGTTGTGAAATTTCTGTGTTTATTGCTCTGATAGGTGATGATCTTATTGTTATGTGCTACAGGGGTCTAATTTAATTAGGTTTAATTAGTCTTTCAGACTGTTTCTCCGGCATAAAATATGTGAGTGATGTGTGTATGTCCAAACCAAATATAACTAGGTGAACACGAGAACTATCAGGAGCCAGGTCGTTGTATGCCCAGGTTAGATATTGGTGTCATTACTCTGATGACCTAGGTTCATGAAATCAAGCACAACTTGAATGCCAGGGAAATGTTATCAGTGCTTACAGCATACCACAATAAATAAATAAGAGCAGCTGCCAGTTAACTCATGATCTACATCTTGCTGATGCAAAATTAAGTTGTAGCACAACTGTTCTTTATGTTCAACTGTCTTTTTTTTTAAATTTTGCCACTGTATTTTATGGAGTCATTTTTTCCATTTGGTGAAAAAAACATGATACTGTTTCTGTCTGAGAATATCTTAGGAACTTTATAAAATTTAGGAAATCTTCAACTGTGTTACTTAAGCTGCTTAAGATAGAAGAAGAGATGTTTGATCTTTAAGTAAGCATATTTTTCCTCCAGAAATGGATTATTATCAGCTGTAGTTCAATTTTATTTATATCTATCTATACTTAAAAAAAAAAAAAGAGAGAGAGAGAGATCCCCCAGTGGCTTCTGAAGAATCTAAGGTACTATGGTTTTCCCCAGGAAAAATTAGTCTTCCCATTTAGAGGAAGGTCTTTTAGGCTTTGACATTTTTTAGCTATGGAGTAGCAAACAGCACTGAAGAGCTGCAGGGTCTCAGCAGTGGTTCTTGCTGAGGACAGGGTGAACTTTGAAGGTCTGGCAAAGCAATTGGTGAACAGCAGTACAACCTCTGTAAAACTTTGCTGACTCAGGGCAGCTAATTGAAAATTTATGCTATGTTCTGCATTGATGGGATGTGGTTGTTCTTTGAACCTCATAATACAGTACAGTCAGTATCTTTCTCAAGTTCCTGTTCTTAAAAACTTGGCTTGGGCAAAATAACTTCTGAATATTGAAAAAATGTCAAAATGAAATCTGGTTGCTCTAAAAATAAATAAACTGGGCTTAGTTTTGGATATGCTTTCTGCCCTTCTTTTAAATGTATGTTGATACAACACACTGCTCTGTACTTGGCAATCCTTAGTATAAAACATTCTGAGAAATGCTTTCCTGATGTATGATAATGATCTTTACCTAACACAATTGTATGCCTTTTTTTTTTTAACAAAAAAAAAAAAAAGAGATTTGTTAGAGCAGGACTGCACAGTCAGTTTATCGTGAGTGTCTCTTTATGGTCTTTGGTTCAAGCTTTTGGGAACATTCTTTTCTGTAATTCCTTGATACGGCTAGGAATTCTTCAGAAGATGTGCATATTGTGTGGCAGGTGATGTGGCAGAAGATGGCATCGGAACTTGTTGTATGTTTGCAATAATAACTTGTAAGCTGTCTTGAAGGTCTTAGACATATGTTTTATAGAAACTTTCAGGGAAAAATAGGTTCCTCCCAGTGCTTCAGGAATACATTTATGCAAAGGTGCAAAGCTGGAAGGGCCATTGTGCTAGTTATTTTTCAGAGTAATCTGATTAGATTCATACTCATATAATGCTCCTCTGCAGACTTAGTGCTCAATTGCCATTGCCAGTCTCATGTTCAAAGTAGCATCTTGGAACATTACTCTGCCCCGTTTGCTCCAATAAAATAAGGTGTGTCATCTCCAACCCATGTTGCTTAGGTACCAAAGACCTTACCTATTGTATTTGTGAGTAAACTTGACAAAACCAATCAATTTAAACATATGCCATGGCTGTTACCATCTTCCTGTGTTTTCTTGAACCGTTTTTGTTAACGAATCATTTTTACACATACAGTTCATCCATACATTGCTTGCCTTACTATATATGATGCAAGATGGATATTTATGAAGAATAAAGCATTGCTTCACAGGTCATCACTCTGCCTGTAGAGGTATCTTCTTTAGTTTGTTCCTTTTGGATAGTTGTCAATGCATTTTCCTTTGGAAAGTAAAAGTGAGCAACCCTGCATTTCTGTTGACCTGCTCTTCAACTCTTAAATGCTTGCGGTTGCAACGAGTGCAAATTCTGTCCAGTTATGCCTATATTTTATTTAATGCTTGCTAGTTCTTGTGCAGTACACATCTGCTATCATTCCGCAGCCGGTAGGGAATGCACTTCAGTCTGCCGAATAAATTTGTTATGAGAGAGATAACAGAATTAAATGCAAGGGAACTGGAGGTTGCTGATAAAATGTATGTGTGTGTTTTGGACATGTAAATCTCTAAGTGTGCTTTTAGGACTTATTTTAGAATATCCTCTTCGAATTTCCTGGAAGGGGGAAGGATGGTAACTCTCCAGCAGAGAAGCCAGGACGCTTTGCCTGAGGCTGGCTCTGCTAATGAGAGAATGGCAGAGCAGAAACCCAATTCTTCAGGTTTCTTCTGTAGTTAAATAACTGGCTAGCAGGACTGAGAGCTTTTTTCCTCCCAGTTGTTATGTTTTGATAATAATCCTAGTATAAATACAAATATTCAATTATAATTCATTCCGCAGCTTTCCCCTAATTCTTGGGCATTTCCAACTGCTACAACCTCAGCTTGGCCCATGGTCCTTGCAGGGTGCAACAGGATGTCCCTGTTTGAGAGGGCTCTGAGACACCTGGATTTGTAACCGTTTCTAATGGCAGTTTGCTGGAGACCGTATGTCGAGGGATGAGATGAGCCACAGGGAATGGCCAAACCCTCTAAGCAGACTCTGGAGCAGCTTGTCACTCTTAAGCACGCAGTAGCTTGGGTTCTTATCTCTTCTCTCTACTAGTTCTCAAGTGGAAGAATTAAAGCAAAGGCCTTGAGGAAAAGGGCTGAACAGATGCCAGATAATAGTGCTGCTCTTGGGTTGAGCGAGCAGATTGGCAGTTAAACATGAAACTCCTGCTAAGGAGCAGAAAGTCGATACGGCTCCACGGGTGCCCTTCCTGCCTTCAGGGAGCTGCCTTGCCTCCTTCCCCTTTACTTGATCTTGCATCCAACACCATACGACACAGTCAGTATAGGGAGAATAGTGCTCTGAAGAAAGACCAGATACGGAAATGTTGTGTGTACTAAAAACTGGAAATGGTCAAGCTATAAGCTGAGGTCTTGCAGATGAGGTTGGTGCAACGTGGAGAAACTCATTTATTTTGTTCCCCTTGAGCTTAAAAAATGATTTTTCAGAAGCGACATTTGAACAGATTGAACGCAGATGTGGAATAGGTATCCTGAGCAAGGGATCTGGAAAGCTTAGTGGAACTGTCACTGGTAATAGAGAAGGCAGCTGGTAGACAAAATATATAGTGCAGTTTCTCTCAGATCGCTTATTCGAGATGGTGTCAGGACATCAAGAGCAGATGTCTGAGAGACTGAAAATACCTATTCTGCTGAATTTTGACTTTCATGAAATACCCTTAACTCGATTTCATTACGGGAATACTGAAAAAATTAAAAAAAAAAAAAAGGAACTTAGTTCTGGACATGTAAAAGCTTCTAGAGCTTTACTTTTGCAATTTATATGACTCCTCGCTTGAGTGTTTCCCCCCCCCCCCACTTTTCAAAAGCATTATGACCTGTTAGTTACTTGGAGCACTATGATGCGGACCTGGGTGTTCATATATTTACCTCTTTCAGATCTGTTCTTCTCCCTCTTTCGGTTTGCATTGGCTCATGTGGAGTTCAGAGAATTAGTTAAGTTGTGGGGTGTTACTGAAGGAAAGAGCAACCACCTTATTTCTTTACCTTTTGGAAAAAATAAATCCTATTTCTTGAAAGCCATCTTAACAAAATTTCTTCCTGAAATCCCTTTTTCTGCGTTGTTTACCTGCTCTGTCCTCGTTTTAGGGACCCCTACTGGGGTCTCTTAATGGAAAGCACAGTGTTTACTAGAGGGAGCTTAAGGAATGCCTTGGGCTTGTTTGCTGGCATTTTGGTCTGTTGTTGAACACTCTTCCAAGCTCCTCAGGTTTTTTTTTCTTGGTCCTTTTATCATATAGTCCATTCATCACTGCTCGGGGTGGAACGAAAAGCAGAGAGGGCCATGTCCAAACGCTGTGGTGCAGGATCCCCGGGAGCATCGACAGCGACGAAGGAAGGTTTGGGGTACCAAGCAGCACTGCAGAATGGGAAAGGCCTTCACATGTCAAATCACTGTTAGGAAAATAGTGTTTTTTTTCTTTATCTAGTTGACGTTCTCTAAGTTGAAGGACTGATACTCCTTTGCTATGTTTTCTTTTGGGAAATAAGCATGCAAAGTAATGATTTTAGAAACTTGGCTGTTGATTTCATCTCTCTTTGCAGTCCCAGTTCTCAAGTGGGACTAACATTTCTTTTGGGGATCTTGTTCTTGCTGTTCTTTTCTTTGAGTATTTCTGGTTATGGTTTGGATGCCTCAGATGCAAAGAGCGAGGGGGATATTTGGTGCAGGGAATAACGGTACATTCCAGCTCCCAAGTCAAATCTTACACTTTGGAGATACCAGGGAAACTAACAGTTAAGGATCTTGTAATACTGTTTCCAAGTGTTGACAACATCTGAGAAGAAACTAAAGGAAAACTATAAAAAAGTGACTAACCAGAGAAGTACTTGGTTTTTGTCATAATTAGGGTCCAGGGCAGAATCAAGAAAGCTTTCGGAATTGCACTTAGAGGAAAAGCAAATGACTTGTAAGGCCTTGCTGCAGAGAGCTTGTTGCGGTAGAATGATTCTGCTTGCCCCTGCCTTCTGAGGCCGCGGGCTTTTGGTAACTGTAGGAGAAACATTGCTTATAACCTCCAGTCAGGGAAATGTCTAAGCTGCAATGAACTGTTCCTTCCTTCTGCTAGATCTCTCTGTGGAGTTTCCTTGTGATGTGTACGAAGGTCCATGGAGCAATGGAGGTTCATGAACTTTCACTTGGTAAAGGAGACTTGGGGTTTTATCAGCTGGTGAACTTGGCGTGCTGGAAAGTTAGTGGAAATCCCCCAACTTGAAGTTAGCTCCCATTAAATTAAAAAAAAATAAAGCTGTTGTATTACTGTGATATAATTAATACTGGTTTTACAGAAAGAGGAACACATATCTGACATAAGAGAATATGCTATTGCATTTGCATTACCGACAATGCAACTTTTAACTCTGTTTTTAGTGCTGACTTTAATAAGAACTTTCTTCTGTTGCGAGAAAAAGCATAACAAATAGTAGCTTATGACAGTGAAGGAAAGGAAAAAATGTCTCAGCATGTTCCATAGGACTAAAATATACTTGGTAGAGCTGCTGGTACTGAGGGGTTAGAGTTGTTCTTCCTATTCACTTGCTTTTACTGGCTATCTAAGAATTTGATTAATCAAGTTGTTAGCATAGGACAGGCTTTGTTTTCAGCATGGGAGGAAATTATTGCAAATGAATTACACAAAAGCTGACTTTCCAGGAGCCTGGAGCAGTTGGAAGTAGCTGAAAGCAGCAAGGGAGCTTCTGTTTGTGTTCCGGGCAAGCTGTCGGGGCAGGACTCCTGCGTGCAATGACTAACACTTGCAATCCACAGCTGAAAGTACCAGTCCAGTGTGTTTCTGATGCTGCTGGCAGTGGACAGAAGAAACAGGTCCCTTTCCCAGGAGATTGCTACTCTGCAAAATTCCTCTTCTATCCAAAGACTGACTGATCTGACAAGAAACATGCAAGAAGCTAAGATTTTTGCGGGGAGAATTGCTGT
Organism: Nothocercus julius; assembly: GCA_013398735.1. Classification (NCBI taxonomy): domain Eukaryota; kingdom Metazoa; phylum Chordata; class Aves; order Tinamiformes; family Tinamidae; genus Nothocercus; species Nothocercus julius. Next base: position 1,729,035 of record VZSV01000038.1, on the reverse strand, counting down.
TTTGGTTATCTTGCATCCCTGCTGGGGTTGTGCTGTAAATGTGTAAGATGTATTTCTATCTAAGCTTAAGCAATCTGGAGACTAAAGGAGTATGTTAGGGTGTTTGACCTCCTTCATTTAATCTACTGATCATAAAGAAGTTGTAGGTACTGATAAATACCAGAGCTACTTATGACATTTGTCTGCAGTGAAGCCGCTTTGGGAGGAGATGTTCACACAGAATGGGAATGTAAGAGGATGTAAGAGAATGTCTGTGCCCATTCCTAAGTGTGGCTCCGAGGAAATGTGTGAGATGCGAATTGGATCGAGTGTAACTTTTGGGAAGGCTTGAACTTCCAGTAAAATGCCACGGTTTTTTGGAGTCTCTTATAAATAGCTTGCACAGACTTCAATATCTCTGACTTTCCTCCAAATAATGCTGGAAAAGCAGATGAGGAGACGAAAACGTCAGCTTTATTGTACAGTTGGTGAGGGAGCAACGAACAGGAGTTATCTGCCTTTGTAGGCTTTTACAGTGATGTAGTAGTTACAAATTGTTCTGCATATTGTAGGTGCTCTCTGCTGCTAGAATAAGCAGCAATGTCCTTTGTAGTTTGAGGTGAGCTTGTTGGTGCTGAGCTGTGGTGCTGGATGATGTTTCACAAACAGCGGAGCTTAGTCATGAAATGAGGTGAACTGTGTTTTGTAAAGGAAAGTTTAGATGTGTAGGTGTAACCAGGGCTGACAGGAAGCCTGGAACAATAATCTCTGAGGGAGAGGGAATGGATCATTGCTCTTGGTGAGCTATTAATGAGGCCTGGTCCTCACTGCTTATTTGCTGCTCTTGCTTCTTGACCACGGTAGCTAAATGCAGGAGTCACAGCTGGCAGCTGCTGCTGTTGGTGACTTGGCAGTGACACCCTGTCGTCCTCTGTCAGTCCATCAAATGAGATGTACTGAGCTGAGAGTGCTGAAAGTTTTACTTGCTTGACTTGTGAATTTAAATAGCATGTCTGAAGTCTTTCAAGATTTGGAATGCAAGGATATGTTAGGAGAAAGATGCATGGAAGGTGGTTTGTGTTTAGCTTCTTGTACATCCCCGTATGCTCTACATGAATGAATTTGCATGTGTTTGTGTGTGTGGTGGTAGTTTTTCAGGAAGATTAGGGGCAGCTGGAACCGATATTTCTAGGCTGATAGGATAGGAGAAGAGCAGCCTCTAGTTACTTCTCATAGCTCAGAGAAACCAGGAGGATGCCTTTTCTATTTGCAGAGCACCTTTAAGCTTAGCAGGAGCTATAGAACTAGATCATCATACAGCATGCCTAAGAGTATAAAAGAACATGCAGAATATGCTAGAGTTGTGTTTTCATGTCTAACTGCCTTTTCCTACTAGCATTTTGGTTTAGCATGTGGTAAGACAGAAGCATCAAAACAAATGCTTCAGAGGACAGAAGGCAAAAGATGATGCAAGCTGGAAATGAATGGGGGAAAAGAATATTACGGTTACTTTCCAGTAACTGAAAAACAACCCTCAATCTCTCTGTCTTGCTTAAAAAAAAACAAAAAACAAAAAACTGCAAAACTGCAAAACAACAGCAGCAAAATACCTACATCATCATTCATGTTTCCTAGTACTGTTGGAAACAGAAGGGGGGGAAAACCCCAAAACACAACAAATGACAGTGACAGAAGCATGAAAATTAAGCATGAAAATTATTTTCTCTAGTTTTATCCCTGCTGTTAAAATCAGTGCAGCAGTGTGTCACTAAAGCAGCCATATGAAGGTATGGTTTCCCAAGCTTGCTTGAACTGAACTAATAGCCTGTTGCCAGCAAAAGGGGAGACATCTCCCTTCCTGCCCTTTGCTGTGTGTTCCCCTTTTACCTTGGCCTGCTGATCCCACCCTAAGGGAATCCGGCTTACTGAAACAGCAGAAAATGAACCTGGCCAAAATGAGGATTAAAAACCTAAATATTTGGCATTAGTATCTTTCTTGTGAAGTGCTCCAGCTTCAAAGCTAGGTTACATATTTGCTGTTTTTGGTATGCCTTGCCTAGCATACTGAAGCTACATAGAGACTGCGAGAAAGTCAAATCCAAACTGTCAGCAGGTTTTGTGGGAAAAAAAGGTCAGACCCCTGGTGGTGCTCCTATAGCTAGGTGCTTTTTCTGTACAGAAATTATTTTGTTGGAGCAAAAGAGGGATGTGAAAAGTCAGCGGGTGAGTGATATATGAAGGTGCATCCCCAAGACAAGGCACAACATCCGGTCACAGGAGTCTTGGGTAGAGTGGGGGTTAATCCTTAGCACTGAGGAAATTGCAGTGTGATTAATGTATGTGGATAGAGCTGTCTTACTTTACATTTTAAGCTTCCAGAATATGATATTTAACCTGCTGAAAAGTTGTTTTTTTGATACGTTAGGCTCCTTTCTCAACAGTTCATTTTGTGTTGTGCTTTGTAATTGCTTTGTAGAAATGGCTTGACATGAGATGCAGCCACAGGACAAAGCGTGGTGGGTATGGTGGTTGATGTGCTTTTGTGAAGTCTTTCAAATTTGGGGGTGATGCAGCTGCTGGGTCAGTAGCAGTTTTGTCAACTGCTCAGAAAGAATTAAAAACACTAATATGCAAAAGCTGCTTTCATAACCTAGGCATAACTTTAATGCCTTATTAAAATGTATCTATGTTTTTCCTTTCAGGGAGAAACACATTTTTTTTCCCCCTGATGTTTAGTGGACTTCATTTATTTTTGGGGATAAATGATTTGTAGATAAGTCATTTCTCTTATTTGCTTTTTTCCTCGCCTAATTTTCTCATAGGTTCTCCAAAGAATTGTTTCTCTGTAAAGTCATTAAGGCACTTTCTGGCTGCAATTTTATTTTTTTTGTTGTTTTTTTAGACTAAGTGAAGCAGAGACATTCGGCTAAGTTGTAGCTTCCTCGGATAACTAGATGAAATCCAAACATCTTAGTGCAAAATTCAGTTCAAGTGGATTTGGGGAAAACTTTGAAGATGCAGAGCACAGAGACTTGGAGCGGAGATGCAGTCGTGTGTTCAGGTTCAGCCAGGCAGCTCCTACTGAGTTTGGTGCCCAAATGACTGTTTGGTGGCTCTGGCTTCAGTGAGAACCCGTTTATAAGCAGAATTTTGTGTCACATGGACTGGTGCCACCTCCTGTGAGCAGCGTGGTGCTGGTGGGAGAGCTAGTCGTGTTACAGAGGTTTGCTGAATGTTATTTTAGAATTGGATAAAAGTATATATTTATTTGTTAGAAATGTTGTTAGAAATGGCATGGAGGTGTTCTAGCCATCATTTTGTTTTATATTTTAGCTGTTTTTCCCGTACAGGACTTTCCTGACTGCAAACTCTGTTTTTGATCTGCCACCTCAATCAAGCTAGATAATTTCATCCAAATTAAGATCACATCGGCCCAGTTATTCCTTAGTCATATCCCAGCCAGCCTTTTCTCTCAGATGTGCAATACAAAAAGTGGAGCCTGTGTAATTTCCTAAGTAAACTTAGAAGAAATACCAAGGAAGGAGAGAGGGACTATGGCACACCATGAAGTAGCAATGGGCAGCCAGCCAGCTCAGTGGCTTGGCAGCTAAGTGTTCTTTCGCTGCATCAACCCCACTTTCTACCTTTTCTCTGACCTTGACTGCTAAATTGTTACCCCTCTGTGCGGGTGTTCTGTCCTTTCAATGTGCTCTTACGTTTTTTTTTGTTTAAAAAGTGACAGATTGAAGAATCCCCATGAAAGCAGGAGGTTAAACAGTTACTTAAATGCAAGCATGTTCTCCAAGTCTCCTGTCTTTAAATGACAGTTTAGGAGTTTTTTTTTTTTTTTTTTTTTTCCTCTCTCTTTTACCTTGAGCCATAATATTAATAGAATCATTCATGCTGGTAAAGATAAAAGACTGCACACACATTTGAAAATCAAGATTTGTTTATTAAAAAATAAGTAGTAGCATAAATGTCTCCCAAATTATGTCCTGACAAAGCACAGTTTCATAAAATGAAGTATCTGTGTGATGCCTGTTTCAGTTACTGGAACAATAAACTTTGTTTTTCTGATACAGTAATTTGCTTTCTGTCCTACACTTTTTAAAAACTATATAAGAAGGAAATTGTTTCCGTATTCTTGAAAATTCCCTCTTTTTGAGGGTTATGGGAACACTAAAGAAAATGCAGCTGATAGTGACTGGATGAAAACTGGAGCAGTGTGCAAGGAGTGTGTGCCTGGAAACTCTGAGAAACTTAAAGAACAGTATGCTAGGAGAGAAAGCAGTAGGATTTTGTTGATGAATGAGCTAATTTCCAACTTACGTTGTCTGGAATCACTACTTGTCAAAGATGCTGGAGAAGATAACTATTGAGGATTGAAATTTGAGTAAAGACTACACTGTTTCAAATCAAGGTATTTTCATTTGAATAATTTTTTTTTTTTTGGTGCTTAAAGCAAAATAAAAAACATCATGAAGATGTACGTATTATGAGACTGATTTAGGAGAGAAGTGGGGCAGGGGAACAGCTAAAGTGGTGTTTAGAGAGAAAGGTTCCTCCATCCATTAGTGGAAAAGTGACAGAAAGATTATCTAAAAAGCCAGAACCAAGACCAGCCTGCTGCAGAAATGCACCATGCCTTTCCATCCAGAAGCAGTAGCTGGCTTACCTCATCATGAAATGTAAAACACTGTATTGTTTGGAGATTACAGAAGACTTTGCCTTTAATCAAAGGATTTGTCTATGCTACTGTGCACTATTCAGGTACCCGTACTAATTTAAAACAAATTAACCCTGTGATTAGACAGTCTTTGTAGCAGGGATCTCAAGCCGGCTGGTTCAGGAGGCCAGGGAAGTAACTCGCGCAGTTCTGCTTTCCACATGGGGTAAGTTTTTGGCAGATGTCCATGGGTTTGCAGTTGTCCAATGGCAAACGTCTTTGTATAAAGTGGGTCTCATGTTGTGCAACCCCCAGTTTGATACCACAGTCTGGGACAGAAAGCTCAATAACGTGGAGCGGGAGGTGGGTTTCAAAACAGTGGAAGCATTTGGCAGCCCTCCCTTGAAAACTTCTTGGGATTAAAGAGCAATATAAAATCTGATTTTAAGATAGTTATGAGTTTATAGTTTCTCAAAATGAAATGCATCTCTATTTGAGAATACAGAAATGCTTCATTTTACTGGACACGTGCAAATGAAATTTCTTTACCCAATGAGTAAAGTCCTGGAAGGACTTTGAAACGTCCCAAGAGTTGCTTTTCGTAAGCTGCTCTCCTGTGGAAGGCAGCTCCCTCGTGGGCAGCACGGGTTCCGCTTGACTTTCTGCTGTTGATGTCTTTGGGTGGCTGTCAAGGTGAGCAGGTAACAGCTCAGGAGTGAAACTTTCCATGACGAGTGTCCTAATTGACAGGTAGTTACATAATGCATAAAGAAACCAAAGTTAATTAATTCTGAGAGAGAGCTCACGTTTTGAGATGTGGTGGGTAAAATAGAAATGAAGTGTCGTTATCGGGTCACGTTGACAACATCATAACTTGCAAAAATTCTGTCAGTGTCAGGCTCTTTTTTTTTTTAAAACTTGATAGAACAGCAATAAAATTCTGGTTCTCAGAATGGGACAGAATATTTTATCGTGTAACTGATATGATTTGGTAATGTATTTGCATCTGGTGGCTATACTCAGATAGCTGTCAGGCACTTAAGGGTATCAAGAAGTTAAATATTTGAAAATACCCTGTCACATCTGACTGCCTCTTCTATATAACACACTTGTTCAGTGTCCTTTCATTGATCAGTTGAATTGAAAGTAACCTGGGAGCAAAATGCAGATACAGGCAATTTATTTTGAGGTGCTTGTTCTGCTGCATGGTGCTTAGAAAGAGAAAATCTACAAGCGAGTACGGATTAACTGCAGGTTAATGATAGGTGAAATGCCTGTAAGAGACCGCAGGGGCTGCGGTGAGGTCTGGGGCAGCACCATGGAGGAAGAGGCAGAGGGGAAGCGGCTTGGGGGCATCCAGGAGCTTGAGCAAAACTGGCCAGCTGGAGCCATCACTTCTAATATGTTATCATAATAATGCTCTGGCTTTAGGTGGACTCTTCTAATGAGTACTAATTGAAAAAAAAAATACATATTTTTTTGTCTACATTTGTAATAATAGAATAGTCATCTGTCAGTCATTTGGACAGCAGTCATTTGTTTAAATCTTTCTGCGTAACACTGTGTGTATCTAGCATTGTGTAACTCACTCTACTACCTCCCACCTGCTTATTCTCTAAAGAGTATCAAAAAATCTTCATCAATGTTAATCTTAAAGTTAATTGCAAAAATGTGAGATCACGAGTAAACGGGGACTCTGTTAGGAAGAGTGGTAGAAAGATGGAGAATAAGGTGGCAAGATTAATTGGCTAGAGAGGGGTTATTCCCTGGTGGGCAGAACAAATGATCTCTGGAACTCAAATGATGTCCCTCTTCTTTTCGTATAGAGTCATGAGGCTTTGAAAGTGTGATACGTGCTGTTCTCTTACCTCTACCCTTCTGTATATGTGTATTGACTTTCTGTCTTCAGAATGAAAGACTCTAGTCTCCTATTTTTTTCCTGCATTTTTATGATGGTCTAAACTGGGTCAACTACTATGACTCAAGAAAACATTTTTGGAAACTGCTGCTATCTTTCTGATTTCCCCTCTCCCCTCACTGAAGTCTTTCACTGCTTAGGTTAACATTTGATGTGCTTGTGTCCTTCTCTTGCCTCATGCTTTCCTTTGAACTATTCCTAAAGTGCCTTATCCTCCTGCTTCTGATGTAAGAATATCTGTGTCTGTGCAGTTTCCTGCTGTCTCTTTCTGTGATATGGCTGGGTGCAAGGTGAAGAGAGGAGCTGTGCATCAAACCCAAATTCTCGACGAGCAAATACTTTGTTCTATGAGATATAAGCAATGTCACGGTCAAGGTGACTGAAAAAAATCCGTGAGCTGCTGGCCCTTCCACAGGCACAGGCAAGCTGGTGCGTTGACACAACCAGCTTTTTCTGGGCACTCGGGATTTATGGTTTTGTAGGTGATTTTATTTTATTTTTTTTTATTCTCTTGTGCCTTTCAAAGCTGGTAGAAATAGAACCTGATTCATCTGGGGCAGCGAGGAGGGCAGGCTGCTTGGAGAGCGCGATGCGAAGGCTCACAGCAAGCAAGCGCACTCTTTCTCTGCAGATTGGCACTCAAAGCAGGTTGCATACTCTTACAGGCAGTTCAGACATCAAAAGCCCTAAATCGAAGGTGGAAGGCTGATGAAAACACTCTGTTTTTCTGGTGTGCGTGGCTGGGTGGTTGGATGAACACGGTAGGTGCAATGGCAGTGACCCGGGGGGCCGCTGCCTCTGTGCAGGGCGGGCTGCAGCAGGGCCGTGTGGGGTGTCCCTGTGCTGCTGTGGCTGCTTTACTTCTCTGGGGTGGCCTTATAGCAATGATATAGCAATGACCATGGGGAGCCACGGTCAGCTAGGGGTGCTTTGCCTGGGGGGCATGTGGGCTGGTGGTGTGAATGGGATGTCATGAATGTGACTCTGACAGCCTCAGAGCAACTCTTCTTCCCAAGCACCTTGTCCTTGGAGGGAGAAGGAAAGCTGACTGCTCTTGCTGTCTTGTGTGTGTGGCAGAGGGGCCAAGTGTTGAATTTGTGCTTAGTGTAATGGCATACGTGATTTGCACTTGGAAATGGTGCTGCCTCTGCAGCTGCTTTGTGGCACTCACCATGGAGCGGACGTGGCTGTGGGATGGCAAGAAAGGGGAAAGAAGGGAAGGGAAGGTCGCTTAGGCTTGAGGGAGGGGCATCCGTTGCCCCTTGGCTTCCCCATGGGGCTACCTCAGGAGTAAAAGCTTAGCGCTCTGCAAACAAGAAATTTTACTTAATCTAGTGAGTCTAAATAGGAATATGGACAGCCATTTGCTTCTAAATATTTTCTGCTTTTTTGTTGCCTAAAGCATTTGCTTTCTCTATTTTAACTTCCCAAGATTTTCTTCAAAATCCTGTGAAAACAGATCCTAAGAATAACCAGTGTAGAAACTAGATGATCATCAAACTCAGCACCTTCCAGCTGTATTTTATTATGTGCTTAGTCAAGCTGTTTTCTTTGCTTATATCTCAGAATAAGGTCCTGGAAGAGTTTGCAGCCAGAGTTGTTCTCTTCCTCTCCTTTGCCCCCTGTTTGTCCTCTTCCCTTCCTCTCTCTCTTCCTCCTCAGCGTACTGGGACTCTGAATAACTTTTGTTTATTTCTTTATGTTAACTGAATTTTTACTGACTGAATACTTCTTGGTCTTACGTATACGATCAGCAGTAAACATTTTTTTTCTCTTGTGGTTAGAATTTGTTAGCAGAGTGACCAAACTGGCTTCAGGCTTTTATGCCCCTTTCCTCCTAACTGCTGCCTTATAGGTGGGTTTCTGGTGTTTAATGGGAACAGAAGGTTTGTTTGCTTTGGACAGTCTTCAAAATCCTGCTGTGAGATCTCTACCTGTGAGATATGGTCATGCAGGTGAAAATATTGTGCTTTCTTTAATTGTGCTTATCCTTCTGGGAAAACACTGTATAGCATTTCAGAAGACTAACTGTAGGGAGGACGCACGCATTTATTTCAAGGTTATAAATGAAAAAAAAGTATTAAATAATTGCTTTGTGTAATAGTGTACATGATTTCCACTTCGAAATGGAATTTAAGATGTGTGCTGATTACTTTTTTCAATATAGCCTCTTCAATTAGAAATTCACCTTGCTTCTCCTCTTGTGGGAACCTTACCATTAATCTCTTGAAATACAAAGAACTCTTTTTTTTTTTTTTTTTTTTTTTTTTTAAAAAAACCTTCCCAAACAAAAACTTAAAAAAAAAAAAAAAAGGACTTTAACCTCATTTGTTTGTTCTAAGATCCATGTTTGCTTCTCTGTGCATGACTCATGTAAAACCCTGCAACAGAAACACTCTGCAATTGCAATTTCTTTGAACAGGTACTTCGTGCTGGACTTTGAGACGGGGATTCTGCAATATTTTGTGAATGAACAAAGTAAAAGCCAGAAGCCACGAGGAGCCTTGTCTTTAGCAGGAGCTATAATCTCGCCCAGCGACGAGGCGCCGCACATGCTGGTGGTCTACTCTGCCAACGGAGAGATGTACAAGCTGAGAGGTACCGTGCTGCCTACAGTGACAGCAGCGTGGTGGGGCTGCACCCTCCTTTGCCTGCCTCTCTTCTCTTGCTGCTTACTTCTCTCATTGCCAGAAAGTAGTGACTTTAATTGCTATGTTGTGTATTAAATTATAATACACAGTGGAACAGTAATGTGAATTTAAATATGCATGTATTTACTATATATAGAATATCACAGATAGAAGATGCCTCAAGAATCTTCTTCCCACTGTCAGTCAGAGTGGCATGTTGACTGTACAGTGCATCTTCTTTGCTCCAAAGGATGCAAGAATTGTTTCCACTGCTGTCTACAGCATAGCATTTTATTTCTAATATTCTTTCCCCTTCCCATCGTCCTACAGCTAATGTGCAATAATGAATCTGCTGGTGGGTTGGAGAAGGTAAAAATGCCAGTGGGAGGGCAGTTAAGATACTCTGTTCTTGTAAGCTTTGGAATAATTTACTGCACCTTAAACAATTTATTTTTCTTATTCTCTTGTTCTGAAGTGTAAGAAAGATAATATAGCATGTAAGAGTTCTCTTGAATAAAGAGTTATAGACTGCAGACAATGTTTTCAATAACTTTTAGAGTTGACTTTCAAAGGTGGGTGGGAGAAACTGGTTTTCATTCTTGTATGAGAATAAAATAAGGGTTTACAGAGGGATTTAGTAAAACCATATTTTTAAAAAAGTTTTCTAATGAACTGGTAGTTTGTTTAACTTGCTGATTGACAGCCTCAATATAGAGGTTTCACTGACTTAAATGCTATGGTATGCTCCTTTAGCTTGAAAGGACACAAGTAAAGCAGAAATGGATTGAAAAAATACCTCCATGGGGTAACTGTGCTTTTAGTAACACTTGAAGGAAATAACTACAAAGGGCACTTGTAAACTTCTCTTCTAACTGGCCTCAGCATCTGGAATTGAGTTTTAGACACATTGTTCTTAAGAATTTGTACATATTTAATTAACATAAATTAAGATTTATAATGTGTCCTGATCAATAAATAGCATGCGCACATTGTACATAACACATGTTTTTAGATGTGCACACTTGCACACAATAGCATATATATGCTTATATGTTTAAAGACAGTTGACTCATGCAAAAAAGAGAATAAGTTTGTGTGAGATCCTTCATTCTCTTGTTTCTGTTCCAGCTGCTGATGCGAAGGAGAAACAGTACTGGATAACTCAGCTTCGATCCTGTGCCAAACATCACACGGAAGGTAATTCGAAGGTAAATAATTAGGAGAGCCTTGTTTGGTTGATAGGATGACTGCTATATCTGACGTGTTCATATTTAGATAGAAGTCTGTGAGTAAAAAGAAATAATAAGTTGTCTTTCCTCACCTATTGCTCAGAAGGAGCAGACTTTGCTTCATTATTTTTTTTTTTTATGGGTTAGTCAGATTGCTTTTTTTAGTAAATAAATATTGAATCATAGTGAACTTAGAGGCATTAGGTAAAATTCATGAAGTGAGTTTCATAAGTTGTCAGTAGATGGCTACTGAATGGTTGGATAAATAGCCACTTATTTATAAATGAATACCTGTGTAATACTAATACTTAAAACATCAACTAATAAAAATTTTATTGGAAGTCCAGTCTGAGAGTTAATGACGTGAAAAGAATCATGTAGTTGTTATCAGTGGACAGCTTTAAGTCTACCAAACCTGAAAAAGGTTATCCTGTTAAGATTTATAGTATTCATCTCTCTGTGGAAGTGGTGTCTGCATTTTTTCTCCTCAAAATGGTAAGTATTTTGGACAAGTACTTTAAAATTATCAGACTGATGGAAAGAGGAGGAGTTCCTTGCCTGGTAATCACATAAATCTTTTCTAAGCTAGAATACACTTAGAAAGTTGGAGTTATTTAAATAGATAAACAAGATGCTTAGATTAGAAGCAAAGGAATATACTGTTTATATTTATATGTTTTTAATATTAACTAATATTAAGCTGAAACAGTTACTAAAAATATAAATTTTATTCCTATCTTCAGTCTTCCAAGCACTTTTATTGATATCTTTACCAGAATTAAAATGTTTTTTCTCCATGACTGCTTATAATAAACTGCAGATGTAAAAAGGTTCATTTTACTTGCCCACCTCTCCAAGATGCTGAGAACATCATTCCTATGTTAACTGCAGCATAGTTAGGATTCTGTGTGTCTTTGAAAACTGGACTGCAAGGTGGTGTTTTAGGGGGACTGAGAGTCAATGAAGTGTCTGAAGTGGAACAGAAACAACCTTTTTTTTTTTTTTTTTCCCCCTCCTCCTCCTTGAGGTGATGTTGAATTACCAGGAAACTATTTTATTTTATTTAAGTAATAAAAATAAATAATATTTTTTGATAGCCTGTCTTGCTACCAAAGTTGCATCCTGCAATTCTCTTGCTGAATGGTTAAATGTTGTTTTTATACACCTGTTTCACAGTACTATTCGTAATATATTTATGTGTACTATATAATCCCATAATGATATTTCAAAGTAACATTTAAAATATATTTTGAGCTCCTATGACACTTTGTTCCTTATCCAAAGTCCCCTGAATTCTTGCTGGCATAAACAGCTGTATAGTTAAATCTAGATCTGACTTTGTGATACAAAGAAGGGATTTGAAGCTCCCTTTCTGTTACATCTCTATTTTTGTTTCACAGATGAATCTTTATAGTATGCTAATTATTTTGACCTCTTCTCCTACAGCAGAGTATTTGTAGCATTTATATTTTTAAATAAGCTTGATCAGGATTTCTTTGCATGTTTCTATTTGAGTCAAATAAACCAAATTACTATTCAAATAATGTTTTTAGGAAATAAAAATGCAATTATTGCTGCTATTCTTCCAATTCTTGCATGGCTAGCAGGGTCAGGTCTGTACGTGTGTACAAGAGGAAATGGCACCAATGAGTAATGCATACTAAACGAAAGACCTTCAAATGATATAAAAGCTCTTATGAAAGACCTTCAAATGATACAGAGAGGCTGCAGAACCTGTTAGTGCTAACGTTGTAGATGGCATTCTTCCTTGTGATTTAGTGGTGAATCAACAAATAAATAGAGGTTTGCTGAAGAAGCTGGCTTTTGGATGATGATCAAAATGAAATTCTCGTCAGTCTTAATGGCTACATGCTCCAGGCTGCCCTTCTTCTGTACTGTGGGAAGCAACCTTGTGGCAGTGGTGCTCTGTGTACCTTTTTACATATTCCTGTTCAGCTGGATGTTTTATAAAATTTCCTGAAAATCTTGATAAATCCTTCTGCAAGCAAGCCAGCATTGGAAAGTCTGTTCGGGAGTCTCTGGGGCTGACTGATGGTCATCATGTAAAAGACATGCTTTAAAAAAAAAAAAAAAAAAAAACCCAACTGTCTCAGATTCCTGTTGAGTGGAATACTAGGACTTTTCTAAGAGAAAGCAGATATGAGTTTTTCCCCTATTAAAAAAAAAAAAAAAAAAAAAAAATGCAGAAAAATTGAATTCTTCTATCTCTGTTCAGGGTAGAGGGGCTTGCTTAAACTTTCACACTGGGGTTTTGCTTTATGGATGGAGCATCAGAAAGAATAGCCTTACTGGATCAGAGCAAAACCCCTTTATCCTGTATCAAGTGGCCAGCTGGAAGTGCCCAGTAGAGAGCACAAGGACAGAACAAAGGTGCGACTCTACTTGGTCAAAATACTCCCTTGATTTGCAGACTTTCTGTCTGATATTCTGCACGCAATGAAGGTCTGTATGAAGAAGGACTCACTGGAGTGGAACCTCTTTTGTCATGGTGCAGGGGAAAGAAGGCAGTTAGGAGGAGCGAGGAGGCGTGGTGTGAGTGAGAGCCCTGAGTGGTTCAATGGGAAATGTTGGCTGTTACTATAGGTATGAGGGAACATCAAAGAACGTAATCAGCTAGGAGGTTCAAAATAAAAGTTGATTGAAATCTGGAGGTTGATATGGGATGTTTTGGGTACCAAAAGCCCGTATGGATTTGAAAAGCAATTATAAAAATAATTAGGAAAAAAAAAAAAGGTGCTTGAGTGGTTGAATAGGAGGTGGTTGAATATAAAGATACAGCTTCTGTGATGGAAGATCCCTGGGCTGTTGTAAACTGTTAGAAACAGGAAGGGCTTAGAATGGGCAACATCTTTTTAGGCTTGTTCTTGTGCCTTTGCCTAGTAGCATGCTACTGCCATGGTTTTCTTTGTGTTCCTAGGCCCACCTGCAAGACAGGAAAAATCCCTGATTGAGGGGTGGGTTTACATAACTGAGGAACCAAATGAATGAGCATTTGAAACTGCAGGAGTAGGTTTAGGTACAAAATGCTGGCAGAGGTAATGGCGTGAGGACAGCAAGTAGAGCTCCAGAAGGGGCAGTGCTGGCGAAAGACTCTGCTCTGCAACACTGAGCACTGCAGGGTAGTGCTCCGCCCTGGTGCTTACAGGGGCTGTGCAAGTAGGCACTGTAGTTGTTGGGGAGCTGGAGGTCTGTCTCAAAGCCTCTTGATTTGCTTTTTTTCCCCTCTCTTCTGAGACTTGGGCAATATTACGAGAGGTAGATTCAATATTACGAGAGGTAGATTTTCCCCTGAGCTTAGCATTATGTATAGCGCTAACTTGATTTTCACTTGGAGGTGTTTTAAAGCATCTCTCTGCTTTTCTCTGTAACAAACAAGTAATCAATAGCTTGAGTACTGCAATAATTGGACTTTGGAGACCAGATATTGGTTACAAGGGAGCAATACTTCACATAGGTACCAGAAAAGTAGAAAGGAGGTGGGGAGGAAAGCATTTCTATAACACTTTTTTTTTGTTTTTTTTTCTCTCTGAGTCTCTGATTTTGAAACTGTTGCCTAGTAGGAGGCTAGGGAAGCAGAAATGCTGCATTTCTTCTTTTTCTTCTTTTCATTCTGTTTTCATATTTTTAACACTGTGAGTGCTGGAGTGAATGATAACAGCAAATTGTCTGCCTCAGACTGTTGTCAGTGAACAGGCAGATGGCTACTCATGTCTCTTAACTGTGTAGAGTTTGAATAGAGTCCAAGCACGTGCCTCTGCTGGGGAAAGGCATATTTCTGCATTTGGGTATTTAAAGCCCAAGTATTCACTGCTAGCTGCTTCTACAGCTAAAACTCACCTTTTAACAGCAACTGTGACAGGCAGAACGTTCTAGATACTCTTTAGGAATCACTTAAACGTATGAAATGCAGTCTTGCATTTTTCTCCCCCTTCCTCAGCTGACCAATATGGTCTGGAAAATGTCTGAGCTATCATTTAATATGCTGGATGTTATTCTGCTGCTAAAACATTTGCTAATTCCTGACTGACTAGCAAGTCAAAATTTTGTCATCTTGAGTGACAAGCGGAAAGTATCGCAACAGCAGGACATCAGAGTAATAGGAATTCTCTTAAAGTTACAGGGTATAGAAATTTCACTTTTACATATTAAAAAAAAAAAAAAAAAAAAAAGGCCTGCACATGCTGATACACACATGGGAAATAGATGGAATGGGAACAGTAAGATATGCAGTGGGTGTGTGTGTATATGTATATGTGTGTAAGTATGTATTTATGCATATTTCTTGTTATGTAAGTATAATTATATCATGTAGCTGAGGGAATATGATGGGATAACAATGGAATCAATGAAAGGGACCCCAAGAATATCAGTAAATAAGTTCTTCACGAGGAAGTAAAAACACATTTTTGAAGTCTTGAATAGATTTTCCTGGAAGAAGATTGATGGGGGAAAATGTAAGGATTTAGAGAACATTCTCAGCAGCTCATTCTGTGTCACTGTTTCTACTCTACTGCGTGAAGAGCATTCCTTCTTTCTGCACTGGATCCAGATGAGGACTGGTTTCCTTTCTTTTTCATAGTTACTGCATGCTTGGAAACTTGGGATGGGAACTGAAGTGGTGGAAAGAAGAAATTAAGCAGGTAGTGATCAAAAAAAAAAAGTTGCATGAAATTATTGCTTGCATACAAATGACTGATTATTGTCCAAATGTAAGCTGACAAGTGCATGTAACAAGCTAAGTCTGTCACTTTAATTACATTTTACATCTTAGTGATAGAAGCAGTAAGAGCAGTATTTTCTGGCAAATAATTGCTATCCTGTAAGAAGGTCTTAATATTCTTGTTATTCCTGTGCAAGTCTTACATTGCTTAACTGGGGATCTTTCAACCTGCCATAGAATGTCAAATCGTGCTGGATTGGCAGAAGTCATCTATGTTTGGATAGGGTTGGTGAGTTTTATAGACTTTGGAGTGATTATGACGTCCAAATCTTAATTAAAGCATTAGTCAAATTGGAATTCAAGCTATAAAATGATTCCATGAAAAGTAGGACATGTATTTCAGTGGCAAATTCCAGGAAGAATTTTATTCCTGGAAATTGTCAAAAGCTTGCTAGTTCTTCTGTTTCGTATCCCTTTTTCTTGGCTGTTTATTGATGGAGGCTTTGAAAGTAGTACTAAAGCAAATGACAGAGGTTTGTATAGCAGCTTTTATTGTCAGTGTGTGCATCACATGCTGGACTGGGACATACTGTTGGAGATCATATGAACATCAGGAACGTGGCAGGGAAGAGGAACCTTCAGCTTGTGAAGCGGCTCCTGTCTTAAATTGTAATCAGATGGTAACTTCATTAACGTTTATGTGTGACTGAAGGGCAGGCTTGTTCTAGGTTTGGCTTGTGGGGCTGTGCAGGGAGCTGCCTCAGGGAGCTGCAGGTTAAAAGCTGGCAGGAGCAGTTTTGCAGCTGTGTCAAGCCCATGTGCTGCTTCCAACCTGCAGCTCTTCGTGACAGTCCATTTCCTTCCTTCTGCTGCCACCTCTCGTGTAGCCTCTGGTGTAGTAGCTGGGACATCTGAAATAGCAAAAAAACCACATTCTGCTTGAAAGGCCTGAGCTCTCTGACTAGCTCCCTGAGGGATCAGATGTGCACTGACGCAAGGGAAGGAGAGGGATGATGGTGCTTTTAGGAAGCTCGGATGGGAAGACTCCATTCTCTTCCTCTTCCACTGGTTCCTGTCTTCTGCCTTGTTAGTGTAACTGCTGGTATACTGAAACCATCCTGGGTCCAGCCAAAAAACAACCTTTCTCTGATTTAGGCTGGGCTTTGTTTTTAAAAATAAGCTAGCCAGAGGCTGCCCCATTCCCTGTGGGATAGACCTGCCATCCTCTTCCTCAAGCAGGTCCTATCTTCATTGAGCCCTTTAGGAGAGGCATTTTGAGAGAAGAATCAGCAGAAAACGCTGTGTGTGCATCTACATCTGAGTCTCTCTCTCTCTCTCTCTCTCTCTCTCTCTCTCTCTCTCTCTCTCTCTCTCTTCCCCCCCCAGTTTAACTCCCTGAAGCGGTTCTGCATGGGGTCACATGGACTTCAGACTCAGCATGAGGAGGTGGTGGAGAAATAATAGATAAATAGAATAAATACCTGTTTCAGTGCCAAGTGCAGTATCAGTTTGCCTTTAATGTAAAACAGCACCCAGAGTAATGCCCGGGAACTTGAAGAGGGCATTTTTGTGAGATCTTTACAAGGCAGATGTGTAGTTTCTCTCCTCAACTGGAAGAATGGCTGAGATTTGGGAGTCCTGTATCAGTTTTACAAGGTTTTGTTTGGCCTTAGTAGTGAATGGCCACGGAGGGTCTTACCAGGTGCATTGTTCACCAGGTAATTTTGAGCACTCACATAACTGCTTCCATAAGGCTAATTCAGTGAAAGTTTCAAATCTTTGGCAATATTGCTTTGGTTCTTATCTCCATGTCAGACTTCTTTTTAAGTTCATCTGATATGCGTTTTCCTCTTCTGCCTCTCTTCCCTGCCTTTAGAAAGCAACTAAAAGTATGGTGCTTTTTAATAAAATATGTTTTCAGTTCTGGAAAGCCTCACGGTGATGAGGCTGAGAAGGAAGCACAGCTTGACTAGAGATGGGTGTATTTTTGACACTTTTTTTTTCCCTTAGAAGTTGCATGAAGATAGTTGCTCATATCCTTCTGGTTCCAAAACCTTTATGCAAAAATGAAGAAAATTACATTTAGGATTGAATGTGAATTTGATGAAATGCCTCTTGACAAAGAAAGTGATAATAAGTGATTTTATGATCAAATGGTCATCATAGTCTTCAGCTTCAAAAGATTTCCAAAGATGATAAAGCACACTAATAGATTTTGTCTGAAGTTTGGACATTATGTAGACTGTCATTAGCATTTCAATATTTGTGAGTGACCAGAATGTAGATTAAGCAGATCTCCATGCATATTTTCTTCTTTTTCAGTCTATCTTTTCCAGTGCATCTTTAGTAAATAGCTAGAAATTAAAATACTGAATGTTGGGATCTCCAGCTGATTATTGTTGGCTGGTGGTGTGTGACTTCATTCCTCTAAAACTTCTACATAGGAGTTGGTGCTCTGTGTGTATTAGGCTTCCTGCAGAAGAGCAAAGGAATGTAATTTCAGCATTTATTACTGGGTAGAAAACATCTGTGGCTCAGTGCTTGTGAAAGAGATGATGATGATCAGCCATAAACAGATATGGCAGTCCATTTCAGGAATTAGTTTATTGTTCTCTGGAACATTATATTTGCTTTCTAAAATAAACCAAATTGTTTGCTTCTGGTAAGTGGTGAAAAACACTTCAACTTCTTTGTGAGCAGGAAGAGTAATCTCCTGGGAGAATGAGTCATGAAAGCATTAGTATAGTTGGAATTTATTGTTCTACAATTACATTATTTTAATTGTTGGTTTTTTTCTTATTCAAATGGAAGCCTACATTATATTGCTTTTTCCTCTTGAAGGTGGACAGTCTACTAAAAATGTAAGTCCTTAACTCTGATCGGTATTAGGAAGACATTCTCTAAATACTTTAAGGTCCTGAAACCAAGTTGAATGCAAGCTAGAAACTATTCTTTTATTAGATCATTTTACTTCATTTTCATTTTATTAGTTGACAAACTGTTTGAGCTATGGTAACGTGTAGCCTTGTGAAAGAATATTTGTAATCCCTTTGGGATGCTCCTGTCTCTGAGCTTCTTCACTCATTATAGCAGCTTGTATTAACGGTCATTGAAGAGCTTGTTATAGCTTCATTTTTATTGGTCCTTCATTATTCCTCTTATTTGTAAAGCAGAAAACAGCAGCACTAAAGAAAACCTTGTATGGTGGTATCTGGGGGGGGACAGATCAGTCATACCAGAAGTGCTAGGGAGAAGAACAGGGGAATAGAAATGAACATCCCACAGTTATTGTCTGTACTTTTTATTCTTTTGTCAAGTGATTTTAACTTTTCTAGTGGGTTGTATAATTAGATTTTTTTTTTTTAGCTGTGGAAAATGTAACAGGAGTTTTAATTACAAAAAAAAAAAGAATCTTTTTGGATTTGCACAGCTGTGTGGCTTGTCATCTTCAGTATGTAATTTGCAAGCTCTGCAAGAGAGCCAAGTATTTGGCGGGGACTTAGGTGTTGACAATGTGCTGTCAAATTCCAAAGCGAGTGAGGGTGCAAGTCTGGAGCTCCAGAACGGGTCTGTCCTTGAGGTGGCAGCAGCAGTTGGCAGCAGGAGGTAGCTGCTGTCCCTGCGCCCTTGGGCTGAGCGGGCGTTGCGCGTTGCCGTCATTGCAGCTCTCTGTGGCAGGCCAGCCACTATAGGAGTGGGGCCCCGTTTCCAAAGGCTGCTGCTCGTGTCTTCGTGTGCTTCCACCTTACTGGCCTCAGCTCCTTGCAGTCTTGTGCCATTTCAGTCCTTGTTAAGTTTTATAGCAGTCTTGTCAGAATGGAAGGAGTAGCCCTGGGTAGCCAGAGGTCCTAATAGAGAGTTTATTCAGCTTTTGTATGTTACAGACACACTATAAAGAATACTCCCAAATTAGATGTCAGAGGATTTGCGTGACGGACTGGTGAACTGTTCTGGACCAAAAATGAAGAGATGAGGAAAGCTTCTATAGGAGCCATTCATATCAATGTATTCTAGTTGGATGTTTGGCACAGACTGTGGCTGCTTGCTAATTAAAGTTGGCCAGTTTGTCTGATGTGGAAATTTTGGAGTTTTGTAGGATTGGTACTTCCCCTCTCCTTCCCTTCAGAGGAAGAAGGGGATTCTAGGAGAGGCTCACAGGCAGACAGGATCTCTCCTTGGAGATCACATAGTAGTGCTGAATGCCATCCTCGTGTGGCACTGTCGGTCTACGGAGCCCTTGCTGTGCCATGAACGTGGAGAGTTGGGGTCTCCCAGTGCCCCTCAAGCAGTGCAACCTTGCTGTTGGTTATCCGATGTAGTAGATTCTAGTTTGGGATTAGTTTTGGAATGAAGAACCACATGCTACGAAAAGCCTAGATGGTCTTTTCTTCATGACTGTCTCTTGTCTGCTGGTTTCCAAATGCTCTACCCTAAGTGAGTGCCAGCCAGCAGCTGTTGTGAGCTGCCACATGCCCTTACAAAATCTATCTAAATCACCCTCGAACTTTGTTCTGCCTCATGCCCCTGTTTGTGTAGATGATGTAGCTCAGTGACTTGTGACATGAACTAGACCAAGTCCTATAAAAGAATCTAATGTAGATTTAAAATAGGCATGCCTAAAATGAAGGGTATTTTTGGTTTCTTGGAGATGTTTTCCTTATTTCTCATGCAAATTCAGGATAGCTCAGGCTTGAGGGTTGTAGCAGATAAACTGCAGTAGCAACATTGTTAGATAATTAGATAGGAAGAGCAAAAGCTCCTGAATATTCATATGCACTTTATTGGTTGTATGTTAAAAGCTTTCATGTTGCAGATAATCTACCAATACATTTCCAACAGTATTTTATCTTATTTGTTCATACTAAACTTACTCTAAAATGTATTAATAGCTTAATGTTTGAAGCAAAAGCATCATCAAAGAAAACGGTGTGATGGCCACGACACTTCCAAGAAGATCTCTGCTGAGCAATGCAAAGGGTTCAGAAGAAATAAGTCAGTTTTGAGGTCAGTTAGACCTCTGTGCTCGGGTTTTTGAGGGAATAGTGCAAATGTGCGGCCTGAACTGTAAATTGTTGCCTTTTACCACCTTCATAAAAATATATATGTCATTGCTTGTTCTAGAGCATTTCATCTTCACGAAGTAGAAGCTCATCTCTTCTGCCGCCGGGGACGGTTAATTCTGCGTCTCCTAGTGGCCAGAAACACGTGAATCAAAGTGGGCCAACGGTTGTTACCATCACGCATCACAAATCCCCTGCCGCTGCCCGAAGAGTTAAGAGCCAGCGTTCTGGTCAGCTCCATGAAGTCAGAGAGGTAGGTGATGTCCCTGTGATGCTTTGCTAAAAGTTTAAAATTCTTATTTTGCTTTAGAGCAAGTCTGGCAAAGTCTTGTAAGTTAAGCTGTCTGTTTTCTTACTCTGTTTTGGTTGATTGCTTTGTTTTGATTCTATTGTTGAGCCAAAGGGTGCCTTTAACTTTGGTTGAAGCATGGTGTGTATATATAAGGTTCATAAGCCAATCTTAATGGTACTGTATGTGTGTGCTTTAAAAGCTGGGGTAGATTGGCCACAGCTTGCAGACTTTACAATGGTGCCACAGTGATGGAGGAGCGCTCTCTTAAAACTACATACCACAAATCCCTTCAGGTATTTACGTGCAGCTTGAAAGACAGTCTCAGATAAGTCTGAATAAGAAAGGACACCTGGCTCTCCAAGCTCAGCAGTTCTTTTCCATATAGCTATGATTTTGTCTAGTTTGTGTTGCTGGCCTTGTGATGGAAGAATGCTTTGCACTTTTTAAACTCATCAGAAGCAAACAGTGTATGTTCTTTGAAAGTATATTTATTAGGGTTTAAAAAGTCTAACTCCTATACTGATAGAAGTCCAGCCAACAAAAATAGTACAGAATTCGAAAACTCAAATGCTACTGCAGGCTTTCATAGAACTCACTTTTATCTGTCTTTCATCTTGCTATTTTTTGGTTTGCGTGAATTTCTTGTGGTTCTTTAGCGAGGCCTTTCTTCCTCCCTCTCTTACCAGAGAAACCAGCTGTTTTAAAGCATTCTTTCATCATATGTGTTGAAAATTCTGGCCAAATCCTCTAACAGTTACCATATCAAGAATCTGCTTTTTAAGTTTATACTCCCTAAATGTTTTATAACCATATTATATAGATGTTATCTATAATGTTATATAGAATTTGAAGAAAATATTTTAGTAGCCCCAGCTCACAATGAGGATTTAAATTGCACAACTGTGTGAAGAGGGCTTGCTTTATTTTTTTTTATTTTTTTTTTATTGCAGCAGCATTGAAAGTGAATGCATACCTTGTATTTTCCATTCTATTAAAAATAGTTGTCCCTTGCCATGAAAACAGGTTGTATGAATCAGTCACCCATATTTTCATTACATTATAGGAAGCGCATGTCTGGTTTTGCTGGGAATATTATATCTTTTCCTACCAATGAGACCCCCTCACCCTTCCAAATTGATTCTCTGTTACTAAATGTATTTGCCCTCAGAGAGTGAATTCAGAGATTGCCTCATCTGCATCTGTTAATGAAATAATCAGTGTGACCTGTGGCACCTTTGTGATATGAAGCTGAACAGGTCTGAAAGTAGTGTAAAAGAAAGCCTTTGTATTTGCCATGATTGTAAGTTGGAAGGAGATAAAATCAACAGATGTAAAGAACTACATTTGGGAAGGAAGGAAAAAATAGTATCACATAGTAAAATGGAAAATAAGTGGTTAAGTATCATCCCTGCAAAGAACACCTGGGAGTTGGTCTGCAATATATTTTAATGTGATGTCACTGCAGAAAGGTAAATGTTAAAGCAAAACAGAAATGCTGCAAAAGGGACGTCCTTCACTTGGGGATTTACCATCTTCAGTATCTCGGAGAATATTTCAGGGAGCTGTCAAACTCAGAGTTGCTGTTAAGTTCTGGAGCAATTTGTCTTGATTTGATGGTGTTTGCAAAAAGTGAAGTGCATCTGTGTTGCAAATGGAACAGATGTTCTCCTATATTTTACATATTGCAGTGATGTTTTTATAATACTTAGTTGCTCCATTCTTTCTTTTTCCTATTTTTCCATTTCATAATAAGAATAAACAGCAGGTTGTTTTCTTCTGTTTATTCCAGCTGATTAAAAGTTGTAGTGAACGTAGAGCAGAGAATTTAGTGTAAAAAAGACAGATAGCAAAGAGGTTTATTTAGAACCCTACTGACGTGCAAAACTTTGAAGTCAGAACAAACAACTATGTGGGGACCCAAAATGACACTTACTTGAAGTGCTTCAGTTCTGAAAGTAGAACTTTTTCTATTTCCTGGTAATCTTAAAACTGAGCACATATGTGGACTTTTGCACTGCTTTAAAACTTAACTTTCACTAGCCAAATTACTTTTGCATAGTATCAAATTGCAAAGATGCTCAGGAATATTACTTTTCATTGTAATATATGGTTTTTTTCTGTTCAAAATACTGTTCATTATATTTTGCTTATATTAAGTTGATGTTACTAGTCCAGTCCATATAGATTTAGAGTGTAATATCAAAACTGCAAGCAGCCATATTAGTTTGGGAGAGTTGGCATGCTTGGTGTTGCATATGCAGAGTTCTTCAAGGTCTTGTGTCTTTTATTCATTAAAGTACCACTTCCAAGTGATCTTTAGTAAGTTGTGGAGTTCTTATGGTAGTATAAGTGAATGCGGTCTTGAAATTGCATTATGTTGTTTTAAACTGAGCATTTTATAATTCTCCTGCCAATTTGTGATAAAAGGGTTATACTTGCAGAATTATTTACTGTAGGTGGTTTAAAACTAGCTGGAACATAAAGCCAAGTGGCTGCATCACACTCATTCAGTGGCAGCCAAAGCTTAGTAAGAAAATACCTCCTTGGAGATGCTTGAAACCTGACAGGACATGATCCTGGGCAAGCTGTTCTGTGCAACCCTGCTTGAGCAGGGCAGCGTGGACCAGGCAATCTCCAGAGGGTCCTCTAGCCCCAGCTCTTCTGTGGAACAAGAGGCTTCATTTTGAATGATGGCTGTTTTGGTTGAGAAGGTTTGACTAGAGTACAACCTGTACCAGTGTTCCCACTTCCACTAGAGAATGAAGACTTGCAGTATAGGGAGGGTTTGGTAGTGGCTCATGGTAATGATTCATAGAAAATTGCAGGAATTCATGGAAATGTATAGAAATTAAATAGGATTAAAGGAAAAAGTCTAGAGAAATATTTTGCCATCATTTTCCTATCCATATCCTTGTAGACAAGAGGCAAATTTACAAACATAAGAACAGAGGAAGACGTCTAGTATCTTCTGTGGCAGTCTCCTCTAAAGCTATTTGAGTTGTCTATAAAAGTGTCATCCTCTAAGGCTGCTTATTCTAGCTTGTGTTAGCACTCTGAGATCAATTAAAAACATGCCTCTTTAGGTGATAAATGGGATACTGCAGTGTCTGGGAGTGTCAGAAAATCTGGCAGAAATCTGAATTATTCTAGTATCACAAAGTAATAACTATTAAGTCACATATGCATGAGTTGAAGAATTTTCAGCGTTCTCTGAATCTTTACCTTGCTCTTGTAGTGTCTTTGAGATCGCTAAGAGGGCATATAGCTTAGGCTTATTCTGTGTATTTGATTTTTGTATTCATGCAGAAGTCGAGTCATCCAGGAATCCACATAGAGCAGCAGGGAGCACTGAGGTTGCTATGGGAATCGCAGAGCAAATGTTCCAATAAAATTGCACTGTTTGTCCATGGGAGTTATGTCAGGAATGAACTTGGTTCATTATTTCATTGTATGTATATGTTTTTTTTTCTTTTTTAAATTCCAAATCTGAAATATTAATGATGCAAATACGGCTTCTTCTGATGAAGTCTTTTTTTTTTTTTTTTTTAACATGTGGTAATTGAATATATGCAGAGATGATCATTTTCAGTCACTCAACTTGATATATGGCAATTTATAAAGTAGGGATAATATGATGTGTATGAAAGCCAAATTAGGAGACTGCAATAGCATTCGTTTTCTTAAGCAATTGCAGACAGGCTAGAATTTCCGTTCACAGTTATTAAAGCATTTCATTAAGTTTTAAATAACCGTCTAGTTTACAAAGGAGCTGGAGAGAAGTAAAACTTGAAGGGAAACTTTTGCATGCTTTCAAAACTGTCATTTAATTTTGTTTATAAAACAAAATGATTCTAACCAGTATAAAATAGCATGAAATATTATAGAGTATGGCATAGCATAGACTTATCAGTCTAAATTTTTGAAAAACGATGGGACTGATTTCTTTCCCAATTCAAGCACAAATATTGGGGCCTTTCCAATTTAGAGTGCACAGCTTGAAAATGAAGCCCTGAAGAAAGGGCCATTCTGCAGATGGCTGCTGTGGCTCCGCATGCTGTGTCCCGAGGCTTTCCGTGGGGCGGCTGCGATGCCGGTGCGGCCTCGGGGGCTGATGCAGCTGCATCACTCGCAGCAAACTCGTACTGCGATGGGGTGCGTTAGCCTTCTGCAGCCCTGCTTGTCAGGGGATTTACTAACCCCAAAGCCCGTGGGCTGTTTTGTGAGCCCACACTTAAGGGCTGTTTTTATTAAAGTAAGTTGGCGGTGCCTTTGAATGTTCTTGGTGGTGGTGATGGAAGAGTAGTATCAGGTGGCCGGGCAGGTTGCAGATGTTAAGTATGGAGCTGCTTGCTTGTAAATGCCCCACTGAAGAAAGTAAATGTAGCAATGGCTCCTGCCTTTGGAGTGTACCATGCAGCTTCCTCCATGAACACATGCAAGGATGTGTCTTACTGCAATCTCCAAATCCCTGTGTGATGCCTGAAGTGTTGCTTGCTACAGCAAGAAATACAGGAGACATTTTGACTTCCTAATGAACGAAACAGTAAACACTGTAACTCTTGTCTGTTATGATATGCAGATCGGAACTCTGGCTGCTTTTGCTAAACGTTAATGTGATTTCCGTGTCCCCCCTCCCCCCACCCCTGTAATCCTTGGGTTTCAGGTTCAGACTGGCTGAGAGCTCCATTTTCTTTGGCAGTGATGTTCTTGTAAAGCAGGTGACAGAAGTGGGCTCAGTGACACTGAAAGGAGTGGAAAGGATGGGTTTGGATGCTTTGTACTGGGGTGACTTACCACAGTCATACAAGCATGTGCTATTCAGGGCTTCCCCTATGGTCAGGAATTGCAAGATTAGATAGTGTTAATGGGGACTGCTCACTTGCTTTTCAGAAAATGTGGGCTCAGTTGAATAAGAGGGGGAAGTAATATCTACTCTGAATAAAACAAAATGTCATACTTCATGGCAATGAAAAGCAAATCTAGTTTTCCTCTTGCTCAGTGGTTTCCCGGATTGTGACAGTCATCTTAGCTGCAATAGTAATACAATGTTAATTTACACTTGGACACCACCAACCGAGTGGCCAGCTGGGAGGAGGGCGAAAAGAAGTAAATGTGAGGATTGGTGAGCAACAGGAGGAGGACTGTTAATACCCTTCTAATGTTTGGAGAAGTAACATGTAGTATATTGGGCTGCCCTTGTATGGCTGTGTGTTCATAAAACTTCAGGTTCCCCACGTGGAACACTGAAAGATGAAGGGTGGCAACTAAGAATCCACTTATATATGACAGCGAGCACATATTCTGAGAGACAGCTCCACATACACAAACATATGCATGTTAAAATGTATAGCTGAGGTTCCACTGCAACGTGGCTTTTTCTTTCCTGAGACTAATCTTACCCAAAATCTAAGATGTATATTTATAAATAGCATGCCATACAGCAGTAAACTAATAGAATTTTCCTGTGATTGCTGATGTTGGTGCAGTGACTACCAGCCTTTTGGGTACACCCTTGCATGCTTAAAATTCACAAATGGGCCTTAATTGCTAATAAGCAAAATGTGCTTTCCAGCTGTGTGCTCTAGTTACTAACTTCACTGAAGTGATGGTTCTGAAAAGTAAGGAAAACAGCTACTCAAAAGCACTCCTAGAATAGCATCTACTTACGAGCAACATTTAATCACTAAAACTACTGGCTGGCTTGAAGATTTTGAGGTAAGCATGGTAATAAAATTGCAAATGAATGATGTCCCACGAGGAGCTTCTCCGAAGCTGTGTTCTGCACGCGGCGCCCTGTGCCTCAGCCCAGCGCAGCGTGATTCCTGCTTGGCTGAGTGGCAGCCATGTGCCATCCAAGGCTCATTTGAACTTGGAAGGTCCTCGCTTTGCTTCTCTGATTTACAGCTCTTGATCATTGGAAGCAACTCATACAAAAAGCCACCTTGACAGTAGCTTTTTTTTGTGTGTGTGTTTTTGGTTTTTTGTTTTTATCTCAAGTTTCCTACACCCTGCTCCCCTTGGGTCTTCTTTGTGAGTAAATGGCAAGTCTTAGTGGGAGACTATTAATAGGACAAGATTAATGTAAGAGAAAAGCCTAGCAAATAATCCATTAAAGAGTCCTTGAGGTATAAAGGGAGAATCTGGCACTAGTTCTATAGTGGTCACACACTTTATGCTTTTAAATGTAAATGGCATACATCACCTACATGTGTATGGAATACATACAGGAGCTATGATACAGCAGGCTAGCAAGTAAGAAGAGAGGTTGTGTCACCTCACATTGGGCACTGATCCTCACATTTCCTTCCAGTAGCAATGTGATTGGTACTAGATTGATCTTCCTGCAAAAAATATATAGCCTACTCACCCTGACAGAAGGAAAGACAAGTTGATTTGCAAAGAAAAATGATCGTCACTGATGCAGTCTATCTGAATCATGCTCTCTTACTTGAGTATTTATTATGGAAGTTGGATGTAAGTAAAAAGCTCTTCCTTCTGCTCACCTAGGACTTGCTTAGTAGCTCAGTGAAACAGTCTAAAGGTAGCTGATGCTCCCAGAGGAATTGTTTCCCTTGTGCATTGTTTGTTTCTAAATCTTCTCCTTAAACATCAGGACCATTCTGCTGCATGTTTTAGGCTGGGAGGAAGGGAGAGGTGTTCTCTTCTGGTATCAAGACCTGAGAAGGGATTCTCAAAAGATCTGGTAATTGGGGGTGGAGAAGAAAGGCAGGAAAAGTGTGTGTGGCTTTTCAGTCATGAAGCAGAAAGACATTCAAAGGAAGTTGTGTATCTCAGGATACTGATCAAGTTTAAAAGCGTTCTGTAGTTCAGAAAAGCCAACATTGCTTGTCTGCTAAAACATTCTGTTGGGGTTTGAACTTTTCATTCTAGTCCATCTCTATGGACCCAAAGTATTTCTGTAATTCTGCTCTACTTTTATTTTTTTTATTTTTATTTTATTTTTTTTCTTCCCCCCAGTTTCCTTCCCTTTTTCACTGACTCATTCCTCCAGTGAGGAGAAGGGCAGATTGTTTGCAGAGAGCATTTATTTTACCTTGAATCAGGAGCTGTGATCTCAACCAGGGCTGGCAAGGAGTCTTCCTGAGGTAGCAAAGGGAAGCATCTGATCTGTTTTGTCCTGAAGTAGGTGGGCTGTTTTTTCTCAGATTCCTGCTAGCACTCTCTGGGATCACAGCCACTAATTAGTAGATTTTCTACTGACTGATGTGCACGTTGTAAATGATGTGAACCTGCCTGGTATCTTTCCTTATTTTCCTGGTATAAGAAGGTTATGTGGAAACTCATATTCAGGTTGCCATAATTTGTGCACCCAAAGAAAGAGTCTGCGTAAATTCCCAGGGAATGTTATTAACAGTTACAAATATTGAATGTGCCCTTTCGTATTCAAAGATGATTCTGTTCAAAAGAACAAAAAAAAGGATATTTTTAAGAAAGATATGCTTTTGTGAAAATGGATGGTTAGGTCAGCTCAGCAGTTAATTTTCTTGCTAAGATTTTGCCAGTTTTAAAGCCCTAAAAGTGTGAACTTCCTCCCTTCTGCGGGAATTGCAACAATCTGAGATTTCTTTCCCCCCCCAGGAAAATGGTATTTTCTCCTCCAGTGTTCAAAGGAACGTTTAAAGCTTACAGACCTATTGCCAAAAAAAAAAAAAAAGAAAGAAAAAAGAAAAAAATCCCCTCCAACACCTCCATAGGCTAAAGCAATACTATACAGAGCTGCAAAATTGCAAAATTCGAAGTCTGATCACTGTAGGTGTGCAACTAACATTAAGCAAGCCTGAATGCATAACTGATAAGCTACTAGATGGCAGACAAATAAGCAAGAAGTCTGTAATTCACCAGGTGACTAATAAAGGATTGTCTGCACAAAATATAATAATATGTTGAAAGGAAGTTATAAAACTTATGGATATGGATATAAAGTAGGAACTGAACATGTAGTTCTGGTACAGAATGGAACATACTTAGTATATAGATAACTTTAGATAAATTAACAGCCAATTTAAAAGGTATGTGATAGGAGATGGTACAGCTGCTTCCTGAAGAGCAGATAATGTGTTCGGATCCCTGGAGAACCAGTAGCTGCTGGAAGTGCTGATAGCGACCAGTTGGAGGAGTATCATCATCAGAGGAACTGCAGAATCACAGAACAGCTGAAGTTGGAAGGGACCTCTGGAGATCACCTAGCTCCAATCCCTTCGCCAAGCAGGGACAGCTGGAGCTGGTTGTCCAGGACCGGGTATTTCACTTTGTGCTCATTGCCTCTCATCCTCTTACTAAGTACCTCGGAGAGCAGTATGGCTCCATTTTTAATTCCCCTCCACCACCCTTTTAACACTGATAACAGAAGGCTTCCTTGGGCCTTCGCTAGGCTAAACAGGTCCCAGCTCCCAGCCTCTCCTCATATGAGAGGTTCTCCCATCCTGTACTCATCTTTGTACCCTAAGTTCTGCTCGGAGCGCAGAACTGGCCGCAGTTCTCCTGAGGCAGCCTCTCTGTGTAGAGGGGTGAGATCAGCTCTCTTGACCTGCTGCCTGCCCTCTGCCTCATGCAGCTCAGGGTGCTCGTGGCCTTCTTTGCCACAGAAAATGAGTTGTCCGATGCCCAGGTGGTCCTCCAAGCTGCTTTCCAGCTAGTCAGCCCCTAGCACGCGCTGGTGCGCAGGGTAATTCTTCCCTAAGTGCAGGACTTCGGGCTTAGGTGTGTCAACATCATGAGGTTCCCTTCTGCCCATCTCTCTGGCGTGTCGAGGTGCCTTGGAATGGTAGCCCAGCCCCCAAGTGTAGCAGCCGCTCTGCCTGGTTTGGATCATCTGTGGACTTGCTGAAGGTGCATTTGGTCCCAGCTCATTAAGGAAGGTATTAGACAGTATTAGAGCTGGTATTAACTCCTGAGGGAGACCACAGCTTACTGCCTTAAACAGTGATGGTGTGGAGTCCTCCTTGGGGAAAAGAGAGCAGAATGTGCTCTTGTTTTGTTTTGCTTTTGCACAAAGAAACAGAACTGTGAAAGCAGAGGCAGGGGCTGAAAAGAAAAACAGGTGCTGGTGATTAGCTGCTGCCCTGATTGTCAGAGGCAGAGTTCTGTTTGTGCTGTCACTTTTTGTGGCTCTGTCTGCAAATTATATGCCAAGGGAAAATTAACTTGCTCCTTTGAAGCTTCATTGATAGGGAATGTGTGTCTAAGCCTTAATAACTATTATATAACAGAGTCATTCCAATTTTACTGTTGATTGTTTGCTGCTTTAAAATGATTGAGGTCAAGCAGGCTGCTACCCTGAGGTGCTAATAATGGAGAACTAGGTGCTGCTTCTCTGTAATGGGAGGAAAGTAATAATCAAGAAAGGACAGTTGCTATGGATGTCATTGACTGGTTCCCTTTTTTTTTTTCTTTCCTCCAAGGTGTTTTCAGAATAGCTCACTTAATGGTCTAGAATACTCTCTTAAAATATATATTTTTTTCCTCATTAGCATTGTAACTGTGGGTCTGCATTTTGATGGCAGCTTTGAGGAGAGAATTCTGTTGTCAAAGGCGTTTTTTTTTTTTTTTTTCTTTTTTCTCTCTCTCTAAAAGCTCCTGTACAGGCATGTTACTTGTAGAGCATAAGAAAATGTTTGTAGTCTCCTCTTCTTGTTTGTGGTTTCCACAGTAAATATGCTAAAGGCGAAGTGCAAAATCTTGCTCAGAAGAGACATGTTGTATGCTGCAGTGCCTTTGGCAAGAACCACTGCATTTAGCTGTTTCACTTTAGTCCTATATTAAGCTCTCATTTTGCCTTCCTACCTTTCATGCTGTTGATGGAATCTCCTTAGAACATCTATGGATGTGCCTTGATTGAAGAACAGAGAAAAGTCTCTAAGTCTTTGTCAGAGAATTTTCTTCTGTTGAGTGCTAGGACCCACCTCTAAATGACCTCGAATAAGTTTGAGAATGCTTTTCAGAATTAGGCCAAGTCTATACAAGCCTATTCTCTTGCTTTTTTAGTTATTAACTCTGAAGTGATAAAAAAAAAAAAAAAGGGCAGTATGGTGGGGGAAAAAAAAGGAATTTTACTGCAGCAGTGGAGGTTATCTTTATTCTGCAGATGTTTCATTAGGAGAGGTATACCCATGGAGCTGGTGACTGACAGTGCTGAGTTCTGCAGCAGCTGAGCTTGAAAGCAAGCTAAAGCAAGCAGGCAATTTTATTAAAAATAGTCTTTATGGGAAAAAAAAAAAAAGGCAAACTGACTCTTTGCAAACTTTTAAAGGGAGTAAGCCTATCACAAGAGCAATTTGACTTCGGGCTGGCAAGAAAGTGAACCTCTTGCTCTTCTGTTGTAAAAGCTTTGGACATGTAAATAACAGCAAAAGCCTATGTTTCTCCAGAGGCTCTGTTTTCATATGAGCAGTTTTTCAGTCTTTCACATGATTGTTTTCAACTTGCATGCAGTTAGCAGTGGAAAGGATTTAAAACCAGAGTTTAATACTCCAGATCTTTCAGGGGAAATGCCTGGAGGTAAGTAGCAGATCGTGTGCTGCTGCTGGTAGTGTTACAGGCAGTCTGTGCAGAGAGTACTATGGTAAAGAGGGATAGTTATGAACTGCTGCAGCTCAATGTGTATTTGATGAATACTTTTCTAGCATGTTGTAGAAAACTTGACAATACAGGAGGTCTGTGGGTGCCTAGTGCTAAAAAAAAATGTTTTCATTTCACTCCGAAGTATATTGGATTTTTTTTATGCACACTTGTAGGCATTTCTTTAATACCTACCATAAAAGGATTCCTTATGCGTACAGTTCCCTCCTGAAAAGGAGAATCCCACACATCATATTTTGAATTTCCTAAGTCTACATCCACGTTGTATCTGGGAAACCCTGAGGAATCTTCCTCAAGTGTTGTGTTCCACACGAGGTGTAGGAAGATCTGAAGTACTTAATCTTCATTCGGAAAGACTAAATTGATGACAATGCTTATTTTCTTGCTGTGCTCCACATGGCCCTTATCACAAATGGAGAGTTTCTGCTTGGCTGTTTTTAGTTGATATGGTTGATACACTTTTTTGCAACAGGGAGCTTAGTCACTCTGTCCTCAGATGCAGGTTTGTAGATGGCTCAAGGCCAGTCTTTGCTTCGGGTTGTTACGTGCTGCATAGCTGAGCAAAGTCCTGTAAGCTCAGTAATTTCTAGAAAGAAAACTGTTCTGATCATCATAATGCCAATCTGGGCTGGACAAGCAAGTCTTAAGTTAGTCTGGGAGTCTGGATAACAAAAGTGCTTTCACTTTAAATAAAATCATGTCAATAGATGTCAATAAAAGCATGTCAGAAGTCGTGTGCCCTTCCCTTTAGGGGTGGTTAATTGGGTTTCTTCCTTCGATGTTACAATATATCTTCATTTTAAAACGGGAGGGAAGATCTTAAAGTATAATAATAAACTCATTATTAAAAACTAGAAGTGTGTGTCTCTAAGAAACAAATTGAAGCTTTAAATCAAAATGGACGTTTTGGATTTGTAAGTTGCATTTTATGTCTCTGCATTGGAGATGATTAACATATCATCTAGCAGTCTAACAAAATACTCAATTACCGGAATTTTTCTTTTACCACAGAAATAGCACCTCAGTTTTTCTTGATTATTTCTTAAATGAATTTGAGCAGCTGTTTTCCCTGTTTTCCATATACTGCGTGGCTGACCCTAAGAGAGTCATTTCTGCTTACCTGTGTTTGGTCCCGTATGCCAGTGTGTGTTCCCTGTGCTGAGAGCCAGGTGGCTGCAGAGGAGCAGCCAGCAGGTGCTTTGAGTGGGCTGGGCTGGGAGAGGAGTTGCTCCGGATTTAAGGAAGAGCCAGGGAGAGTTGGAAGCAGCCCAGGCTCTGAGGAGGTGGCTCTGGGTGGGCAAGCTGCAGGAGGTGACCTTCTGGTGCAAGTCCTGGAGCCCCTTTCCTTGTGTTTGGTCTTCTGCAGGGGGTGTCGTCAGTGTAAGTTGTGCTGTCTACAAAAAAATAGCCAGCGAGAAATTCACAGTTACTTTCACTAAAAGCTCTGAATTTTCTTCAAGCTTCAGCATATCTGGTGATAGGGAATTGTTAATGTCACGTGCTGGATCCTTCTTTCCCATGGGCTGAACATGGAGGGAGGAATAAGACGCACATAAACTTGTCCCTCGTGTAAGGCTCCCTATTACTGAACATTTGCAGTAGGTTGGATGCAGCCCTGCTAATGTTGCATATATGCTCACGAGTAATTCATTTAACGCATGTAACCCTAATACTCCTTTTTTGTTGTTGTTGTTTTCTATCAGAAAATATCCAATGTGTCTTGGCTTAGAGCTAAGTCATTCGAACTGAGAAGAGTCCTGTCACTGGAGAAGGAATGTTGACGTTGAACTTTTCTCTGAATTAAGACTTTTCATTCTAGTTTGGAAACCAACTTAAGTGTTGATAAATCATGCAACCTAAAAAAAAAAAATACTTGCTTCTTGGTTTTAATTTGTAATTAGTGCCTGAAAGACATGCTGTGCTCTACTATTGTTTCCCTCCGCCTCTCCCCAGAGCAAAAAACAGCCTCACGAACAGGAGGATTTCGCTGCAGTGTGCTAGAGCTGTCTGGCCCAGAGTCTGTCTTGTTAAGGAATAATGATTTTAATGAGTTTCTTCCAGCATGGTTTGGTGCTTTTGTGTTAACTTCTCAGTAGTCTATTCCTCTCAGGAAAAAAAAAAAAAAAACACACCGTAAGTCTTTTTAGATTTGTTTATCAATGGCTTGCAAACAAAAGTGTCAATTGCGTTTAAAAAAAAATAAACCACTAGTTTAACATTATACCTTCTTCCCTTTCCCTTAAGCCACAGAGAATTGCTTTACAGCTCTCGGGATCAGAGGGAGCTTTTTCCTTTTATTCTATTTATGCAGCATCTTAAGTAGCACGGGTTTGATCAGCGTGTGAGCAGCCAGTGCTCATCGAAGAGTCCCCATTCTCGGTGTGTGCTGCTGTCTCTGGTCCCTAGAAGACTTTGGGTTCCTACCAACTTCCCAAGTATAATGGGAAGTTAGGTGGGTGGATCAAAAGGGCCTTTTTAGACCTCTTGATCAGCTAGAGAGTATTGAGACCCAGAACAACAACCATGCCTCGGATGGAGGGAGAAAGAATGATTGAGTTTTTTATTTTACTTTATCCTTAATCTAGGAAGAATATAGCTGGCCTTTGGGCTAAGTGGTAACTGCAGACAATTTTCACAATGTTTCCCCAGCTCTTTGGTCTTAGCTGCAGAGGAATATACATGTGTTTTATGGAGGAGGGAGGGAAGCTTCAGAACAACTTATTTCTATACTACTTCTTAGTAAACTCTTAGGGTGATTTTTAGAACTTCTTCTGGCCATGGATAACAGCAGACCACTCCTCTGCAGGTTGTCATCTTGAACTGTGGGAGTGCTGTAGCAGAAGTAGTATGGGCAAAGGGACATTTCCTAGCAGAAAAGCTTGGTCTTGAGGCAAATGTGTTAAAAGGCGAAGGACTAAATTCTGGCTGAGACTCTTAGAGGGTGGAGTGGAAAAGTGTGCTTTGAAGTCATACGTTTTTACAATACAGTAGTTGGGTCAAATG
>VZSV01000038.1:1664486-1678581 GCA_013398735.1 Nothocercus julius | reverse complement strand
GAAGAAGAAAGCAAGCTGAGATAATCAATTGAAAATTTCCAGGGAAGATATATTTACGGATTAAACTTACAATTAAAATAAAAGTAGAATTAAATGATGATAAGCCTGCTACAGCATCACTGCTAGACAATGATTTATCATAATCTAAGTAATCTTGATTTTTTTTTTAACGTGGCTTTCTGCAGTAGTTACTGTGTCAGCAGACAATTTCTAGTAAAACTGATTATGCAAATAATCTACACAAATTAACTTCCAGCCAAAGCCCGTATTCTTCTGAGTAACTCCAACTCCATAATGTGTGCATTCCACCTGCTCTTTATATAATGTGTGGATATGTATTTGAAAGTAATATTCTCCTTATAATTTTAAATACAAAGCTTTAATACAAAATCTGCATGTAATTTGAATAAACATGAGGCTCTAATTCATGTGGCATTCCATAATTGCTATTGAACTTCAATAAGGTCTTATCATGAGATAAAAAGTATTAAGATTCCCATGCAGTAAGCTTTAAAAATTGGCTTTAAATGGATCAATTGCATTGTTCATCGTAACGCTTCTGCTCTCTGCACAGCTAATAACTCCAAAGCCCGTGTTAGTTTTATTTCAGGATTGTGTGCCGATTGATTTATTTTGTATTCCCAATTTTCTTTCTCAATCTGTTTATATGTGTGGACTGCCCATTAGTAAGCTCAGCCAGCCCCTCTCATTAAGATCACCAGTAACTTTGCTAGATCTCAGTAAGTTGGGCTGAACTCTTCTATGCATTGTGTTGGTCTCAGGTTGGAGTTGCTTTATCTAAGTAAAGCATCATCCAGACAGGCTTAAGGTGTTCCACCTAGTCTGGCTAGTAAAAACTTGGGTTTGCTGCAAATGATGACAAATTCCAGTCATTCTTTATTTGAAATGTACTAGAGTGTAAAAGAGTTGGGTGAAATTATTTAAGAATAAAATTTTGCTGGAGCTGTGGGAGTTGAGGTAAGAGGAGGTGACAGGACTCTTCTGCATTGGCATGTAGGCTAGAAGGGACCATACTCTGGGGAAACAGCCAGAGATGTGTGCCCACGGGAGCGCACTCTCCTTCACAGTGCGAACGTGGAGTAAGTGATTTATGAGGCTGAGCACAAATCATTGAAGCTTTGGAAGGAGTTTTCCACAGTCTCAAGAATTTAGCCATATAAAAGATGACAATCCACTAGGCTCAGTTTATTTCACTTATAGATTAGTTTAAATGTTCTCCTGTGACTTACTGATTTATTTTGAAAGACTTGAGCTTTTAAATTTTATTTTTTAATTTTACTTTTGTGTGTGGCAGCAATGAGAATTATGTTGTGAATGGAACAAAAAATTTGCAAAAAGACACTGGACAGTTAAATCAGTTTGTAGCCTGAAGGAGGAATTGTTAAAATTGCTTGTATTAATATGGCTTTACCACTTTTCAACTCCTAAAAAATATTCTGGCATGTGATAATTGCATACAAGAAATAGCACTACAAGAACTGAGGGTAAAACACATAGAGATGATTGTAAAGATTAAATTTGTGATTGTCCATCTCTTTTTGTCTTCTTTGCATATGTGAATGGCACATTATTAGCTCTTCACCGTGACTTTTTCTAGCATAAATTTGCTTAGCTAGCACACAAAATGATTCCCAAGAGAAGAGAATTAAGAGCTGCCTGCATGACTTCGGGTCTGTTGCTGCCTAAGTCTTCAGTTCCTTGGCTTTGCAAGCAGACTTATCGCAGAATAAATTAGGCTGGAAGGGTCCTCTGGAGACTGCACAGCTCAGTCCTCTGCTCAGTGCTGGTCAGGTCGGGTAAGATTTCACAGGATCTTATGCAGTCAAGT
Organism: Nothocercus julius; assembly: GCA_013398735.1. Lineage (NCBI taxonomy): Eukaryota > Metazoa > Chordata > Aves > Tinamiformes > Tinamidae > Nothocercus > Nothocercus julius. Next base: position 1,676,732 of record VZSV01000038.1, on the reverse strand, counting down.
CATAAGCATTTCCAAGGATCCTGTGGTCGGGTAGCTGAAGATGTGAGGTCTGTGAGGTCTCTTAGCCTTTTCTTAAGGCTGAACAAGCTCTGTGCTCTCAGCCTCCGCTCAAATGACATTTTCTACGGGTCTGACCATCTTGGGGGTCCTCTGTTGGACTCGGTACACTAGGTCAGTTTTTCTTGTCCTGGGATTCCTGCATCCGGTTGAGGGTTCCCAAGTACCAAATGGAAGGGACGTATCACTTTGCTTTGCTCAAACAGTGCAGGATGCTGATACAGTGCAGTGCTGTTTATTGCTGCAAGGTCAAGCTGCTGACTCACATTCAACTTGCCGCCTGCAGGTCCTTCCTGCAGAGCTGTTTCCCCAATGATTTGCCGCCAGCCCATGTTTTTGAATGGCGTTACTCTGTCCCAGCTGCAAGATTTCGCGTTTGCTTCTGGTGGGCTTCCCAAGGTGCTGGTCAGCTCATTTTTCCCTGTGAAAACCCTCCAGTGTATCGACTGCTTCGCCCAGTTTGATGCTGCCTGCAGGTGTGCCGAGTGTGCACTCTGTGTTGTCTGTGCTGTTAGTGGTGATTTCCAGCCCTGTTTACACTACTGAGCCCCAAGGGACGCCACTGGTTACTGTCTCCCAGCTGGACCTTGCACCAGAAGTGTTTTTGACTCTTTGAGCCTGGTAGTCCAACCAATATTCCTGCTACCACTCTCACCAGTTTCGTGGTAAGCCTTGTCAAAAGGCCTTGTTAAAGTCAGGGTATTAAAACATGCACTGTCCTCCTTTTGTCTGCAGCTCCAGCCAGCTCGTCACGGAAAGCAGGGAGTGATTTGCCCTTTGTAAACGCATGCTGGCTGCTCCCAATTACCTCCTTGTCTTTCATGTGTTTAGAAATGCCTCCTAAGAGGATTTGCGCCGTAAATTTCCCAGGGAGTGAGGTGAGGCTGCCCAGCCTATAGCTCCCTGGATCGCCCTTCTCCAGGATGAGCGTGACATTTGTCTTTTCCCAGTTGTCCCGAGCCTCCCCCGGTCGCGGTGACCTTTCCTGGATGTTGAGAGCGGCTGATGGGTGAGGTTGCAGTGGGTTTCTGAGGCAGGTGACGGATGTGCGATGCAGCGGGAGGGAGCTTACAGGGCAGAGATGGAGCGAGCCCCTGGCTCTGTGCTACGCTCCTCGTTTACCAAAGTAACAAAAATTAGTTTACTTGGAGAAATGAGCTTTTGTGTTGATGCTTTGTCACCTGCTGTTGTCACGTGGTGTGGTGTCGTACACTGCAGTAGAGGCAGATGCTGTGTCTCATGGCACATACGTTTTATTTCCTGGTCCCTGAGCAATGAGCCAACCCTTTTTCTTAAATCTCTCCCCTTGCCTGGTTCTTGTCCCTGCTGTGTTGTTGTGTTTTATCTGTAAATGTGGTCATAGGTCAGAGTTAAAACACAACTGCAGTGCAGGGAAGGGAATTTTTCCAAGCCTCTCGCACACTTCTAACTTCTTGTAGTCGGGTGAAGGAGGAACTAAGTGTTCTGTCATTTTGAACTAGATGCAGGTGACTGGAGTAGAGCAAAGAGAAAGATACTTTCTTGGACATGCTCTTGTTGTGTGTAAGTCATAGCTTGCTTTCTTTTTTCTTAAGTGTAAAATCTTTCTTTGATCGTCATCCTTTGTTAACTGCTTCAATATTTTAAAAATGATCTTAACTCCAATTTTGATTCATTGATATTATATCTAAGCTAGGAGGAAGGGTGGTTGTGGTGTTTTTCTGGAAGTGAACATTTTGCAGGTCAATACTGTGGCAAAACTTTTCCTACCGACTGGAGTAAAAGCTGCCGATGTCGTAGAGGAATCGGCCTCTATGAAAGACTGCTGAAGTTCGAGTGCGTCGAGCCACCAACTTTAGCTGCTTTTAAGAGATATTTTTCAGGGTGAAGTTGGGGCGTATGGGTTATGGTAAGCTTTACTTCCTAAAATACCCTTCTAAGCTCTACTTGTTAAATCTTGTTTTATTTTGATCTACTCTTACTTTGCAACAGTCAATCTAAGGGTTCCCAGGAGTAAGGCATAACAGAGCTACAGCACGATGGAGGCTGGCACTCAAGCCTGGTCGAATAACCTCGTCTGAGTTTGCTCCACTGCTGCTATTTCAGCCTCTCTTTTTCTTTTTTTTTCCCTTCCTTTCCTGTGCTTATACAATGTAGTATTGGGGAGAGAGGAGGGGTGTGTGTTGTAAATGCTGAGACAAGTAATTTTTTTTTGGTTTCATTTGAACTGTTGCTGAGGAGGAAGAAAGCTTACATGAAGAGCTACAGGAGCTTGCTGAATATAAGGTGTTGCTACCTTATGGTTAACCTTATGGTTAAGCTTAAATTTGTTAATCTGTTAATGACAAGTTTATTGGTGGTTAAAGAGGAGAAGTGCACAGGTGCTGGTTTCAGTCTTTACAAGCAGGTTTGAAGTAAGTGTGTATTTGAGTACTTTGTTTACTTTGTTTAGAGATTTAGGTTAATCTTGACTGAAGCTTTCTATTTCCTATATAGAGATTTCTTTCATTAATAGTGCACTAACAAACCATTCCACATGTAAAATAATTTAACATATTCAACCTACTGGACAAGCTACACTGGAGAAGCAGGTCCCTGCTGATAGGGGTGCAGTATTGCTCTTCCATTGCCTGCAACAACTGGCAAAAAATACAGTTAAATATTTAAAAGGGATACATGCTGGAAAAGAGAAAACATGTGCAAAGTCTGTGCAGTTTTGTCAATTCTGATAGTGACAGCCCTACAAGATGTTATCAGCTCATTATATAGTATTGCTTTGCTTTTGGGGTATTGCTGGTGTATCTACTGTATAAAGAAAATTCCAATTTCCAATTCTGGCATTGAGATTAGTGTAAAAAAAAAAAAAAAAAAAAGTACAGGGCTAATTTATTGCATTTAATATAAATGTGCTGAAGCTCTCTGGCCTTCCATGCAGTTATATTTAATCTTACACCCACAGAAAACCTGTTTGCAAGCTGTCAAGTTGCACAAGTGCAAATGTAAATCATGCTTGCAAACCTGTATCATTAATGTAGGGAATCTTGAAATCAAAATGAAGCCTTTGACTTTTCTGTGTACTAGTAGGGCTAATTGTAATCAGCTGACCGCATAAAATGGGGCAATTCTTCACTACTCTGCAAATGCTAATTATATTTAATGTTGCTTCTGAACAAGCCCTGCGACTAATTTGTTTCATCTTTCTCTTCATGCAGAACTGTTTCATCCCGTATAATTTTTTTACAGGCTTTCCAATCTTTTTGACTATGGAAAGACTTCTTAAAACTATCCCCTTGGAATGCTTTTAAATAAAATCCTTCTATCCAGATGTTTGAAGCTTGCAAGATTCATTGTGTCCCTTGTGACTACAGTCCTTTTTGTACTACATATTAACTTCTCTATGTCTTAACATAGATTTTTAAAAATATTTTGCTCCAGTTATGAGCCAGGATTGCCTGGCGAGTGCTATAGAAGCCTTCCCTATAGAAGCTCATGACCAGAGACAGGGTCTCTGGTTATTGCTCTGTGGCACTGGTGTGTTCCTGTCTTCCTCCAGAACAGAGAAATGAGGCTTGGGAGATCCACATCAGGGCTGCTGTACCATTCCCTGATATGACCTGTGAAATACATGTTTGAAAACTGAGCCCTAAGCCTGAAAAGTGGAGTCTTTTTTTTTCCCCAGTTGAGACTGGGAAGGGCTTTGAAAGAACAGGGGGGAGTTGTGCCCTTTCGCAGGAACATAGCATTTAACTCAGTTATCTCCTTTTAGGTTTGTAGAATTTTGTACAAGTGTCTTTTTCCTGTGTAAAATGCTTCTTTCGTTCACTTAGAAATTTAATCTGTTAAAGAATCAATTTTTTTTTTCCTTCTTTCTTTCTGTTGGTGAAGGCTGCTGAGTGTAACAGCAGATTCTTACCTAGCAGGTAAGATGCTCTCTAAATTAATTGGTCCCAATTCCATTGAAGCAAATTGTTCAAAATGATTCTATTCCAGAGTATATTTTCATGTCTTCTGCCCTTAAACTTTAAGCCTTAAAGTGAAAGTAGTAAGCGTAAAACCTTAAACAGGATTCCTAGAAATGATCCGTTTCCACACAGATTTTTCTGAAAACTCTGTGTTTGAAGCTGGTTTTTTTTTTTTTTTGAGTACCTCTAAATATAAGCCCCTTGTTTGATGCACGTGTGGAAGTGCTTCTGTATTTGACTTTGTTAGGGTTAGTATCCAAGCCTAGCTGTGCTGCTCATTCCCATGCTGAGCATCACAAATCTATAGCTTTAAGCACCCAGGGATGGAGTCAGTCACTGTCTTCCTAGTTAAGCTTTGCAGTTTTATTTTTTACAGGGGAAAAACAAATAATTTGTATGTCTGTCTGCAGTAATTCAGAAAAGCTGCCATTAATGGATAATCACTCAACATAATCTTTTTCATTCTATGGCTTTGGATTGCTATGCATGGGTTTATAAACTAAACTGCATACTATTTCTGTTGAAAGAGAAAGAATTAAAAACTTGGATTTCTGCGAAGTTATAGAGTAGCTCTTTATTCTCTAGTTGTAGTGCCTAGTGCTGGTTACTTTTTACTTTTTTTAATTTTATTTTGAGAAGATTTGCATTTCTGAAAAACAGAAATAGCTCTTTTGTAGCTCCTTAACAGGTAATTTGAGTAATTACCTTTAACAGCTTAATGGGAAAAGAGGAAAATGTAAGGATATTGCTTACCCTCTTTACGGAACTTGGTTGCAGAACTCAACTCTCTTGGCGGGTGAGGAGGGTCACAGGGAGCCATGGTGGCTGCAGGGGCCCTTAGGAGCAGGAGTGGGTCGAAGCCCCCAGCTGTGTGTGGGATGGGATAGCAGGTGTTTTGGCGCCTTTCACACGCCCTTGAAAACAGGGAAAAGTGGAGCGGAGCAAAATGATGGCCTTTACTGCGGAATGGCCGTCCAACATGGGTGATAGCAATGTTACAGTGTCGGTGTTAATCTCTGTGGTAAGCAGAAAGTCTTTTGCTTAAAACAAGGCAAAAATAATTCATCTTTGCACTCAGCTATTTATCTTGTTGTTCCCTCCTGTTGTACTCGTTTTGTAGGGAAGCAGTGACAGGCGGTTGCTATTTATTTATTACTTTTGGTAACTCTTTAAGAGGCACGGGAAACTTGTCATCTATTTTAGCAAGCAAAAAAATGGGGATTTCTATCCTTGTCTGAATGTGGCGTCTTCAGGAGAAAAAGCAAAAGCCAGTTCTCAACGTTTTGCTGGCTCCATCGCGCAGTGTCTCACGCAGCTGATGCGTGGCCAGCTCCTTCGCTGATGCTGCGAGCAGCCGGAGGTTACCTGCCCGCTCGCTGCGGCGCGGGGGGACGAGCGCCCCGCGGCCGCGGGGCCGCACGAGCCTGTCCAACCGCCCGCCCAAATCCTCCCTCCAGCGTAAACCACTCCCTGCCCTCCCCAAAACAAAAAAAATAAACCCGGCTCACCAGGATATCCTATGAGAAACAAAACAGCAGGAACGTTGTTTTTTGGGGGTTGTTTTTTTTTTTGTTTTTTTTTTCCCAGTTGGAGCTATTTGGGGTTAAGCTCCCTGATCCAGTGCCACGTGACTGGATATGCAAGGAAGCAGATTGACATCCGGCACGCTCCTGCAAACTCCCTGGAAATTTAAATAAAAGGAAAAAAGAAAAAAGAGAGGAGAGAAAAAAAAAAAAAAAAAAAAAAGGAGGTGGTGAATGAGGAGGGAGGTTCCCTGCTTGTTTCTAGCACTGCTAATTCCTGCCGGAGCTCGTTCGCCGCGAGCTCTGTGGATGGAGGGAGCAGAAGCAGCTGTGCTTGTTCAGTAGCTCCATGCTCTCAATGAGGTCAAGCTGGATCAAAGGGAAAGCCCCCGTGGAAACGTCGGCCGTAAGTTTTTCTCTTTGGGCATGCTCGCTCCCAGCGAAACGGAGCCCGTGCGGCAGAGCCGGGTCCCCAGTTTTGCCTTTCCCCGGCAGATAATTCTGTGCAAGGTTTTGTTGTTGGAGCTTGTCAATAAAGCATCAGTTGGATAAGAGTGCAGCACATATGGCAGAAAAGGAGTTATCGTGCTATATATTTTTAGAGGGAATGGAAAGGGGAGAAGAAAGTGTGGTTTTACCCTTTGGAAGAGCTCCAAGATATTGAGGCTACAGCTCATCAGATTCTGTTTTATGTAATGTGCATGTACAACTTTCTAGGTAAGGTATGTGCAAAGTACTATTTAAATGTCCTTGCGTTTTGTCAGACAGGTATTCTTTAGCTAACTGGAGCTTAGGCCTCTAATAGTAATTTACTTCGGCAGATAGGTGTTGAAATATGTAATTGAAGGGGTGGGGGGAAGGAAAAGCTTAATTCAACTCTTGGAAAAATCTGTACGTAACTAAATATCAGAAGCAATCTCCTTACGTAAGCAAGCTGCTGTTCACTTGAGGGGTATCTAATGCGATCGTTCAGAATTACTTTCTTTCTTTTCTTTTTTTTCCCCCCAAAACCTAATTCTGTGCATCAGCTATTTTTAATGAAACTTTTTCCATGTCTGTCTTTCTGAGTGAGCTGAAAAATTTCTCATGTCACAAATGAGCTATTTCTGCGGAAATGCTGCTCTTCAGCACGAAGCAGTGCTAACTTTTGCAGCTGGAGCTGTCTCGTTTACAGCGTGCCGTCTTTGGGGAATAAGAAAAAAGCGAGATGTGAAGTTGTTAGCGCTGTAGCCCAACGATTTTTGTAAAAAAGCAAACAAACAGAAACCCCTTTCCTGAATGGGTATCTGCAAGGCTTGTGCTTTTATGCTTTTAATGGAATACTGAAGGATGTGAATTTCAAATTAAAAACGAACAAGGTAATTACTACCTGTTTGGAATATTATTATTAATATATTGTAATCCCTGAGAGGAAATAAAGTATCACAGATCGTTATCCTTCTTTGCTGTCTTGAAGGGAGCTGATGTGAGACTTGTCTCTTGATCTTCAGCTAATGCCTGGAAAATGGTCAGTGCTGTCACCATTGCACTCTGAATCACAAGCAGCATAGCGTAGCAAATGTCATAAAGACTCATTGCATTGCCCTACCCCCCAAAAACACAGTATCTTTGTATTTTTGAGGTTATATACTTTATTTTCCATCTTCTGTTTATCTCCTTCACTTAATGGTCTTGACTGTGGTAGTCAGTGAGCTTCGGCTAATTTTTTTTTTTTTTTTTTTTTTTTTGGATTTATAAAATTTGAAGTTGGATAAAGGAATGGAGGGAAGTAATGTGAAATTCACTCATGCAGTATAGGTATAGAGTGTGAATAGTCACCGGAGAATATTCTTATGAATATTCTTATGTTTCCTTATGAAACAAACTTCTGAAGATTGATTTTCAATTAGGTACTTCTATTCAATAAATAGAAGAGCAGTTAGCGTAAGATGCTGTGATTCTGCCTGGCATCATTGCACTATAAATATGAGATATATCCGAGGTTAATTTATGCACTCTTACCGCTCTTGTTTTGAGGATAGAATAAAATTGCTGTACAAAACCCATCACTGGATTTTTTTGGTCTGTTTGTTTGTATATTTTAAAAGGGAATGTCTGTGTTTCCGTTGAGCCAGCTTTATTTTTAAACCTGTACAGTGAAAGAGAATCATATTGTATCTTTTTCATCCAGATGGTGATGTTTGTTTTCATTTCAGCATTCAGCTTCTGAGTTGATCCTAGTTGAAGATGAAATGACAGATACTGAAGATAATGAAGAGGAGGATTTAGGAGTCATGGATGATCAGCGTAGTGTAATTCTCCATCTCATCTCTCAGCTCAAACTTGGCATGGACCTTACCAGGGTATGGACACTCTCTCTCTTGTATAATTGTCCAGTTTTTCCTTTTTGCATATGTGTGTGTAATTCACGTGAGCATGTTTTAGCTTTGTAGAAAATCTGAATCAAAGAAGGCTCTTGCAAGTTTGCTTTTTTATGGAAGTGTGGTTCCAGAGAGCTGTGGAGAGCACTCTGCTCCTATAAAGGCTTTCATGAAGTGACCACAGCAGATACTGCAAAAAATGAGGACGAGTTTCCGTTTCTTTATTTTTCACAAGTCATTCAAAGTGACTATATGTTCTGTATGCATCCCAGATGTATGGTAAGTCAGGGTGCATTGAGTGTGCAAGGAACCATAATATTAATTTTATGGATGAAGGAGATACGTGCTTGAGTTACTGCTTTGAGGCTTGGATTCCATTTAGTTACTTGACAGCTGCAAAAAAAACGTTACAGTAAACAAGTCCTCTGAGCATCACACTTGTCTGTGTTAAGCAGTTGGCCAGCTCAACCTTCTGTGCATCCTTCTTGTCCTGGAACTGTGAGAGTTTCCCCATACTGATGCGAATGGAGAGGATATGGTACCTGAGAGATTTGCCTTAAGTCCTTAGAATTTTAAAAATTATGTAGATATTCTTGAAATGGGAAATTCATCCTCTCAAGTAGCCTTTTGTTCCTGTGATATCTTCTCATGTGGCTTTAAAAATCAAATATTTTTTTCTAAAGATATGGAATACCTTTTCCTTGACAAAAGTTTTCTTCCTAAAACAAGCAGAGAAAAAGAACATTACCTCCTTTCTCCCTCCAAATGTAACTTACTCTGACTTCAACAAATAAGAACAGTTTGGGATGTCTGGAGAACGGCATTTTTTTGCATGAAGTAGCTTTTGCAAGAGACTCTTCTCAGGGGTGTTTTTATACTCTGAAGAGCTACCTCTGTATTCCGTTTGATCTTACACATTACTCAAGACTAATTTCTATTATTACATTCTTACAAAAGAAAGCTTTGTCAATATATTCTGCTTCTCTGATACAACTGATAGTGTTTAAAAAACACTTGGATTTTTAAGACTGAACAATGCTATGATCCATTGCTAAGTATAGATATTGAATAGCTGTGCTGCAATTGATAATTTTTTCTTTAATAGAACAAAAGTTTCGTCATTTCATTTCTGAATAATTTATACCTATCATTTCTTAGTATATCCAAGGTTATGTATAGCTCATTTCTGGTTTTATTTTTTACACTCCTCAATTTCTCATAGCTCTTCCTCTTTTCTCTTTTGGTTTGTTGGGGTTGTCTGGATTCGTAATGCTTAAGCTAGACTAAGATGCTCTGTGTGTGTGTTTATGTGTCTGAAAAGTATTTTGTCTTCACTAATGAACAAGATTTTTCTTCTGTGATACCCAGTGTCATCTCTTTGGGATTTCTCTCCCCTCTGCTGTGACAAACAATTAATGTAAATAAGGAAGTGTAAATACTTACAGGAGAAAAAAAAAAAAAAAGTAAATGTGTGCTAACCTATTTCTTATATATTATTCCTAGATCAGAATTTTTGAGGACAATGACAATATTGTCTGATCTAGAGTATAGCAAAATAGCAGCAGGCATGAACATAGGTGTAGCATAAGCCCAGTCTGAAAAGAGGTATATGGGCATATGGCTAAGTTAGATACATCTGTAGTCTGTGTGATGCATGAATACACATATGATGACTATTAATGAGACATACCACATGTGCACATCACTTTTCTGACCATTTTGGGGTTTAAAAAAAATTGCAGGACAGCTGGCTGCCTTTTTTTTTTTTTAATTAACTTTGCTTGCTGACATGAGGCCCTCAGGACCACAGACGTGAGATGATAAAGCTTGGCTGTACACCCTTCGTTCTTCATTATTCCTCTAAAAGTGAGACTGCAGATAACCTTTATGCTAAAGCATTAAACATAAAGATGAAGCTTCCACTGCATCTGCTTGGGACACAGTTAACATCAGACGATGTTTTCAGTGTTTGCGTTTTCCGGTGCCTTCTTCCCTAGGGTTGTTTCTTCAGCTCCTTTTATGAGCTAGGGCTTGTTCCGTGATACACACACGGACAAACAGCCCTTCGGAGCCCAGGGTGGTGTTTGGCTCTGGATGCCTAATCGTTATCTCCGTGTACCACTTCAGAGGAAACAAGAGCTTTTCCTTTTCCTGAGGGGGTGCTTGCTTGTGTTGGCCTTGCTTGCTGTGACACGGGTTTCCGATGATGATAGCAGCATTAAATGTTGGAGAGGGTTTTCACTTCTGAAATGTCATGCAGCCAGGCCTTCTAATGAAGGACTGCGCAGTAAAAATCTGCTGTGATGGGGAAAGAAAATAAAGAAACCCACTATGAAGCATTGAATCTGCATGGGGGTTTGCTGGAACGTGCTGTGGTGGGCAGAGACACCTCTAGAGCTGCTAGAGCATGGTGCAAAACTGATGCCTTGGACAGGTCTGAGATTTTCAGACTTCACTCAGAAATGGAATTGCTGAAGAAACTTGTTATCGATACTTCTATTTCTAAATGAGTAAACGGTGACAAAAATCTCCGTCAAGCCTGATGAATGTATTGGCAAATAGCATCTACTGGATTAATGCTGCCAATTTGTATGGATGGCTGAAGACTCTCCCACATTCCATCACTTTCCCTACACGGTTCCTATGTGCTAAAAATAAAGGGCTGTATAAAAATGATCCTAAAAATTCTGTAGGGTGTCTCTCTGCTGTAAATTAACATGGTAGTGTGTTTCCTGTGCCTAAGTTTTTAAGCTGTGTTTCAAACTTTACAATGTAAGTGGGATGAAAATAGTCCATTTTATTCCTGCAGTGACACAGATGACAGAGGGACAAAAGCTTCCTAAGGTAGTGAAACGCTCAGCATGGCGTGTCCTGTTTGCATTTCCAAAGGGATAAAAAGTGTAGGGAGCAGCGGTGGCACCCATGTTTCGCCTCAAAGTAAATAGTAGAAAAGGGGATAAATATCTCTGTTCTTATGCTCTTAATATTTTTTTTATATCTCTTCCTGTCAAGAAGAAAGCGAGGAATACATATGAAACCACTTTCTTTTCACTTTGAAGCCTGAGGGAGAATAGAGGCTCTTCTGACTATTTTTTAGTGTGTAGCAGGGAGACTCGAGCTGTTCTCTATGTGCCCTGCAAGGCTGTTCCGACCACTTAGATGTCGTTGCCAGCTTTTCCTCAGAGGGAAAAAAATAGGTTGTTTTGTCCTTTTATGCAATTACAAAAAAACCACTCTTTGTAGTCTGGAAGTATTATAAAGAATGTAGATCTGATGTGTAGCTTTCCGGGTAGCCTACTCGGTTTGGCTGCAGAAGAGTTGAAAACCTTGTGCCTCTGGAGGCCAGAGTACTAGAACAAGGATTTGGTGGTGCCAATGCTGGCAAGGGGAATAATGTCCAATTTTTATTTATTTCTGTGAAAACTGCACAAGCCAATTCCAGAGAGGACTAGTTACCAAAAAAAGTGGTGTGTGTTTCTGGCTATGGTGGTTTGCGGTGAAGTTACGTGTTACTTACACTTACAGGCTGTGAGGATGTTTAGTAATAGGGAATGTTTTCTATGCATTTCTTGTAATACTGTAATTGTGTAAGTTTTAAGCCACAAGTATTTTTCATATGTAGTTCTGCTTCCTTTTGAGGAAACAATTCAATTATTCAGGGATATTACAGGAATAATTTTGCTTGATTTGGATATAAATTTGTAAAAATTATTCACCTCTCCTGTAAACGCTGCATATATTTATATATATATATTCACATGTTTTAGATGATATATAGTAGTGTGTATGCTGCCAAACCAAATGATGATCTGTTCTTATGCACTTGCGGTATGTGGAATTACTGTATAGATAAATTCATGGAGTGTGGACTGTTGTGATTGGAATTTTTTATTATTTATTATTTTTAAAAGAGCTAAACCTTCAATAAAAGTTCGATACCTCCTTTTTCATTATCCACGAGATCCTAAAGAATGGGACAATTCTTTGGTCTGACTCAGAACTGGGGGGAAGCAAACTTATTTAGATTTCAAGGGTGGCTCCTTGCCTGCTGTAAGTAGCCCTTACTTTTGGGGAAAGCAGGGAGATTCTCTAAAGAGAAGGGCAAAAAGGAGCCAAGGAGAGGAAAATGGAAGACTCTGGTTTTGTGAGCCGGGTCCCACGTTTCTCTGTGACTGTTTTTAATAGAGTGCAGCAGTTCTGATGGGGCGTCATTGATTCTGGGTAGATTTTTGTCTGTGGGTGACAGATCTGCTCCTTGTCCCCGCAGGAGGGACCTCGGAGCTCCCCTGAACCCAGAGCATTCTTGGTCCCTTGGAAAGGGTCCCGGGGCTGATTTTTGTCCTGGGACGGGCGCCGCGGCCTTGC
>VZSV01000038.1:1619452-1664409 GCA_013398735.1 Nothocercus julius | reverse complement strand
GCGGCTGCCGCTGTGCTGCTTTCCAGCAGCCGCCCGCCTGCGAGCGCCGGCGAGGGCGCCGCTCCCGCGTGCGTCCGTCTTAGGGGCTTGGCGAGAGGTGGGTTTGCTCGTAGGCCCACGCGAACTCGCCCCTGAGGATGCCCCGCAAGGAGCACGGTTAGAGCAGCGGTTCCTTCGGGAACCGGAGGAGGGAAGAGGAAAGCCGCCCTGCGGCGGGAGCAGCGCGTGCCGAAGGAGCGGGAGGCGCTCGGCACAGCCGTGGAGGCTCTCGAGTTCGTGCTGTTCGTGTATTCCGTTCCCCTGGGCCCGTTGCTCGCCCCGCACCCCGAGCGACCGTGGCGCGGCAGGGGCCGAGGGTGCTGCCTCCGCGCTGGCGCGGCCGCGCTGCCGTCACGGGCCAGTCACGTGTGCCTTTGTCTGCTTTGCATACAGGTAGTGCTTCCAACCTTTATTTTGGAGAAAAGATCCCTGCTGGAGATGTATGCAAATTTCATGGCCCATCCAGACCTGTTTTTGTCAATTGCAGCTGGAGCCACGGCGGAGGACAGAATTACCGCCTTCGTGGAGTATTATCTCACGGCTTTCCACGAAGGCCGCAAGGGAGCCGTGGCCAAGAAGCCCTATAACCCTATAATTGGCGAAACCTTTCATTGCTCGTGGGACGTGCCTCCGGACAGAGTGAAACCCTGCCGAAGCCACGGCGCCTCCGCGCCGGCCCGGGAGCCGGACCCGGCGCCGCCGGCGGGCTACAAGCTGAGGTTTGTGGCCGAGCAAGTGTCCCACCACCCGCCGGTCTCTTGCTTTTACTGCGAGTGCAAGGAGAAGAGGATGTGCGTGAACGCTCACGTGTGGACCAAGAGCAAGTTCATGGGCATGTCGATAGGCGTTTCTATGGTAGGTGAAGGTAAGAAATACGCTCTTACTTTATTTCTTTGAGGCAAACGTTGTGTGTGTCAACACAACAAAAATCCACGTAGTTAATTAACTGCTTGCTCTGCCTCCGACGTTTTATTTGAACCTTGTGGCGCTTGTTTTTGTGGTGTTTGGGATTGAAACTGTCGGGTCTGTGGAGCTGTTCAGATTTTGCCGCTGTTGTGCCGTCCGTGTGCGTGCGTGAGACGCTACACACCGAAGGATAAGCCCGTGTATTTGAGGCTGCTGATTATATCTGACGTGTAGTAGTGTGTTAATTTGTAATCCCACATGGGCACTGGCACTGTATCCTGTAGGAATGTTTTTAATCATCTTGATCTTTTTAAAGATAAAATCCAATTCAGTGTGGAACAGTTTCACAATTGAAGCGAAGTAATAGTAAAATTATATGTTTGTACTTAAGCCTTTCATTCTTTCTTTTCATAGCTTCTGTGAAGATTTGAGGTTTCTGTACTTTAGTGAATTAATGTATTATCTCAAGCCGTATAGCAAGTCATGTAGGTGAGATAAAATCATGGCTTTTTTTTATAAACCATCGTTGGGTATGAATTCAGAAATGCTAGGGATTGTGACACATTCTTAATGGAAGATCTGAATTGATGCCTCCCCCTGGACCGGTGTGGCTGCTGACTGCTAATGAATTGATTTAATGTTTCTGAACAGCTTCGCCCCTTTTGCCATTTGAGGATAATTTCCTGTGTGTGTTTTTTAGTGTTTTGTCTTAACTAGCTTTAAAGACTGTTCTTAAGAAATGGTCACAGGCCCCCGGGGGCACTAAGTGCTTGGTTTGGCCAGTAAAGAAAAAAAAAAAAAAGGTAGAATGAGCAACAGTGACTTGGTTTTAGGTTGCTAAGAATGGAACAGGAGCACACGATAGGAAAGGGCTACGGTGGCTTTTTCCTCATGTCAATGCAGTGGCACTTCTGGAACTGCAAATGCAGGGGTCCTGAAACCTCCTCCTTGCCGGATTTGTTGCTGCTGGGATGGCCAAAGCCTGTGACACCTCTGCTGTCCGGTTCTCCTGCAGATTCTGGTGGTCTGCTTGGACTGGGCAGTTACGGGAACTGGGAAGGGAGTGCTGGAGAAAGAAGGGGAAGGAAAGGGGGCCTCGGGCTCTCTTCCCACCGTGCTGCTTCAGGTCTGAGCTCTTGGCTTCCCTTGCTGTATTTTTTTTTTTTTCCAGTAACTACCCATTTCTAGTGCTAATTTTAGCAGTGAATGGAGATGTTTGTTGGAAATAAAATGAAATGCAAACTCACTTATAATTATGCAGGAGTAAGGAAATTTCTTTTTCTTGCTGCTAGCACACACGAGTCCCTGGGATTGAGGGTCTCTTCCGGAGGGGTTACTTAAGACTTCAAAGTCCTGCTGTGCCCCAGTTTTGTGAGATGACGAGTGTAGGGATTAACTGCTTCCCTAGCCCAGGGATCACGTAACGTATGTTTGTGAGAATAAACTGAGACAATAAACTGTCATCATCTTCCTCGCCCTCNATTTTATTTTATTTTATTTTATTTTATTTTATTTTATTTTATTTTATTTTATTTTATTTTATTTTATTTTATTTTATTTTATTTTATTTTCAGGATCCTGGCAGGGATCCCAGGAGTAGAAACAGGCTTTGCGGAGCATTCCTGTTATCGCAAGTTTGCTACTGTCTTTGCCATGGGCCTTTGCGGAGGAAATTTGGGTCTGCTAGTCAGTAGTTGTCACTTGTGTATTTCTTTTTTTTTTTGTTTCATGTTAAGCATTGCAGAAGTCTGTGGCAAACTATGCAAAAATTAAAAAGTGCCGCATAAACTTTCTTTTGCATTAAATAGATGCGAATTCTATAGTAAACTGAGATCAGCATGAATACAGGGGAATATATTGCTGAACCCTGGATTTATAACGTGAAAAAAAGATTGTCTCTTTACCTTTCTGTTAGTGCAGAGCCTGATATCGCTTTAACTTGAAACATGATTTGGAGGATTTTCTTGTTATTTAAGGACTCTCTATGCAATGCAGCATTTCACATGGGCTGCTTGGTCTGGCAAAGGTTGGCCTGAGGAAAGCCGCAGCCTCAGTTGGGAAGTATAGAAGGAGGTCGTTCAGATAGGTAGAAGCCTAAGCTTAGCTCTGGGAGCATCTTTCTTATAGTAAGGGTGGCTGGAGAGGCCATGGGATCTCCCTGCTGGAAGTTGTTCAAGCTGCGTTAAGCAAAGCTCGCATGGGACAAGTGTGGCTGAGCCTGCTTTAGGTAAGAGACGAAGTGGCACAGCATGAATCATAGAAATTCCTCTTTTTTGTTGTTGCTGCTGCTGCCGCCACCGTGTATTGCGTGACTCATCTAGGCATGGACTATTGGTAACTTTTAAAAATGCTGATATTTTTTGCAACCCTCTCTCCCCTTGCAAGTAGACACTGGACTGCTTTTCCTCGCTTTGGCTGGCTGCTTGTTTGGTGACACTGACAGGTGCCTGCAGTAAGCTCTGGAGTTCGCTTTGCGTGCGCTGACGCCTTTGACTTTTTGCTGTATGAATTTGGAATTCAGCAACGTGCCACTTGCAAGGGAAGATTCCTTAACATTTGCACTATACCTATGCCCATCCTGACACTTCGATTCAAGGCATTTCGTGGCAACACGGGGTTCTGTTGCGCTCCAGATTCATTCAGTACCATCTGCTGTATGTGGGGGAAGAAATACCTGTTCCAGGCAAACTAGTGGCCTGCTAAGCTGACTGTGCAGCAGTCGCTGTTTCGGCCACTTCAGCAGTGCTCGCTGCCTGACGTTTCACAGAGTGATTTTGTTTGCCCTTGTAACTGTGCTGAGACTTGAGTCCTGAGCGCAGGCAACAGTGATGGATTTAGAAACTTTGCTTTCTGCTAAGTATTTCTGTGTGACTAACAGATGAATGAAGCTCGGCTGTTTATGTATAGTTGTAGCAAAGTTTGGGACTGATGTCATATAAGGAGTTTGTGCAGTATTTCCAAACCTACTACTTATTATTATTTAGATTGTCACAGTGTCCATGGTGAATTGGGCATGTTAGTTTTTATGCTTTATTGTTCAAAGGACTGGTGGATTTGCTGAAACAGGAAGAACTTGGTATAAAGCATTTAGTAGGAGTGTAAATAGTCATGAGTGTTAGAGGCAGTACAGTCCTGTCGTAGCAGTGTTATAATTCAATATTGTTAATTTTACGGAATTTAGATCATGTTGCACCTCAAAATGAAAAAGATCTTTTTATTCTTTTTTGTTGTTTTTCTGTCATTTTTGTTTATTAGTTCAAAGTAAGTCTCAGTTGCAGAGGTGCAGAATGAAGGTGCAGAAGACACTGCTGGAAATCCCCATTAAATGTTTCTATTTATGCTAGCCCTTCATCTTTGCGTGTGCATGGTTTACAAATGAAATATAGTAGCTTTTTGTTTGCTATGTGACCGAAAGTGTTTTTCAGAGTAGTCAGAATTGAATTTCCCCGTGAGGAAGCTACCCTAAACAGAAGAGACTGTTTTTTGCATATAAAAATTGATGTTGCATGCACAGTCCCTAATTCTGGTTGATGTTAATTATGCTCTAATGAGAGAGTGAGGGAGGGGAAGAGGGTGCAATGAAGAGAATCGTATTAGGATTTAAATTGGCAAGGGATGGGAGAGTTAAAGTAAATATTTAATGTTTTCTACATGATCCAGAGAATCATCAGGCAGATGCTGGTTGTTGTTGTGTAGGATGTTTCAGTGGAAAAAGCTTCGTCGAACACACCTCGGTGTGGACTGCGTCCATCAAAGAATGATGGCTGTGATTCACTGGTTAATTTTGTAGCAAAAGAATTTTAAATCAACATTTGAAAGGTTTGGTGGGTAGGGGAAAGATTGAGTGCATTTTCCAGGGTAAAGCTAAATGAAAGCAGTGAACAGTTATTTTGAGATTCTCTGTTCATTTTTTTAGATTTGTATT
Organism: Nothocercus julius; assembly: GCA_013398735.1. NCBI lineage: Eukaryota > Metazoa > Chordata > Aves > Tinamiformes > Tinamidae > Nothocercus > Nothocercus julius. The sequence continues at coordinate 1,659,539 of VZSV01000038.1, read as the reverse complement.
ATAAAATATATAGAGATTACATTATTATATAATGAATAATTTCTATTCTTAATGCATAATTGACTTACTAACTTACTAGCCCCAAAGTTTGACTGCTGCTTGCAACTGTACCTAGTAAAATATATCCCTCATGCTATTTTTTGTGTTAGTATTTTTAGCCCACTGGTTTCAGGATATTTCCTGTATGCCACCTGCCATTACCTAACTGAGAAAATGGGTCTAATTGCTGTAAAATACACTGTGCGTGCAGTAGGTTGGGATGTTCTGGAGGTGGAAGAGCCCAGTGGAAGCATCTCCCGTTCTCCTGTGCGAGTCTGCGGCTCACTCCCCTACCCAACCGCGTCCATGTGCCACGCGACAGATAATGTAAGCGGTGGGAAGAGCCTGATAAATTAGGAAACTGCCCGCAGCCATTTACGACCCAAGTATCGATCGCCAAGCAGTTGGGGGGAAACATTAAATTTCACATGTCTCCAGCCGCTTCATTGATCCTGAGCCTCCTCTGTGTGTTTGGTCAATATGTGGGATGGGAAAATCGGTTCTCAGAGCTACAGCGTCAAAGAGGGCCGTGTAAGAGTCAAAGGGGCAGAGTTATGTGGTGCTAACACCCCTTCCCTTAATGTAGGCAGTGGAATCGCGGAAGGGAGCGCGGCTGTGGTCTCGACCAAGAGCGGGCATAGCATGTTTTAGGGGAAATTTCAAAATTCTGGGCCTGTTAATCAAATAATCACCTTCCCAGGGACTTTTTCCTGCAGTACACTAGACTGCTGAACACAGTTTTCCTCACAGAGCACAAAACTGGTGCCTTTTTTTTCCTGTGCAGAATGGTTGCATGTAAGACTTTTTTTTGAAGGAATCTGTAGTTTCTAACAGAATTCTGTAATGTGAGAGGAGGAAACATTACTGAACAGGGTGCAATCTTCTACAACATTTTGTCTGTATTTATAAATAGTCAATTAGTTTAAAAAAATAAAGGAGAGCAATAGGAGAGCAAAGGAAGAAAAATACCCTGTATTTTTTTAAAGATGGATTTACATACAGTGAAATGCTACAAGCAGATGTCAAAAGTACACAGTATTCTCTAAAACAACCATTAGAGTTTAGTTTTTTTTTGTGCTTTTAATTGCTCAGAAGTAAAACCAGCAAAGCTAGGGCAGGATTTCAAGTTCTGGTAGCAAATACAACTGTTGTCCCTTGGTGTCATAGGAAGCCCAGGCCCAGCCTGGCTGCAGAGCTGTAGCCTTCATGGCGCTCCAGTTATGTTTTGCAGGGGGGCTCTGCCAATGACGGAGAGCAAAGTTAACATATCCGTTAATATAAAAGCAGTATCACGTTAGGGATATCTCAAACCTGCTATTTGTTTGTGAGACTTCAGCTCGCTAATTAGGATGTGATTTGAGACGAGGAGAGCCCCGCCGCGTGGCGCCGAGGAAGTCGCGGGGCGAGCGGGCGCGCTGGTTTCGGGCCGCGCCACCCGGGTCCCGCCACCCGGGGCAGAACGGCCGGCGCCGCCGTGCAGCGCTGCTGTGCCCAGCTGTCCTTCCTAGGTGCCTCGGGCCGAAGGCGCCGGGCGCAGGCGCTGGCTGTGCGGGCGGCGCGTTGCGGCAGGCCCTGCCCGCCGTGCGGCGCTTCGGGCCCTCTGCTCACCGAGAGGTTGGCGGGGACCGCGGGGACGAGCCGGGCAGCTCCCTTCGCCTGCGCGCGCGCTGCTGACTGGGAGGCGTTTGCCAAAACGAGGAGGCTGTTAGAGCTCCGTGCTTTAAATTCTGGATGTTACTTAGGTTTGGGTTTTCATGCAGCGCTAAGGGTGTATTTCTGTGCTGGCAGGAGTAGCGCCTTGTTCCTCCTCGGTGCTTTTTCATCATTATATTTCATACCATTTTGCAAGATTAGTGGCATTATTCCCTTAAAGAGAGAGACAAACAAATAAATACTGCTAATCACGTATTTCAATTCCTCCCCATCTGCCTGGGGCGAGGGTAAATTGGCTCAAGCTCATCTTGTAGCTAAGCAGTTACTACTATTGCTGTTTGTATGTCAAGATTGTTTTCCTGTTTTCTCAAATGTCTCTGGGGTCTCAGTACTTCCCATGATGGGCTATTTTCAGTCCCTCTTGTGAAAAAAATTGTTTTCAGAGCTGTAACTGTTGTCCTCAGGCAATTTTTAAATGGGACACAGAAGAGTATAAAGCTCTAATCAAAGATACGCTGCAAAGATATTTGGCACTATGTGATTTTGTATGTGGAGTTTGAAGGGGCTTCTCACCTGATCTTAGGAGCTGTTCTTTAGCATCGTGAGAACTGAAGTGCAGCTACGGTGGGGACAGAGCAGCATCATGAGCCTGGGGAAGGGAGCCAAGGTCTTCTGGCCACACACGGAACTGTCTTTGTAGACCTAAAGATCTTGAAAACTACCTTTTTTTTTTTTTTTTTTTTTTTTTTGCTGCTGCTGTTGGGTTTCTTGTTTTATTTTTGGTCATAACCCCATAATGCTGAGGATGGAGGAACCTTTACAGTTTGAAATAGAATTGCCAGGAATTTGATCCCCATAATAGAGAGTTTGGTCTCAAAGGTAATAGAGCATTGGCCTGTTTCCTCTTGTAACGATTTATTGCTTGTCAGTAACACAAAATAAGCAGTCCAGACAGTTTTTCTGGTAAGCTGTTTGGTGCCGCCAGGGCCACAAAGTAGTAGTCTTCAGAACAGGTTTGCTTCGAGTGCTTTTCAGAGCGATTTTTTTCAGTAGCCTGCACTGTGGGGTCTCTGTGGGGAGTATCTCCGGGTGTCCTGGCTTAACAGTGAAGTTTCATTGTTTGACTTCCTACCTAGGTGTTCTTCACTTGCTGGAGCACGAGGAGGAGTATGTTTTCACCCTGCCTAGTGCCTATGCTCGCTCCATACTCACCATCCCCTGGGTGGAGCTCGGAGGCAAAGTCAGCATCAACTGCGCCAGGACCGGCTACTCTGCTACGGTCACGTTCCACACCAAGCCCTTCTACGGAGGAAAGGTCCACAGGTATGGGGATTTCTGCCCAGTTCCTACTGGCCTGCAGCTGGATTTTGATTAAAAAGATTCACCTTGGACACCTGTTTATTCTTCTATTAGACTGTTCTATTGGCAGAAACCTGGGTTTCTTTTCCTGTTTGTGTGTGAAGTGGCACCAACACTTGCACTTTAGAACACAATTTATTGCAGTTATTCTTTAACTTAATGAGATACATTTCTTGCGTTGAGCTAGAGTGAATGCTTTCTTGCAGGCTTTCTCGCTTACAGAAATTGCTGTGAAGTATTTAAATGGCTTTCCCCATTTTATGGCTCGTGTGCTAGCGTACAGTGCCGGGCCACGGAGGCGTATGCAGGAAAGGCAATAGCCCAGCTGCACCAGCTCTGCTGTGGGAGCTTTGCAGATGAACTGGTGGACAAGCGGAGCTGAGAAACCCAAGTGCTGCTGCTCCTAGCATTAGCCCACTGCAGGGCACTATTTTTGCACTGAAATTCCAAATAAAAATTTTATTTACGTGCTCCCCTTTACAATGGTGTAAAGAGGAGCAGTGTAAGACAGTTTCCTGACTTTTCCTGCTCAGATTGATGGACTTCCAGGTACAAGCATTCACAGGCCTACATACATACCCTCGTTCTTGCTGGGGATTATAGCAGTTTCTGTGACGAGGGTTCAGTTACTTCTTGGGATGGTGCTTTGTGTGGTTATGTCTGCTTTACTGCAGTAGATCTAATTATTCTTGCATATACAAGTCAACCATTTTAATGGTACTTGTGTTCAGGAAAATACATCAGCAGGAACTGTTTTGACAAAGATTTTCCTGAAAGACACAGATTAGTAGTCAGCACCCATCAAAGAGAGTGCAAATTTGCTGTCTTTAAGAATTTTAATAGTTATTTAAGTTGATAATTTTTTTGTCATGTGTTGTTAAAACACATGCGTGTGTGTATGCGTGCACATCCGTGTGTGCCTACGTTCCCCTCTGTATTTTGCTTTTTCCATCCTGCTTCTCTGTTCTGCTTGCTCTCAAACCGTGGCACTGGAGCTATTGAGAGGTTTTTAATCCAAGAAGTTGAAAAATAAATTTGTAGGTCTAGGATAAGTATTTTTTACTCAAGTATCTCCCAACATTAAAATTCAGGTGTGAAACATGAGCTTTAAAATCTTGTTCTCAAAATTTCAGACTAATGTTAGGGATTGCTTCTTAGGCCATCGAAGCAAGAAGTTATGGGCTAACGCTGACTGTTAGCATTTTAAATTGGTTACTGCTGTGCTTTTTGTGTGGTACAAAAGCTACTGCTTCAAACGCTGGCAGAGCTTTCCTGCGTGAGTCATTGTTTTTAGGGGTGGCCTCTGCTTGAAATATTATTTTGTAGATGTAGAAAGCTACTTGTAGGCTTAGTTGTAATAACCTTTCTATATGCTGCTAATAAATGGTACCAATTATTTTTGTGCCCTTTTTTTTTTTCTCTTTCTGTCTTCCTCTTCTCTTAGGGTGACAGCTGAAGTGAAGCATAATCCCACTAACACCATCGTGTGCAAGGCCCAGGGAGAGTGGAATGGTACGCTGGAATTCACTTACAGCAATGGAGAAACCAAAGTGATTGACACTACCAAGCTACCTGTTATCAGGAAAAAGATTAGACCAATAGCCAAACAAGGCCCACTGGAATCAAGGTGAGGACAGAGGCGTTACAGTATTTTCTTCTGAACTTCAGGTGAGACTAGAGTAGTGAAGCAAAGTGCATTTAAAAATGGCATGGTTCAAAAGGGCCTTTCTTACAGTGTGTTGATCTAGGCACAAGTAGCCAAAGCTGCACGTGTTGGTTCTTCAGTACATAAATTATATTATAGTGACGTATGTTTTAATTTTGTAGAGGAAAGATGCTTGTATTAATTTTAATAAGCATTTGAAAGAAGTAATGCAGTTTTCTGCCCACTCTTTTGAGTGGTCGTATCATGTCCAGTTACTCATGGTTTCCCCTTTGTGAGCCCATGCTGGCTATTCTTGGTCACCTTTGTATCCTTTCTATGCTTAGAGATGACATCCAGGATGAGCTGCTGTTCCGTCATTTTTTCTAGTGATGGAGATAAGGCTGACTGGCCTGGAGTTCCCCAAGTTCTCCTTGCCCTTTTTGAAGACTGAAGTGACACTACCTTTCTTCCAGCCCTCAGGCACCTTTCCTTATCTCCAGTCATCTTTCCAAGATTACTGAGAGGGCTTAGCAGTGATGTCTAACCGCTCCATTAGCACTCATGGGTGCATCCCATCAGGGCCCGTGGGTCTGCAGATGTCAAATTTGCCTGAATGATCTCTAATCTGGCCTTCTTCCACCAAGGGAAAGTATCCTTTTCTCCAGATTTTTCTCTCTTGTCTTTAGGGTCTGGGATTCCCGAGGGCTGGTCTTAGCAGTAAAGACCAGAGCAAAGACGATATTCAGTATCTGCCTTCTCCGTGCCGTTCATTCGTCACCAGGGCCCTTGCCCCATTCTGTAGCAGGGCCACTCTCTCCCTAGTCTTCCTTTTATCCTTGATTAATTTAAAGGAGCCTTTCTTGCTGCTCTTGACATCCCTTGCCAGATTCAACTCCAAATGGATCTTGGCCTTCCTAATCCCATCCCTGCATACTTTGGCAGTGTCCCTATGTTCCTGCCAGGTATTTGTGCTATATCCCTGCTTCTGCCTTCTGTACACTTCCTTCTTCTGTTTGAGTTTTGCCTGGAGTTGCTCATCCATCTCTACATGTTTCTTGCCCTCTTTTCCTAACTTCTTGCTCAGTGGGATGTACTGTTCTTGAGCCTGCAAGACCCTTGAATATTCACCAGTTCTCTTGGACCCCTCTTCCTCCTAGGGCCCTATCCTGTGGGGTTCTTCTAAGCAGGTCCCTGAAGTGGCCAAAGTTTGCTCTCCTGAAGCCCAGGGTTGTGATCCTGCTTCCTCCTTGCAGGATCCACCATCTCATGGTCACTGCAGCCAAGGCTGCCCCCAACCTTCACGTGTCCAAGAGGCCCTTCCTTGTCTGCTGCCCCGTGGTCCAGCAACAGCCTCTCTCTGTTGGCTGTTCTATCCCCTGGGCCAGGAAGTCAACATCAGTGCTCTGCAGGAACCTGCTGCTCTGTTTGGGCCTAGCTGGGCCGTCCTTCCAGCACGAACCGGGCTGGCTTAAGGCTCCAGGCCCCTCCATCCTGCACGTGTTTGTGCACGGGCACTTTGGGCTCTCCAGAGGGGCCATGCAGAGTGCTCATTCCCCAGGAGGGGCCTCCCCTTATCCTATCTTGTAGGCACTGAATTAGCGGTGTGTCATTGCTGGAGATACCCTGCCTGAGCCCTGTTGTGCTGACTGCAGGGTCTTCTCTAGCACTCTCCTTCCCTTGACCTTCCTAGTTTAAAGTCCTCCGTAATGGGTTGGGCAGCCTGTTGGCACAGACACGTGCCCCACCTAGTGAGGTGGATCCCGTCTCTCCCAATCAAGCAAATCAAAAGCATGAGTCAGCTGAACTTCATCTTCTAATCCAGAAATATGTTTTCTTTACAGATGTGTTTTGAGTCATTGCGTAGGGTCAGATGTCATTTTCTACTTAAATTTTCTACGTATTATTTATTTCTACTTATGTGCTCTCTACTTCCATTTTCTACTTATTTATCACAAACTCATTTTCCCCCTAGTTTCATTTCAGTAAGCAAATTATAAATACCCAGTGTTTCTGCAGGATATGCAGTTTATCAGCTTATAAACAGAAACTCATTTAAATAGCCCTGGAAAGATGTTAAAGGCACGCTCAGTTTCTCATCAGGGTTTTTCTGGGCAAAGCTGTGCGGTGTGAAAAAACATTGCACCTGAGCAGTGCCAGTTGCGTGGAAAAAGAACATTGGTTATAAACTGGTAATTACTGTTAAGTGGGAACATACACCATGGGTCTAAAAGGCTTAGGATTTAAGGCTTAAGATCAGTGCATCACCTGTCCTGCTAGTAAACCTGGTGGGGACAGCCAGTGTCCAAATTTAATGTACTCCTGTCTTTTGTCTAACACTCCCTTAAAATGTGAAAGTTTTCTGTTCATAAGCCCAGAATAAATGCTGCTCAGTTAGGGTGAATCATCAATAGTGAAAATGGGAACAGGAAAGGATGAAAACCAAATTGACCTGTTCCCTCTAAACAGGTTGTAAAGAGTTGGGGATGTTAGAGAGAGATGCTGGGAAAGTTGACTTGAGGGCAGAATACTGGGGAGCTGAGCAAGTCTGAAAATCTGGTGAAGATCTGAAAAAGTGGCACAGAGAACATGCCGTGAGGCTGCCCCTCGCCGGGCTTTGGTTGGACCCACAGGATTCCTTACCCTCCTGTAACTCACTTGTGCCCCTCCTTGGTCACCCAGGCACCTCTGGCAGCATGTCACCAATTCTCTGAAAGAAGGAAACATCGATGCAGCCACAGAGCACAAGCACCGCCTGGAAGAGAGGCAGCGAGCAGAGGAGAGGCAACGTGTGGCTCTGACAACACCGTGGAAACCAAAATATTTTGCCAAAGAGGTACTTTGAGAGGCATCTTTGTGCACTTGGGGATTCCACTACCAATGAATTGGCTTGCAGTTTTTGCCAGGGGCTGTTCTTACTAAAGATCACTGTGTTTTTCCTTCATTTTGTGTTGGTAGATTTTGGCTCTTGGGGAAGAGCAATGGGCTGTTCCTTGTGCATTTTTGCAAACTTCTGCACCTTCATCTAGTCTTATTTTAACCTCTTATTTTAACCTGAATTTTTAATGATGTGGCCTAATGTTAGACACCCTGAAGCTGTAAAAAGTACACCTTGAAAGGCACACCTTGATTTGTAAATGCCCTGTACTCGCATCTCCTGCTAATCTGATCTCGGTGTATTGAAGAGAATATGATCTTGGGATATTTATCCAGTATACATGTGGAGATATTAAACAGTTTTGGATTTCATCCACTTTTAAGTGAAATCTATTTCACTTAGTTAAGCTTTGCCCTTTCTAAGAGAGAAGGGGAAATAAGTTTTAATTAGGGATTTGCTGTGTGACCATATTGTGAAGTTACCCTGTTCATACAGCTGTTTGAAACAGCAGTTCTCAGACTTGCTTCTCTCCTTCTTCTTCTTTCTTTCCTCCTGCCCAAATTAGTTGTAAATGCATTAAGCACTGAGTTTTCAGATGACAGTTATGGTTTCTTGTAGTATTTGGTACTATTTTAGTGTGTGTGTGTGTGTGTGTGTGTGTGTATAAATGTGTATAAATCTTGTTTGTAAACTCTCCCTAATTTTCTTACAGGGCGACGGCTGGCTGTACTTGAATCCTCTCTGGAAGAGCCATTGATAAAAGAGAGCTGTTGTCTCACAGCGTTTACCTTAAAGGCATTAATATGATACAGTATATAACTTTAAGAAGTCATTGGATAGGTCCTGTTATCAGAAGATAGAAATGAGAAGCTATATACTGTGAATGATGCATCTCAAAATAACCACAAGCTCAAGTTTATTCAGGAGCCATTTTGTGTGTATGTGCAGACACACACGCACACACTTACGTATATACACACGTATGTACACACTGTGTGTATGTGTGTTTGTGTGTGTATTATTTACACTATATGTAAACAAATTATAAACACTGACAGTGATTTGAAGACCTTATTCTCTAAGTTATAGGGCATAAAACTCTCACTGGAATCGGGTAGGGTTCCCTGAGTTGTGTGCTTGCAGGATCAGGCCCTGTGTTACTATTTAAGAATACTTTTTTATTAGTACTGGTTGAGGTTTTCTATTTTCCACTTTTGCCAAAAATGTTTTGCACTTAAAACGTGACGTGTCACTTAATGGCAGCCGCTCCGTCTAAGGAGTCATGGAGTAGCTCGGGGGGCCGTGGCAGGGACGCGCTGACGGCGCTCGCGCTGGGGGACGCTGCTGGAGGAGCCCGGTCGCGCTCCCTGGGTGCGAAGCTGCTGCCCCCCCGTCGGCGGGAGCGCAGCCTCCTCGAGGGCTTCGCCCGCGCTCGCCGCCGTCGCCCCGCTGGTGCCTCCCTCCTGGTGGCCACCTGCTCCGAGGCTCCTGCTGGGGCCGGGAGGCACCCGCGGCTGCCCCCCGCTCCTTTGCTCCTGGCCCGGGCGCTTGTTCCCCGTGCCGCCTGCTGAGGAGGGCGGTCGGTGCAGCCAGCTGTCCCAGAGAGATGGCGCCCGCAGGGAAAAGTCACTGCTCTGCAACTGACCGCCCTGAGATAAGGCGGCTGTTAATGAAGCCAGCGGAAGGGATGTCACCTGGCCTGGCAAGTAAATAAGCAAACAGCCCCGTAGCTTCATCTTGCTCTGTGGGCCCAACACTGTGACTCTCGGAAAACGGATTCTGAAAACGTGACTTGTTAAAAGCTCGGTTGTGTTTTTAGTTAGCATTTGTTAAAAGATGTTTTTTTGGAGGAAAAAAAAAAAAAAAAGGTGACAAAAAGAAACAAATATAAGATGTGCTGACTTCTGCTCAGCACTTCTTTTTACAGTGCCCCTTTTAAAATAACCACTATATTTCTAACATACAGTAGCATGGATGCCTACCTTTCTGTAGTACTGATTAATTTTGTGCCTTTTGTCTGCTTTCTTAACACAAGAGCTTATGCTTTGTAGCTATTATTCAAATTATTTAGGTCAAAGCACTGCTTATATCTGTTCTGGTGTCTTGCATTTTATAATAGTTTATTTTTTGTTAGATATTAAAATCTCTTGGGCAGGCAGCTGAAAAGGCTGTGTAGATGTGTGTACATAAGGAAACATCCCATTAGTTGTTCACTTGGACATGACACTTAATAGATCTTTAAATTTTGAACTTCAGATCCTTATTAAATGAGCTGTGGTCTCCTTTTCCTCCTAAATGCTATTTTGTCTGCTTGTATATACTTTTTTCTTGCACATTAGAAAGATTAGTGTTATTAATGACTTAAATCCTATTTTTTAAAGAAATGCAAACTGTATGAGCTTGGTTTTCTAACTGACACTTTTTTTTTTTTAAGAAAAAATTATTTTTAGGTATAGTTAATGTTTTTCTGTAACAACATAAAAACGATGCTCTTGCAGGAGGCACTGAACTACTACCAAGTATCATCAGGAAATCTCCTACCTTATTGCCTGCAGGAGTTAGTTTATAACAGATCCATTCTTGTTTTAGAGGGTAGTCTGGTAGGTAACTAGATGTAATCGTACCAATTCCTCTGTCACCACAAAGAGCCATAGAAGAGGCGGCTGTAAACACATGGACTGTCCTCCCAGAACTCGCCTTTCTTGCACCAGCCCTAGGCACACGCTGGTTAAAAGCAGCCGTTGGTGGCGCCCGCGGCCGCCTGGCGGAGGAGCCCTCTGGCAGCTCTGATGGTGTCGAAGCTGCAGAGATGCAGTAGCTCTTCTCTGGGGGAGAAACTGGAATAATTTCACGCTTGTAACTTACTGAAGATTTCTGTCTGCATGGTTGGTTGTTTCTGCATGCGAGAACTTCCCAGTTGTGCTCTGAGAAACGCGGGCTCTGAGGCTGGGAAGAGGCCCTGGTGCCGCCGCCGCTCTTTCTTGTCCAGAGTAACTTGGGAGAGGCAGGCATAAAAATAGTCCTTTTTGAAAGGATGTTGTCAGCAAGGGATTCCAGAACAAGACCCACAAGAAGCGTCACTTCATTTTTTCTGATGGTTATGTATTCCATATGTTTTACAAGACTGAAAATTAAGTGTTCATGAGCCTTATTCTGTAAGTTGTTCCAGTAGCTGTCTTGGACTTGCCAGTATGAATAATTTCAGGTAGCCAATGTATTGTAATGTAGAAACCTACATGTACATTAGGTGTTTTTTTTTTTTTTTGGGGGGGGGGCACACCTGTAGAAAGCCTGTGCAACTTCTTTTTTTTCTTCCTTTTTTTTTTTCTTCCTTAAAGTAGAAATGGTCAGAACACAATTTTGCACCCCTCATTTAGAAGACGCTCTGGCAGTCTCTCCTGATTCGCCTCCGTGTCCCCCTGTGTGAATTCAAACTGGCGATGCTCATGAATAAAAGACTCGTTTCCTTTAGCGGTGGGGTGCCCTTTCTCTGTCCGTTGGAGCACTCGTGGTTTACTCGCGGGCCCAGGAGCCGTGCTCACCTTCGGCACGCGCCATCTGCTTTCATGGCTCTCACGGAAGCCACCTGCCCACTGAATCCTTTTCCCGCTGTTGTTACTGCCATGTTCCTTATAGGTAAGTGTGCATTTAATTTGGCGGACACAACACTGGGCAAACAGGGCTGGGCAGCCCCAGGCACGGCTGGGGAGTATCTGCTTTAGTTTGACAGCCATACAGCAAGCTGGGTTACGGTGTTCTCCTGGTGCTGAAAATAATATTTCATTTAAAGTTTGTAATTACAGAGGTTCGTGATTGGAGCTGCATTTTAAGATGCAGCTGAAGTATTGCAGCAGTGAACGCTGTCCTTGGGGAGAAATGGGCACAGCAGAGACTTCAGTGGGCCTAATCTGTGTTTTTCACATTTCAGTGAATGCAGTTCTGGTTTATTCTGAATATTTGTTTGCAACTGTCATGCCAGGACATTTTGTTACCCTGTAAGACGCAGGAGCCACCCGTGGCGGTGAGTAGGGCCGGATAGGGCTGTGTGCTGGTGTCCCTTCCCTTCCACTGCTTCACGGCCGGGCGTGGAGGAACTGAGGTGGGTCTGGGGCCGAGCGGCCCCCGAGGGGCGCCGGGGCCGTTTGCCAAGCGCGGGGCCCTGCGACTACCCCAGGCGTCAGGGCGGGCGCCCCCCGAGCCGCCCGCTGCCTTTGCGCCGTGAAGAGCAGAGATGGGGCAAGAGGGGTGTCGCGTTCCGTGAGCGAGGACAAGGCAAGACCAACCCACGGCCCTGCTCTCGTGCTTCCGGCTCCCTTCTGTGGTGCACAAGCTCACGAGGTGCACGCCAGACCGTGGAGGAACCGAGGCTTTAAAGCACATTTGCTAGTTTTCTTGCACAAAGACGGTATTTTTACATTTTGTCCCGTGTTTCGAGTGCTTTGCAGGTGACCTCGAGCTGCCCAGTGCCCCCAGTCGCTGCTCCAGCTGCGGGAGGGCTCCCCGGTCCCGCGCGGCCGGTGGGAGCGCGGGGTGAGGGCGCCTCGGCTGCGCGACACCAAACACACTGTGCACGTCCCCGACCCCCGGGCCAGCAACAGCAGAGCACAGTTTCACTTTTTTATTGGTAACAAGATCGAGAGGTAGAGAGGGCTGAGTCACAAAGCTGTTTTCCAAAGTTAATATAGCAATATATGCAATTTTTTTTTTTTTCCCCCATTATGGAATTGCCTCCCCTCATTGAACGAACCCTTTCTCCAGCGAGGCCCCGTAGCACGGTGTTGGTCGCTGTCACCAGCGCTGGTTCAGGCCAGCCCTGCTGCCTTCCGGACACTTGCCGTCTTGCCTTCGGAGCGACTGGAGGCGGGAGCCCGACGGCCCCTGCGGAGCCAAGCTGAGGCCGGTGCGACGGCCGCGTGGCCGGGAAGGCCCTTCCGCGCCGCTCGGCCCGGGCTGCGCCCTCCGGGCGAGGGCGGCCGGGCCTCGTCCTGGCTCCGCTGCTCTCGGGTGCCGCTGCAGAACGGGGAAGGTGGACGAGTCTCAGTACCGAGACTCGTCATGTAGTAACGCAGTAGCTGTCGTCTCCTCTCGGGAGATGGCTGCTCCTGCTGCTGCTTTTTCCTCTTCTAAGTCACTGCCTGTTAGACTAGAAAGCAACTTCCCCTTTCCTTCAAGGGGGTAACAGTGTCCCTGCCCCTCCGGGACAGCAGCTTTGAGAGGGTTCAGGCAAGGGGCAGCAGCCGAGGCTGCCCTTCCAAGGCCCTTGCTCAGCATCAGCTTGGCATTATAGCAGGTTGTCATAAAAATGCTGTACGGGCAGGGACGATTCACTTACTTTGATGCTGTTTAAAAGAACTCCTGTCAGCTAAGATTTTAAAAAATTCTTAGTGGTATTGAGGGGGAGGCTGCAGAAGCAGAAGTTTAACCTAAGCTGGAAGGGGATGAAGGACCTGCTGTGGCTCCACTGCAGCAATCTGATGCAAGGGCTGCAAAGGCGTAGTGGGGTGGCTGAGTTAAGTTACTTAACTACTTAAGTTAGCAGTAGACTATTTGGAAATGTTTTCAAGCTGATCGAAACAGAAGCAACGTGACACCCTTAACACAAAACTTGAATTAACTTTATTTTCCCCTACAGTCAACAACTGGTCTGCATTGAGCTTTAAAGCAACAAAGTAAAAAGAAATCTCCAAGTGACAAGGGGCCAGAAATCCAGATTAAGTCACCTTTGTGAAAATGTTGCAGCTGTAATATTGGTCTGGAAAAACCATTTGCGTCAAAAAAAAAAAAATACATCTTGGAAAAGAAGGCAGCAGTAACATTCTCACATAACATTGTAAATGTACATTTTCTTTGTGAAAGGTACATACTATTCTGCGTTGTACATCAAATTACTGATGTAAGTTTTGTTTCTATAAAAAAGTTACATCCTGTGCCAGAAAAACAAACTGCAAAACCCCTTTCTTTTGTTTTATTAAAAGAAAATTTTTTAAGTCTGTATATTTTTCCTATAGCTGGAAAATGAACATGTTCGGTCTCCGTTCATATTTTAGTGCATTTAATCTGATGTTTTCACCATAAAAAAAAATATATATATTTATAAAAGGCAGACCAAGCAAATAGCACTATGGCAGGAACTTCTCCAATTGACTTAAGCACTCTTTTTAAAAACAAAACAAAACAAAAAAAAGGGTAGAGAAACAGATTTCCAAAAAACTTGTATGCTCAGAGGAGAAGCTAGGGGTGAGGAGGTCAGCTTGCAACCCCTCTACCTCTGGCAGCCACAGAAAAAGTTTTTTTTTTTTTTTTTCAATACCTGTATTGTTGTTGTCGTTGTTGTTTTCAAGAGGCTGTACTTGTTTTACCAACGTAACCGTGTAGGTGGGAATTGACTTTCCCTTCTGCTGCACCAACCATGCTCCGGTGCTCAGTGGTTTGTAACTACCGCATTCATTCCTGTCATTCCAGCTTCTCAGGAGGATACCAATTTAGCCCTCGCAGCTACTGCATGCAAGATGTGCCTTGTCTCCCTTGGGAAGTGACAGGGTAAGGATGCAGCAATGCTGCACCCGCCTTTGCAACAGCAGCAGCAGCAGCTTGACCAGCTCTAGCAACCAGCTACTGTCTTGCCAGCTCTCGTGACAACTGCAGCTTTGCTTCTTTACACTCCAAATCAAAACCAACCTGCAGCAAAACGTATGTTTAAAGAAACCATTAAAAACAATCATGGGAGCAATTACTTATTTTAAAAGTTTAATTTCAGAGATCTCTGTTTCCTCTTAATTGTTGAAAACAAGTCATTTTAAATGTCACCATTCCAGTTTACATATTGCTATTCAGCTAAACAGTATCTTCCAGAAAAGATTGACAAGGATGCATGTGCCAAGGACCAAATTACAGGGTTCTTTGGTGCAGTCAGTCCAAATTCTCAACAGATTTGAAGGATAATATGTACCAATAAAAATAAAAAACAAAAACCAAACTGCTGCTAGACTTGGACAGCAGCTCTGTCTTGCTTCACATTACAAATCTAAAACAGCTGTTCTCAATAAGCCAATATTTTTAATCAGACATTGCCTGAAAGTTTTGTACAATAATCTGGACCAATGATGGTTCTGTACCCTCATGTTGCTGTGAAACATGACTTGAGCTAAAGGCAAAGACTGGTTATCTCAAGGACAACTGCTTCGTATTAGCAATCAGAACAGTGTATTTAAACTGTCTTCCTGTTCGGTCTCTTGCCTTTCTTTAAAATTAGTTTATTCTTAATGTAGCCACGCTTCCTTTTGGAGGTCTAAAAAAAAAAAAAACAATACAATATGTTAGTTAGCGATTTAGTCTTGACCCCATTTTAATAATGTGCATTTCAGTGTCTGAGCTTTAGCTGTATTTAAAGAGCCTAGAGGGTAAGTGCTCACCTAAGGTCTTCTCTCTCTGAAATGTTTAATTTGGGGATTGTTAATTCATACCCAACACTGGTGCTTTTGCACGCCCCACACCCCAGACACGTACAACTGTTTTGGAAGCTTGTGCTGAGGCAGAATTCGCAGTAAGCCAACATGAACTCTAGCATGCCCAAAGAGCAAAAGCGATGTGCGGTTGCTCGGGGAGGAAAAAGCTTCTTGCATCTTTTACCCTGCTTGACCCTGAGCAGGGCGGCAGTATTTGCTCAGAACCGAACGGCACCTCAGCCTTGGCCTCTGCCGCGAGGGCAGGGCCCAGGGGCCCTTCCCGCCCCGGCGCTCTGCTCGCGGCAGTGCGGATCCTCCTCCTCCTCCTCCTCGTCCTCCTCGCCGGGGCTGCGCCCGCGGCTCCCGCGCCCTGCCTGCTCCCTCGCTGCTGTGAACGGCTGGCAAACCAACACTTCCATAAAGGCAGAGACCAGCGCTTCGATGGTTTATACCTCTGAATTTTGAGCAGTGTCACCCTTAAAACGGCAGAGTGACAGGAGATGGACTGAACGAAGACCGGTAGCTACTACTGAGCCTCCGTCACAGATTGGACACTCGAGCCACGCTCGTTGCTGGTTCTCTGCTTTCTGAAGGGCAGGGAGAGCTCGTAAATGCCGAAGGCGCGGGTGATGGGTCAGAACGTGCACTGACTTGTACCCTGTCTTCAGGCAGGGAACTTGACACATGCACAGCTTACACGCAGCCAGTGCAGCTATCATTAATAAATGTAACCCTGCTTGTTACACTAACTTCTGATTTTAGGTATGTTGGCCACAGTAAAGTTTTAATTTTTTAAAGAAATAAGTCTAGTTCTACTGGCAACTCCAATTCAAAATACTTTACACTGTGAACCTAATCAAATTCACATAAACTTGCATCTTTACCCTTAGCAGTCTCCTCTAATTCCTTTCTCTTACTTCTATGGAGCAGTATAAATTTAATACTATTTAATACTAGTTCAGTTTATTTTGGTAATATATATTTGTATGTACATGTTATAAAAGACAGGGGTGCTAGGAAGCTGCCCTGCTGCACATCTTCCTTAGAGGCAGAAGTAGCACCCCGCAGTTAACAGGGACAAAAATGTTAGGATGACTTCAAACAGTAAGCAGCCAGACACTTTGGTTCCGTCAACAAAAGTTTCATATTTAATTTATTTCATACAAAATTGCCATTTTTAAACTTCTAGGCATCACTACTTTCAAACAGTCAGAAAGCAACTTCCACATTATTTTACTAGTGAGCCATAGTTACTGAAACATGAATTGATGTACTTCAGAGATTATACTTCCAGTTACATGAAGGCTTGAGAATTGTAACAGCCAGTGACACACTCTTACTTCCAGCTAGCATTCTCCCTAATAATAATAAAAAAAATCTAGCCTTTTGTCTTCACATGCTTGTTAAGTTAAGCAGACAGTAAATTAACAATTATTACCAGCAGGCAGGTCTGATATTGGACACTAACATGGACAGTATCCGTAACACTCTGGCTATTGGAAATACATAGTTCACCAGCTATGTGATTCACTATTAAAAATAAACTGCCATCTCTAGACCCCTTTGAGTTACTTCACTGGGAACCCACCTTCTTTGACAAATACTTCTGTTTCGGTACAATGTTGGTTACTCTAGGTTTATGATCCAGTGTCTCTCTGTTGTCTAGTTGTTTCACCTTGTATATTCTAACAAGCCAGTGCTCTGACGTAAAAGCTTCCTCCAAATGTTTAAATTTAATGTCCTTGTTGCCAATCTCAGCATTGCGTGTACGATCGAATCCTGGGGGTGTCCGAAAATCCAGCTATAAAATTAAGGTTGGGTATCAGTTTGAGAGCACAGCCAGCACGCACGCCCCGGCAAACGGAGCCAGGGCAGCCTGCCCTGCGCCACGCACCGACTCCTCTGCCAGCCCCTTTACAGCAGGACACCTAGAGGGGCTATTGCTGTAGAGGAATCACCCTCTGTTATTTTTTTATACAAAAAAAAATCACCTTAGTTCTGCAGGTGACTCAGCAGAAGCACCACTGCAAGGGGGGTATAACATCCTCCTCCAGAAGGGAAGCTATTCTGGGGACAGTTGGAGGCAGGGCAGCTCCCGCTCGCGCTGCCCTAGGGCCCACGCTGAAGGAGTCGGCCCTCGCCCAGGGCTCCGGCACTCACCGACCTGCCTAGGCTTAGCAGTTACATTCAGCTCCCAAGGTGAGAGGTGGAGGACCCATTGGACTTCAGGTTTTAGTCAAATAAAGGCAGCCTGTGCTAACAGAGCAGAATGAAGGGCCCTTTGGGGCAAAGGCAGGGAAGAAAAAAGCAAACGGCACGTTTAGCTGCCTACATCTGTGCCTGGCGACTCCGAAGGGGATGGGACAGCTCTGAGTACCACCATACAGTGTAGTGTTGCTTCATACACCGGTGTGATGTGGACAGAAGTCCACTTCTGACTTAAAGACAATTAGCATTCCCATTTGTGTGTTGATACTACAAAAACCAAGCATGAACCCTCCCACAAGCTAACTGTTAACACCCGAGCAGGTGGCACCGCGTAACCAAACGGAGGGGCTTGTCTGAGGCCACGGGAAGGGCAGGAAAAGCCCAGTGCAAGTCTGGGCTGGCAGCACAAGAGCTTTTATCTACAGGTTGTCAGCACACCATGCCTGTCTCTTACCTCTCATTCTACTAACACAAACAACACTCAGCAATTAAAAGATGGAAAATGCATCAAAATAGCACTTGTTTTCTGCTATTTTAGCCAAGAGTCAGTAGAATTTTAACCACTAACCTGCATCTCTCCAAATCGGTAATATGACATTTTGTACATGAGGCAGTTGAGGAGAGTTGGGGAACCTGCCTTGTCTACCCGGAACTCCCCCTGCGGGGTGAAGTAGTCACTTTCCTTTGAAAAAGGAAATGAAACAAAACGTCAAGATAAAGCAACTCCCCTTCAAAGTCATTTCTCATTCCGTGCTCCACAAAACCCTCCACCCTTTGTAAAGTATCTAAACTGACTTCTGCAATTTAAAAGTAGATTCAATCTAGCCAGGAGGGAAGAGAAAAAAAAAAAAAAAAAAAAAAAAAGAGCTGTCTCATTAAAGTCAAAGTAAAACCACCTGCTCACAGCCCAAACCCAACAGAACAATCTCCCTAAATCATTTTATTTTCCTGGTACACGTTTTTTCTCTTTTTTTTTTTTTGTAAACAGTTACTGCAAAACTAATCTAAATATGCATAAGAAACATTAGTTTGGCATCTACCAAAATTACTTTTTAAAGGTGAAAGCACTGCATTGTGACTATACCGGGTTTATAATGTTACGGTAAAATTCATGTGTGCACAGCGTTTAAAGAAAAATTCCCTTTTTCATCTTCTGGCACAAGGTGAAACAAAATCACTCACAGAAGCTACTCCCTTCAGTCTCTGCTCAGTACCTAGAAGTTTTGGTTAGCCTTGAACAAATATTACTACAGATTTCTGCAATCTCCAAAATATTTGAATAGCTTAAATTCTACCTAAGCAAATATTCACCCTTCAGCTTGCCTCCTACTTATTATAGGGCCTGAAGAACTCCGAAATGCAGCTATTTAAGCATTCTGAACACGCGTACTTTTTTATTTAAAAGTAGGATGAAGGTGCAGGGTGAGACACATGAGCATTACAGAAGATATCCTGTACTTTTAGTATCAAGCAAAAAAGTGGAAAGCTTTTGAGGTTATTGACCTTTCAAAATTATAAATATTGAAATAAACTGGGCTACAGGTCTCTGCACTCCTACTGTTCTAGGAAAACAACCCATAACACATTTTTCAAATAAAATTGCAGTATGTAACATACATTTCCCTCCGCTGTGGTAAATATCACCAAAAATGCAACTGTGTAAGCAAAGGTTAAAATAAAATTCAATACCGAGACAAACACAAAAAAAATGTAGTCAGCCAAAACCACCCCAGGTACACCGTCCACTTACCCGAATGTCTTTGGGATGTTCCCCCTCTGCTATTCTCACCATCCACAGGAACTTATTGATATCATCACCAGAGTAGCCAATGACGCCGCCAAAAATAATGAGCACGTAATCCACATCCAGGCTCCTCATGATCTCATACGCTGCCGACTCGTTCGAGGACATGGCCTTTCCCACCTGGTGCAGAGCAAAAATATCTTTTAAGCATCTGTACAGCTGCAACACGACAGATCCTCCGATCAATAACCTGCAAGACTGAAGTCCAAAAACATACACTTAAGCAAGCAAAGCCCATCCTTTAAATCTGGATTAAGGAAGCCCATTGTAGCTATTTAGAAATTCAAAAACCCAACCTAAATGGAAATATTTTCCCCTTTATAAGACAAGCAATATTTGTTGAAGTGAGGTTTTGAGTACAGGATGTAGCCTTATAGTCTGCTTTTTGTGACACCCACAGATTTTTAGTGTGCCACACGAAGTACCTAATCGAGGGTTTAGACACAGTCTAACATTAATAAATTATTCGAAATGTTAGTAATTGCTTGATTTTTTTTTCCTCCCCTGAGCTCTGTCCTTCCCTAAGGAAGCAGCCATGTGCATTTCTCAGTAGCATGCAGGCATCCTCAGTGTTGAATCTGGGGGAAGTTCATGCAGAGAAAATGCCAGAACTGCATCATTTAATTAAAAATGGTCTCACACACATCCCCCAAAACAACCTTCTTGTGGTTTTGTTGTATCCTTGTATCCAAAACCACCTTGCATCCAAAACCGCTTTCATACTGCCTGTTTTCCTGAACAGGAGGAGGAATATTCATTTAGAAATGGAAACCAGTTGGGTCAGCAGTCACGCTGGAGAACTTTCCTTATTAAACGTTGCTCACTGTCGTTGCTAACTGCAGTACAGCAGGAGGCTGCTGCACTTAGGAGTTACAGCTGACCATTCCCTATCCTCTTGGGGAACCCTGTATTCCTCTCCTGCAGGGATCTGTTGGTTTGCATGATAGGATATACTGCTTTTGAAGAAAAGGGGGAACGTGGATGGAGATTCAAATCTGGCAGATCTCTAAAACATACTAATGTTGACAGGTCAAGAACCAGAACAGCAGAATGTCGCCTTCGACTTGGGCTAATGCTAGCTACAGAGGGCCATTTCCCAAGCTTGCTTTGTGACTGGCGCTTGTTTCCTACCCTTTCCATTTATTAATCCCCTTAATTAAACCCTTAACATATATTAATCATATACATATGACAGTTTTCCCCCAGAACACAGGTTTTTCCAGGACTCTATGCTCAAAGATTGGCTCCAATAATTGGTTAATTTTGAACATGCAAACATTTTGGTGTTTCTATTTCACAGGAAATTGTCACCCTCACCAGTGCTATGTGGCTGTTGTTCCAAGTGTTGTTATCAACTAAGGTGGTCCGGTTTGCCATCCCCGCTATCTGGTAGCCGTAGTCCCACCAGGACATGACTCTGGCATGTTCATCTGTGTTCTGTCTCAGCCAGTAATAGGCTTCTCTGAAGTCATCGAGGATATTGCGAGTACTGAAAAACAGAGCTTATTTTATTCGTATTAACACTAATACTGGCAACAAGTCAACTGCTCTGCACTAAGCCTGGGTTCTCCAACAAGACCTTCCAGGACATTCAGCTGCCTTAGAGGAATTAAGTCACCAACCTGACACCAACTGGGCTGTCACCAGACAGCTGGATGGCCAGAAGACAAACAATTTTTGAAGATATGACTAAATTCACTCCTAGCTGAATAAATATTCATAAACGAGTTTTCCCAACTGATTTACTTACAAAATATATTATAATCTTGACCTACCTCGCATAGAATTATTTTTAGGTATTTATATAAAATATTTTATTTCAAGCTTTTGTTGTTTGCTTGTGTTTTTCTAAGACTAGAGTATTAAAAGCTTTTCATTCAAGTGACAATTGTGCCTGAATATAGTTAAAATTAATTAAAAGAAGGCCAAGCAAAAAATTACTAATGCCATTAAGGATTGTTTTCAGACCTGCAGACCTTACTTACCCATCGTGGTTATAAGAAGCAAGAACAACACTAGGGCTGGAGTATGCATTGCTAGTTACCCAGGTGCAGTGGACAGCAAACATCATCAACAGCATCAGCATCAGCATAGTGACAATGCTCTTGATATTGGGGCCTAGTCCTTCTTCTGTTTTTTCCTGTTCAGATACATGTTTTCTCACTTTGCCTGCCTACAAAAACACAAACATATCTGTTAGGACAACTTTTATCTGAGTAATTCTCAACCCTTGACAAAGGAATTGGCTTTTTCTTCACCACACACATCCCATAAATGTTATGGGATACAGAAAAAACTAGGCCAAGGTGTAGCGTAAATTGGTTATGCACAGAGCACTTTGACAATCCAGCAACTTGTCAGAATGGATTCTCCACAGAACGCCTCCTTCAGACATGCTGACGACTGTTGTATGAGGGTTGATGCATGACACTGACCCAGTGTGATGATATCCTCTTAAAACATATTGTGGAAGAGAGAAGATACAGACAGCTACTGTCAGGAAAGGGGGACTGAGGCTAATGTATTACCATGCTCTAACTAATATCATCAGCTTCAGGAAGGAGAGTATTTAAGTTTATGTACAGAAAATCTTTCCATAAGATAGAATATCTTCTAATTTCACTCTGTCGCAGAAGAAACACCATAGACCAAAAAGGGACATCATTCAACGACAAAAAACTGCTGTAACTAGTTAAGAAGAGCAAGCAACTGCATGCCATCTCTGGAAACCCTCGTCAACACCATGGACTTGTAGGTTAAAGGCTTAGCACTACTCAGCAAGAAGGAATCCCTTCCATACTGACACTGATATTTAAATATAAACACATAGAGCAGTGTTAGTGTGCGTGTGGTGTCAATGCCAACTTGCCCTTTCCCCTCACCTTATCATACAAATTTCCTGGATTTCTTTTGTCATCTTCATCACTGCTGTCTTCTATTGGCGGGTTTTCCCTCTTCATATCATCACCCAGATAGTGCTCAAAGACATTGGAGAAAGCGATTGCAGAGAGCATACAGACCACGGGCGTCAGGGTGAGCATCAGGCGAACCATCACACCAGCAAAGTAAACAGCGCTGATCGCGTACAGAGCAACTGCAGAGAGACAAACCTGCTGGTGACATTCAGAAAATAGTATCCCAAAGGCAGAGATGCATGCTCACCATAAAGCTCATTTTGGAAGGGCATTGAGCATGGCTTTAAATAAAGATTTCAGCAATGATTTTTTTCATATTATTGTTTTTTACTTTACAGAGATACAGTGCATCAATGTGTATCCCTTGTTAGCATCAAAGCTCTCCTGAAATCCATCTTGATAACTGCTACACCAGAAAAGATATCAGTGAAATTTAATGCCACACGCTAAAAATTACGTGTAGTTTCCTCTGATTAAAATGACCAAAAGGCCCTAAACCAAACAAGTTAGTGAAACTGAAAAAAACAAAAAGGAAGAGTTAGAATTTCTTATAAATGTCAAAATAAAATTTCAGTTAGTGATACCTGTGAACAAACTGGGGGCTTGTCTACATTATAATTCCATACAGAAAAACAATGCATTTTTTCTAGCCCTAACCTGGAGTAGCTTTTCCTTGACCATGTTATCTCCATTCTTTCAAACAACAGAATGAAACTTTTAGAACAGTAAAAATACTAGACACTTTCCTCAGAAGAAAAACTGAGTCCTATAGGCATAAGCTAAGAAAAAACTATTCTTCAAGTAACAGTGGTTACTGCTAGCTTGCTGCAGTTACATTTTAAATTATTTATTTTTTTTTAAATGAAAGATTTGCCATGGAAATTAGGAGATTTGGCTTACATTAGGTGAATATTCCCCATGTTACAGCTGAGCAGTATGGCTCTCCATTCTCACTCATGGGTCTCTCTATGCTGACTTAAATGGATGATGCAGCAATAGGAGGCCATGAGATCACTGGCTCTAGCTGAGGAGTTCACTGGCCCTGGTCTTTGTAAGCCACAGAGAAAAACATATTCCAGGGTCAGGGGATTTAACACAGCAGATGTTTTCACAGCCCATGGGGTTATCCTATAGAGCAGCCAAAAGATAATCCTATGGGGCAGCAATAAAAGACGAGGGCTCCTGTTCCTGTAGAAGCCCCAAACTAAAAGCATAAGCGGTGTGGAGGGATCTTCACTCCTGTTTGGCTAAAATGCCGAATCCCACCCTCAGAAACCTCATCTAAGGGTGCTTTCCATGGTAGAGGTTCATACAAATATCAGTGTGGTGCCACCAACCTCAGGAGACCCCACACCAAAACGCCAAAAACCTCAGACTTAAGTGTTGCCTGGCGCTTGCTCCACAGCAAGATTCAGATCACGAAAACAGCAGAAATTCTGCAGAGAGGCAGGTGACTGTGCACGACCTGCCGGGCCTGGGCAGGCGCCGGGGCGCGAGGCCGCAGCCCCGGAGCACAGCCACGCTCAAGCACTTCGAGCCCAACTCTCCGAAGAGCTGTTACCGTCATTCCATCAATCTCCGCGTGAACTGGACATTTATACGCTGTTCTAAATTACTGCTTGGTGCAGGCAGCTCAAAAATCGTCTTTAAACACATCACTTTTACACCTTTTCTTTTTTTTTTTTTAATACAAGCCATATCCTAGCTTTGAGCACAGACAACCAAATGAAATCGAGATGAAGACAAGATTTTGTAAAACAATTAAAAAATATTTTCTCTTACCAAAGACTCTTTCATCATTGATGTTTTTGATACAGAACCACAGCCCTGCTGGGAAAGTACACACGAGAATATGCAGATCAAAAAAGAAGGAAACCCATGTTGTAGGCTGATGCTCAGACACAGAGGCAATGATCGGGATGTGAATTTTCGCATACCTTTTTCAAAAAAAATTCAGTTCAAATTATTTTGAAAAGATGAAATTACTAAAACTTGTAAACATTAGGAATTCTGAAACTCATTTAGAAAGGAAACAGTTTAAAGTGTTAATGCTTTATTCAGCATTTGAAATGAAACTTTCACACCAAAAATGGTCCCATGTGCTATTGTATTTAGAAAGTGTTGCGTGTACAAACTTATTTTAAAAACACTAATATAAAGACTTATTTTCATACTAGCTAAAAGAATGAAAGTTACAGATTTTTGTTCTATAATAGCTAAGAACCCAGCCAAATCCACCCATATGAAAATAAGCAGCTATGGAAGCTATTATTACTCTCGTGATTGCTATGACTCCAAAATGTAAGTCTCCTTAAGTTTTCAACGCGGAATCTGAAAAGCTCTCCTTTTATAAGAATATTTCCATTTTCTTTGTACATAAAAGTTAAAGCAATAAGTACCCCAGGCCAGTTACTGTTGCACTCAACTTCTTTCAAATACTGAAAAAAAGCCGGCCTTCTCTACACTTGGAAATACACGGGAACTGAACAACACGCCGAACACTCAGTGCGGACAAGGACAAAAACATGTTCTCCATTAAAAGACAGCTACACATAGAGACCTAATCTGGGGCGATCCTGGAGCAAAGGGTGAGGTACTGAACACGTGTCCTTTTCTTCAGTGAGATCTAGGTCTTGTTCCAAACTGCCTTCACAGGTTTTAAAGCAATATGATTTTCTAATGTAGACAAGCCCTCAAAAGTTTGATGCTTTGTACATATAGAGACACCACTTCAACTGTAGGCAACGAAGAATGTTTGTATGTTCTTCAAATAAACGTGAGGTTTCTGTTGCTGACATCTATTCTGCCACTTTTAATCACTGAGCTGGACTTCTGAGTGTGAGAAAGATACACTGAAATGTGGAAGTTCTCCTTATCCTTAGTTTTAATCCTAAAAACTATCAACTGAATCCACCTGAAATATTATCTACAAAATATCTGTATGTCTAGTTTTATTCAGTTTTTCCATTACTTAAGCAGTTAAAGAATCAAACACTGGATTTTTAAAGGTTAACTTAAAAAACGCACACATGCAAACTCAATAAAAACCCACCCATAGCCATACACATGAATGACCCAGGGTTGTTCAGAGTAGGCATCTGTATTCACAAACAGATGCAGAAACATAATGAACAGGCAACACGCAAGAACACATGTGCAACATCTTAGTGAATTTGTAAAATGTTGCACAAGGAAAACAACTGAATTGAAGGCTCCAAGTCAGTTTTAAATCTGCAAAGTGTTGATGCAACTTGTAGTTATTTTATGTTAAGAAACATTACTGTTTCACGTAGAAGAATATACAATCACACGTCAAGACTTCCAAGAAAGACATTTTAAAGACACTAACAAAGGTAAAATGATCGCAAAAATTTTGAAACCGTTGCTATCAATGCTCTTTTCAGACAACCCATTTAAACATCCTACATTTTCCCTGCCGGAAACACAAAAGTATTTGAGAATGAGGACAGCAAAGGAGCAAATATCAGTTTTCAGTAGAATGCTCTAGATAGTTAATGCTTGTATCATCCTTTATCCCTACTTACCCAGTGTCCCACAATGAATAAAATCTGCCGCTCCAAGGAGCAATATAACCTGAAACAGACAAAAAGAAAAAAACTTTTTTTCTGTTTGGGCATTTAAATGAATTATTCTTTTTGCTTGTTCAAATTCTGACACCACCTAAATACCCTGATGTCTTGGGAATACAAATACAGTAAGGAAATATAACAGAAAATACAGTAAGGAAATATAACAGAAAGAGAACATAATTGATAAGAAATTAATTTTTTTTGAATGCCTGAGCTGCAACCTAGGAATGATGATTTTTAGCCACGTCACTGATGCTCAGTTAAACACTTGTTTTATACTCTTTCCTTACTGATGTATCTGTTTGTTGCACAGAATACTAAAACTGCTGGCAGATGTTCTGGTAAGCTTTATGTGAGGCTTTGTTGAGCAAAGCCTCAACATATATGAATACCATAAAATACAAAATATGGAAGATAAAAAATTACTGAGATTCTTAAAATTTTTTCCTACTTTCCCGACTTTCATCTTATTCTACATACTTCTACAGACAAGCTGAAGCATGAAAAAATTCGATGCTGTTATTACCTAAGAGAGCTTTGTGCATAAAGCAGTAAGTCTTGCTTCTGAGATTTAAACTTAGTATCAACTGACTGAACACCTTAGCTTAATATCTGAGATATGTTTAGTTATTTGAAAATAGGGGTAAAGCTTGCTCCCAGACTGCTGCTTGCACAAGAAGGAGAAGGAGCTGTCCACATATGGGCAGCAACAGGTTATCAGCTTCTTAGAGAAAGAAGCTGGAGGTACCTAGAACATGAGACCAGACAGGATTAATCAGCTGATGCTGATGGAGGTGGCTGATGCGACAACTCTCTGCATCTTCCTCATGAACAGGAAAGGTCCTGCTGCCCAGAAAGTGGCTAATGCTGCACCTTTATGAAAGGCAAGAGAATATCCACAGGGCTACAGGTCCGAAGCTGGGGGTCCTGGGAGCACAACATCCTCAACTCTATTTCCAAGCACGTGAAGAATGAGAAGGGAAGTGGGGGATAGTCAGCAGCATATTTAACTAGAAAAAATGAGAGAGCTTTTTCTTGATAAGGGGAAGAATGTATGGTATTAGATCACTAAGAAAACACGCCATAGAGCCAAAAGGCAGCACTAAGGCATCCAGGGACTGAGCAATGACGACCTTGTTTTTGTGAGCTTGGACAGGGCACCTCAAAGACTGGAGGCTGTAAAGCAAAACTGATGGACATAGTGGAATGCCACTCACAGAGAAATCAGGGTCACATATTTCAGAAAGCAAGTAATTTTATAGTTTTAAGATCCCTGTGTATCAATGCTATCCATAGTATTACTTATCTTCATAATGCTTATCTTCATAATATATATGCTTATCTTCATGATAGACTGACTATATAGTTATGCTCTTCATTGCAGTCTAACTATCATCATGTGGATCACGGACAAGCTTGAAATATGGCAGTGATGCTATAGAGCCATCTATGCAAAATATATTTGCATGTACCCCCATTTATTTTCAGTAATGACCAAATTATTCCCACAAATACATGCATTTTAAAACATTAATTACCTCTCATTCTTTAATTTGAGATGTACTCTATCTTAACAGAAAATTAATCTGTGCTCTTCAGACAATTTAAAAGCCTTAATTCCTCTAGCATGCATAAAACTTTGGTTGAGTTTTCAAGGGCCTTGCATTCAGCTAGCTTAAGTTCGCATAAAAATTAGAGGCCAGTTTTTCCTTTAGTCATGCTGACGCCCATTACTTTTGGGGAGCCAATCTGAGCATTCTTTGTCCCTCTGTTTTATCAGAGAAATTATGGGAACACCGCTAACATTCCCTTGACAGGAAATGACAGATTTTCCTAGGAAAGAATCCTGCAGCGCACCAACAGGAAGCACAGTGACTTCAGATACACAGAAAGAGCAAATAACATGGGCAGAGCTTTGCTGTGGGGTTGCTAACACCTACTCTAGACTAAGCAAAACAATCCCCTGGGTTAGCTGCTCTGTGGAAAAACTGGTTTCACAGGGGAGGTTATTTACCTGTGTATGTCAAATAGATGACGCTCAGGAACACAATCCCAGCAGCCAGTGAGACACCCAAGAAGAAGAGTGTCTGAAACTCTTGCTTGGTTAATCTGTCTCTCAGGTACTGCAGGAAGGCATATGCCTGCAACAGTGCAAAAACACCTAAAGAAAGAGGGAAGTTACTGTTCAAATGCTAAAAATACATCACTAGTTTTTGTAGCAGGTGACATATCTAGCTATATTTGAATTAGAAAAAAAATAAGTATACTTGTGTCCAAAAAGGAGCATGAAAAATACTCTTTTGGAAAATGAAAAGGATCATCATTCAACTAATAATTTTTAAATATTGTTCTGGTTCATTTTAATGATATGCCAATTACTGCCCTGAATGCAACTTGATAAATGACTTTTCCTAAGAGTGAGCAGTCCAGCAAACTAAGCTATGAATCCACAAACATTATATGGTCTTAGGTAAATCAGACTTAGGACAAAGATCATCACTGACAAGAGTCCAAGATGGCTGAATGTTTAACAAGTACTGAAACTTAATCTGCTTTAAAGAAAAGAAAAATCGAGCAAGATTAAAATCAGTAATTTAAAAGTCTTTGTTGAATAGCAATTTAAGTCATTTGTATCTAATTATCTTTGAAGACCAACTCCAAAACAAACTGCTCAGTAAAAACTGTTTATCAATAACAAATGTTTCACTTCTGTAATGCTTGAAGGCATCATTATACTGCAAAACAGTAGAGATGATGAACTTGTAAAATCAGTGCTTGTCAGAATGACAAACAGCACCAGTGCTAGAAAAGCATTTTATCTCCATTAGATCACACAAAGGATAATGTGTCAATTGGAAAGAAAATTTCCCCACTGATACTAAACAGCACTTTGTTTTTTCCCCCCTTTAACATTTTATTTGTTACCAAAGGAAACAGAACCACCTGAGTTTGGGGTTTTCTTGTGCTAAACAGCTTGTTTGGAAACAAAGATCTTTGGTTTTCTTACCTGCAGCTGCCATGTGTTCACTTGTTCTAATGGGCTGAAATCCCACAAAAGGTATCTGCATCGACAATATTAAACCCACAATGTAGAAAGTGCTATATGCTAGAAAAAGGGGTAGAAGAAAAAGGTAGGAGGAAAGTGAGTTCACAAATTTCAAAAAGCCTTGACTTTGTATTAGTCTATCATCTCTCCCCGAACCGCAGCAGCACATACCGAACCATGTAATTTTAAATATTTTGGCTGCACTGATTATTTTTCTTTATCTTAGACTAGTGCAACAATATTGCATCCAATTTTAGAGAAAGGAGCAAGTTCTCACAGCTCCTAGCTGCACTTTTTTTTTTTTTTTTTTTTTTTTTTGCTTAAGGACCATCTCCCTAAGACACTCTAGCTCGGAAATAATTTCCTCTTCCTCTTTTGCTTTCTTGCTTTGGTGAGGCAGGGAGAGGGAAAGCAGAGGTCTCAGACCTTGCCGTAGACACCTGCTATATGAGAAAAGACTGAAGGGAAAGGGCCTCAGGGAAGCCAGACACATAACAGCAACCATCACCTACTTAGGAAATCTACTTCCCACATTTTTTAGGCTCCTACAAACAACAGGCCCCAGTCTCTGTTGCGGCCTCAGCGTTATGAGGAGATTCCTGAGCTCACACAGTGCCTACTGAGCTCCATGTGCAGAGGTCTGGGGGTGACACCATTTACCGGTAGTACTGTACTCACAGCAGCTGGCTGGTGTCCCTCAGGAATTTTGGTGGCGAGGTACTTTGTGCTTTGTCAAACGTCACCAAAAATGACTGATGGTGGTTCAACCACTTGCCACCTTTGCTGGTGCAGTCTTTCCAGTCTTGGTATGTCAACAGTTGCTCTCCCTAGAGATCTGTTCCCCCTGATGCCACCAGAACAGGTTTTTGCTATATAAAATTCTATTTTGGAGGAATTCACTGCAGCATAAATCACTCACTGTATCATGAAGGTGTTACAATACTGCCATCCTGTGGCACTTCAGTGATGGGCATTCATCACTACACATTTGTTAAACACAGACCACTGTAAAGCACTGATGTAAGCCTGGTCCTAAAACTGTTCTTTTCTATTCGATAATTAGATAATCTTCTGCCCCCTCCCCTTTATTTTTTAATGCATCCCTTACTTTCCATCTCTTTCAAATGGCTACATCTGCTGCCTAGGATTGAAAAAAAACAGCCAGTGTACCCCTCAATGAAGCTTTGCTAGGAGCTCGATACCTCGTGAGGCATCATCACAAACTTCCCCCACTCCTTTACCTTCTGCTGCTTGCCCAGCCTTGGCAAAAACCCTAACTCCACTGTGCGCTCTGCAATCCGCACTGATCACTTTAATTAGGTCAAGCACAGCTGACCTACTGGGTAAAGCCATTTTAAGAACGGCAGATAATTCCAGCTGCTGCGCACTGCAAAGCCGTGAGAATAACCCACGGGGAAGCTTTACATCAGCAAATACTCCAGCACACGCTGTCAAGTGATGTACTGTAACCACCAGACATGAGCGCTCATCATCTGAAACTTTTGAATACGGGAGAAGCTGAGAAACACACGCCTGAACACCATTTAAATGATGAAACCCACCACAGAGGAGAAGAAACGCATTACTGAAATTAAGTTTTAAATTCTGGAAGATCCATAAGTGCTTCTGTTACTGAATACTTTGAAAAGCACAAAGAATTTAAATATTGCACAGAAAAAAAGAAATTACTAGTTGATGGAGATGAAAAACTGAGGTGTATGACTATGACCTATAGTTGGATGGCACCTTTCCAAATGCAAAGCCATTTTCATTTTACGTGCACGACGAACTACAATACGAGCAACAGCTACAACAACTGAAAATATCAGCAGTTCCTGCATCTGGATATGCAGGTTATTTTGCCTATGCAAATGTTGCTAATGCACTGAAATTGTAAGCTAGTTGATCTCACTGTCAAGACTCAGAAAAACAAACAACAAAAACAAAACCAGAAATCCAACCCATAATGAACAATTTCATGCATTCAACTGCACTAGCATGGTCACCATCAGTACCAAGTGGGTCAGATATGACCTAGCCGATGTATTCATCTCCCTGCAAGTCATAAAATACCTTAAACTGGTAAATATTTTAACCCATTAAATGACTGTAAATTATACTACTCATTAGATTGTGTGCCCCATATCTTTTCTTTGGTATATGACTCTGCATGAAAAGTATTCCCCAAGACAACATCCCTGATTTTTAAAAATCTTCATGCTGCCCAGTATCTTCTTTTCTACACAGTTTCTACTATATTAAATTGTTCTTCAATTCCAAAAAACCAGGATTATGCTACTTTATAATAAAATTAAGGAATCCACCTAGAATTTAAAACAAACAAAACCTCCCAGCAACTTAGTAAAACTGCTATAGATGCAGTTTTTACTAGTTACTGCCACCAGTTAATAGGTTACAAGCAGTTTTAACTACACATCAGTAATTTGAAAAATTTAGAGACTTTGCATTCACTTAGCAAATCCAGTATCTTTATTCTCCCTGATTTTATGAGCTTTTGCAAACTCTTCCCCTTATCTGAACAGCCTAGGGAAGCACAATTTCATTTCTTCCCAGAAATGCTTGAACATTCTTACCTATTTTACAAAAACATCCTCCTAAACAAACATTTCACATATTGATGTAAGAGGCGTATGGCTTGCCAAGGCAGTTTAAATGAAGCCAGTGGTGCAAAGAAACACATTTTCAATTCTAACAACTCTGAACTACAGCTCCCTCGCGGACGAGGGACAGTGACATCTCAAGAAATTGTAGCTGTTCACAAAACAAGCATGTTCAAAACCTTTACTTTTATTGAACTAGCAGCATTATTTTCCCCCAGAGAAGTTCAAAGCCTAGTTCATTAGGCTGAAAGCTGAAAAGCAAGAATACTTAATCTTTTTTGTTTCTAGTTATCATGTCCCTTTTGGATTTCATAAGAGATTTCAGTTTCTCTTGCTTCTCATGCTTCATTCACAGAAATTGGAAAATGAAAATGTTCAATATATCAATTTGAAATGCAAAACAAGATGAATTACTCCTCCTTTTTGTTATGAAGAATCTAACAAATTTTAATAATTAAAAATTAGCCGGTCAGCACTTCTTTTTTTTTTAAAAAAAAAAAAAAAAAAAAAAAAAAAAGAGTTCCACTTTCTGAATTATAGCCCCCTACCTGCCCCCTCAAAAAAAGGGGGAAAGGGGGAGAAGGGGAACAGGAAAACTCTCATAATGAACTTGCATAAACATCACAGCATATAATTATTTAAATATATGTGTAAAAGTAGTAATTTCTATGGCTGTCATTGGAAAAAGAGCTAAAAAAATCAAAAGCATAAAATATTTACAAATATGAAACATTGTGAAATTTTACACTTCAGCTCATACTATTTCTACCTATTGTAAAGTAGCCAAAAATGTACTAACTGATAAATATTTGAATACTAAAATTTCTTGTTATTTCATACACCCACCCCACAGCCAACTGATTTAACTTGTAAAATTTATATAAACTGTTGGCAGAGTATTTGAATGTCAGGCAAATCAAAATTACTCTCCAAAGATCACAGTTCACATATGCTTGTAACTGGAAGGAAGACTGATCCATTATCACAATAAAATCTTAAGGATTCATGTGCCTTGCACAGACTCGATCTAAAGATGCTTTCAGTCCTGGTTATATAAACATTATACTGGTGTTTAAAATTTCCTATGCCTTTTCTCACATATGTCACAATATGCTGTAGTGCTTGTGTAATTTTTGCTGCACATCTTTTTTAAAAATAAGCAGTTTTCACATACCAGGAAGAGGCAGGAAAATGAAATATTTTTATATAATTATTTTATAAAAATATTGAAATGCTTCTACAAATATCAAATCATCTAGTTATTTCCTTTTTACGTCAGTGCACTGGAAAGGCAAGAAAATGAATTAGCAATTATATCCCTGAGGTTTTGGAAATGTGAACAATGCGAACAACTCCCTATTTCCATGTTACAGGCAATAATCAATTATCATCTGTAGTCAGACTAATAAAAATGCAACCCGACACGGAATTACTTCATTGTCACCTAATGCAAGACATAGGTATAATTAGCTTCATATATCATGATTTAGCATTTGACAAAGGCCGCTCAGTGAAGAGCACATTTCAAGGAGCTCACTTACCAATGTACACCCTCCTGCTGTATCTCTGCATCAGCAGCAGAACAAACACATGCAGTGGGATAAGGTTGATGATGAAAACATAACCACCCCATGCAGAGACCTATGAGAAATGGAACAGGATATCAGATCATTGAAATGTGATCTAAAAATATCTGTGAATGCACAGGCGAGCCAATCCTGAATTTATACATAGTGATAGTCTAACAAGGAAACATAAATAGATAAGCAATGAGAAGTACTAGTAATATCACTGGAATCTTTCTCAGCATTTATTACCAAAAACAGAAAGACAGACAGACAGAAAAATCACTATATACGATGTTGCCAAAATACTGAATTCCTTGAAACAGGCCAGTGGATTTCCAAGACTATATTTCTAACACTTTCCTTTTCTCCCAAGCTAACCTGGTCACGCTGGCAAACAAGAATGTGCTGCCGAGGGCTTTTCCCATGGTGGAGGCTGCAGCACCAAGCAGCAGCTGGACTCCCATCTGCGATCCCAAATGTTCCTACAATGTAGGAGTTTAGCACTACACTCTGCGCTCTCCGGCGGCGACAGGGAGCAGTACCTCTAGGCAGAGAAAGGGAGCCAGATATCCCTCCTGGAGCAGGGCAGCCCGGCCAGGCCGCAGAGCACAGGAGGAAGGAGCAGCAGTGGGGCAGGAACACGGGGGAGCCGGGCTCAGCGCTGCCATTCGGGGTGCAGCTGGGCCATGGACACTGGGAACTCGCAGCAATAGCAGCACTTGAAGTGCTGGCACAAGGTACTTGGTATTGAAATGCTACAATGCTATCAATGGATCGCTCACTGTGAGTTTAGACAGATTTAATGAGCTGCCATTATAACATTACCTGAATTTCTAATGCATTTAGAAGGGCCAATGTTGACGAGGCAGTCTGTATTTTAACACATATTCACTTGTCAAATTATGTCTAGACTTCTCCCATATGTGCCATGCCTACCTTGGTTCTTCATTTTCAGAATACACTAGCAAACGTGTTTATTTTAATCATACTTAAGGCTTAGATTCATCCATATATTTTTAAAAGCTTAGCATTGAAAATGAAGCCCGAATGACTTTATGATCTCTAAAACAAGTCTGAAAAATAAGGACAAAGCAGAGCACTGCGTTTTGGTGCTAATACTACAAAAAAATCTAATGCTTAAAAACCTGGAGTAAACTGCAACAATGTGGAACAAGCAGAGAAGATTATTACTATATTTTATAGAAAATCATTTTAGATTATCATGATTCTAATGTCAAATCAACAGGATGAAGTAGCATGGTATACACAAGCATTTTTATTTATCATGAAAAAATGCTATATAAAGATAAATAAGACTGAATAGAATGAGAACAAAAGTGTAATTAGGACACTGTCATATTTAAGAAGAAGTTTGAATGATGCAGGTAGCTGACCCGCATTTTAATTAACAACTATTCTCTAACTATTCAAAGATTAAATCAAATCTACACACTCAAAAGAATTGAAGATTCATTTCTAAACCTTTCAAACACAGTGGAGGCTTCCTCAAAGATGGGGAAGAAGACAGCAGTGGAAACATGCTATTACTCCTATGAGGACCGCCTCAGTGTAAGGCTTTGTATTGATTTTCAACTGTTCTCATAAGAAGCTATCCCAAGCCAAATTGACAAAGTTAAATAAACGCTAAAAATACAAGAAGAAAAATTCTTTTCCTTGTGGATGTAATGTTATGAGTCAAATTACCACAGCAGTGAGTCAGACATATTTCAGGCACGTTTTAGTATCAACAAAGATTTCTGTCAGTCCATGCAATATGCACTCCTCTTTCAAAGAGCTGTTTCCCTGTTTTTCTCAGTGAGGAACGACTCTTACCACCCCAGAACTGAGAGGTATTTAATTCTCAACTGATAGTGCAAAGATGCAGTGATTCGATCAGAGGAAAACAAATAGGTGCTACATAATGGAGAGTACAATCATGGTCTGTGCTATAGCTTCACCTGAACTAAATTCTACCACAATAGGAAATACACTATCCTACAAACCACCACCCAGGTTAGAAGTGGGTACACTTGGTGAAGAATAAACTTCTATTTTCCTATCACCGATACTAAACTGTGGAGAAATTTTCACGTTTGACTAGTTGAAAATAAACTGAAAATAAACAACACTAAATTGCATTCAAGAATTTTATGATGATGATTTTGTCACTTCTGTCATCATGCACACTCCAGGTGGCATCCCTTTCCTCCCATACAATTCCACAGACCTAGATACTAAGTCAGGCTAAAATGAGAATTTGTTCTCCTATGATTTTTCAGCAGTAAATTTTTGAAAGTATCTTATTTGCTATTCATGTATTTATGAACACCCCTTTCAGAGGATGAGATCAAATCTGCCTAACATATAAGATACAATCTCATACATAGCACATATATAAACATATGTGCTCAAAACCTTGTCTAATTTTTGTACTGCACAGAAATCTGTATCACGCATACAGAAGCTCTTCACTGTAACA
This sequence comes from Nothocercus julius, assembly GCA_013398735.1. Classification (NCBI taxonomy): domain Eukaryota; kingdom Metazoa; phylum Chordata; class Aves; order Tinamiformes; family Tinamidae; genus Nothocercus; species Nothocercus julius. Next base: position 1,624,292 of record VZSV01000038.1, on the reverse strand, counting down.
TAATGTGAATGGCAATGCTACAGTGAAGTGGCTGTTTATTTAATGACTTAGCAGAAGGAAAGGAGGAGAATGAAGGGAGTAAGTGAACGCTTAATAGGAGATAGCTGCTCTCTTCTGTGACTTGCACAAAGTGCTAATATTTGCTGTTAGAACAAAAGAAACAAACAAACAAACTACAACCAGACACTGAACATAAAAGATAAAAAATAGTCTAGGGAGCATCCAGACAAGCTCTGAACTAGCCTTGTATTTTAAACTAAAGCATTCAAAATGACTCATAAGTTCTTTTCTTGCAAGTCTGCTTACCTAGCTATAGTACTATAGTAAAGGAAAATTTGATACCTTGATCTCAATACCAAGCAATTACCCTGACTCTTGCTCCATTAGTCATTTCGAGGCTATTTTTCCTCTGAAATGTATTTTTCCACAAAAAAAAAAAAAAAAAAAAAAGAATTAGGGAAAATAAAGGTCTTTGTTTCAATCAGATTGGAAAATTCTTCAAGCCTAAGGTTTCAGAAAATCGGGGAGGGGAAAAAAAAGCAGCCTCCCCATCTCTACTACTTGAAGTAACTCTCCAGTTTTGTTACTAGTTTTATATCTGTTAGCTCTCCCTGCTACAGCCTCTATTTCAATAGATCAAAAAAGGAAATAGGTCTTTATGATAACTTAATGACTTCCTGCATAGCATATGTCATTAATGCATTCAGTAGTTCTGATTTATTCTATTGCTTAACTATACCAAAGGTAGTAGCTTTCAGTTATAAAAATATAGCTGTGTATATAAAAATATTATTATCCTGTTTCAGTAATAACATACACACAAGAATATTAATCAAAATGCCACCTAAATTTACCCAGACCAAGCAAATTCTATTTAATAAGTTTCTGTTCATAATGGAAGATAAATTTTCAAGTATAGTTATTATATTTAAACAGCATTGTTTTTAAATTGTTGCGGTTGTGTATACTTGAATTTAAATATTTTATATTTCAAAGTCTTTATGTCTTCTTACTCATATTTAAGTATTTGATAATAAAATGAACAAATAAATTTGCATTATTGCCTTGAAAGATTAATATCTCATTGTGCTGTGCTTTGGTGAAGTATGAATTAGGCTGGTCTTGCTCATATAGCTTTGCTATAATATGTATACATAGATATATATATAAAGCTTACCATGTAAAAGTAGGATAGACAGCAGCAGATTGTCCAGAAGACTGACCCAGTTTTCACTGACTTGACCTTTAAAAATAATAGTGTATTTATGAATGACAAACAAATACAGGGCAGCACTGCAGTATTTCACTCCAAGACAGAAGAGCTAAATTTTACTAAAGTATATTTACAGCTGTCAAAAGAACTTAAGAACTTATCAAATTCTACTCGTATGCTTCTGATGTCCATAAAACCAAACTGTAAGTGCAATTCAGTTGACATATGATGTGTCACCTATACTTGTCCCTAGTTAATGGGCAAGCAGGATGCAATGTAACCGTCTGCTTGATCATCTGAGAAAAGTATCTGCAACACCTCAGTGCTATTTTGTCCAACATACTACATTACATTATAATTTTAACTGTGGACTATATACATGGTTTCCTTTGACTAGCATCAGTTCCAACTCTGATATTATAGAGGTAAGAGATCTTCTATAATTTTGGAAAATTCACTTATGGTTATGACAGCATCCATATATAACTACAGGTTTGGTGGGATACATAAACTGGGCCCAAAATAATTTTGCCCAAAACTGTTAGTGGTAACTGTGTGGGAAAATAGGAATGAAAAACTGTCTTTAAATGAATCTGTAAAGCTACCTATGAAATACATCTAATCCATACATAATTCTACAAAACTTTATGCAAACCAGATTGCACTATGCAGTCTAGTTAATTGAGTTCGTAAGAAGAGATAAGCACTATCAAATAACAACACCATTCAATTCTATTATTGTTATCACACACAGCATGAATCTGGAACTGCAGTTAAGATTAAAGTCAAGATTAAAACAAATAAACAAAAAACAAAAACCCTAATAAAAGGACCTTTTTCAAAGCCTGCACTTCAGTAACATTGCTACTCAAAAAATGAAAACCTTAAATTCCCTTCTCCTCTAGGCCTGCCAATAATACCCCAAGTTTGAAATATTCTCAAGCTAGAAAGCTTTAGAGTACATATTTGCTTATGAAAAATAGAACTCTTCAAAAAATCATGGGAAAAGCTGCATTGACCATGTGTGTGTGTGTGTGTGTGTGTGTATACATACATACATATATATATATATATATAATTCACCAAATACCCAAAATGAAAAGTACATATATCCTTTCAGACCTCAAAGGTCTTTTCCAACCATAAAAGATTCTACAATATGGAACTGCCTTTTAACAGTCAAGTAAAGCTAGCAAGTAGACTAATTAACATACATTAGACTACTTTTTAAGGCATGCAAACAGTAAGAATATCCTGCTCTGTGGACAGCTTTGGCTATTTATGAATACATGAAAATATGAAAACATGAATATGAAAAATATGAAACATGAGTATCTCCAAACTTGAAAACAAAACAATGGCCCACTTGTTTTAAATTTATAGATCCCTTACTATTAGAGGATATCGCACAGTTGAATAATAGTTTTACATAACAAACTAAAGAGTATTATTATGAAGTGCTTTGAATCATGTGACTTCTCAGTACTTGCCTGATCCCGAGCCAAGGGGAAGAGAGATGAGAGGGAAGAAGAAAATGTAAGGATTCAATTTGGATCCTAAGAAAAATCAGTCATTTGGTTGGAAGAGGAACCAAAAACTTCCCAGAGCAGAGGACTTAGCAAATACTTACCCATAAATAGTATGTGAACTGCAGTGCAAAAATAGCTATGCCTTCATTGTCAAATGATCCTGCTACTGATCGAGATATGTAACCTGGAACTATGGCGATAAAACAGGCAGCTAAAAGCCCTGCTCCCTGGTTCCACAGTTCTCTGGTGAGCAGGAAAGTAGAAATAGCTGTAAGGCCGCTAAAAACTGGTGCTAGGAACACACATACGTCTCTTATATGGACCGTCACGTTAAGCATATTTAAAATCCAATGAATAAGGCCTGCTGTCACCATCAGTCCTGGGTATACCTGAAAGGAGAACAGAGAGACACCCAATTTAGAGCAGGGATAGGATTATTTGCACATAATTTGCAGTGAGATATGGTAATTTCTTAAGATGTTATCAACAGTGAGCACATAAAGTTAATGAAGGTATTTTAGTAATGCCTTAAATGTGTTTTGACAAAAACCTGGAACACCACAAGTTCTTAAAGTCTATGCAATTGAACCTTTTCCTAAATAAGCTGCACAAAAATAATATCCCGTCTTCCCTGACATTTGTTATATGAGACAAACTTGTGGTTAAGGTATGTAATCAGAAGTTTGCAAGAGAATTTCAAGGCCGTTCTATGCAGCTCTTCTATTTCTCCTTGCCCTTAGAGGAAGAAAATGTATATCAATGAGCTTTATTTAAGCTAAAGAGTTGACAGAGAGGTGGAGAGCTGAGTGTATATGTCTGTTTGTGCAAGATGTTTGTAGACATCTTTGGATCCAAAGTACTAAAATAAAGTCTTATAAAACCAAATTACTGTGTCCTCCAGGGAAGCGCAGGGCTTCCACAGATCTTCTGAATCTATCAGAAAATACTGGAGAATGTTAAAACACTTTCAATAGTAATTTTACCCTCCTATATTGTTCGACATCAGAAAAAAACAGTAGTAGAAAAAATATGGACTTCAACTGCCTTTTGTTCTGCTCTAGAATTAAAACAGCTTTTATATTAAATTGACACAGATAATGGGATGTTCCTCTGCACAGATCCTTGACAGCTGATTTTCAAGATAAACTACAAAAACTTAATATGCCATAAGCTTTTCAAAATAAGGTATGTAATCACAACTTTCATTTTATTTCTAAGGCTTTTACTTTGGATAAGACAGGTATGGAAAATGTTACATAAAAAGGGTCTTACAGGTTCCTCTAAGATACGAGAACAAATGGTTATCTAGTTGTTACAAAAGGCTTTGCAAATGCATTTTAATCATATTTCCTATAATTTATAAAAGTTTTAGTGCACTTTAAATGTCAAATGTGACCGTGTCACTTAATGTTACTAAGACTATTCAACTAATTAAATTTATTTGTTTTCTGATTTGATAATGTTGTTTCTTACACCTTTCCTGTTGCATAACACACTCTCCCACTGATTTAATTTCAGAAGGCTTTTTCCTCAGTGAAACTCTGACATTTTCCATACATGGAAAAGATGTCTACTCAGAATATACTGTGAGATTTAAGCTTGTATGCAAAATGGAAAAAAAAAAAAAAAAAAAAAAAAAGAGGCAAAAGGGACCATTTGAAAAACATCTGTCTAAATCTCTAAGGTGTCATTGTGTACTGGTATTTCCTCCACAAAAGAAAACTGGAATTACAGGAGTCACAACATCTCTATTTATTACTCTTAGAAGTTAATATATAAGAAGGTATCACTCATTTTCATGCTTCTTGTTCACAGTATGCTGCTGGATGGGGACTAAAGCATGTTGACTTCGTTCTGCAGCTAGAAATTAAAAAACATTGCTATTCCCTCTGCAGTAATTGACAATAAAAAACTTATTCCATTAAGAGTCTTCTTTTACCCATGTCAAAGTTGTATTTGAACTTCAATAAAACTACTGCAAAGTCATCTTTAAGTAATTATAATACTTACAGTTCCACCTACTATTCTTCCCAGTGGATACCATGCTCTTTCATCAAACCAGTTTAAAAATTCATAAAACCCATGGGATGCAAGATGA
>VZSV01000038.1:1600869-1619431 GCA_013398735.1 Nothocercus julius | reverse complement strand
TAATTTCCTAAAAAAAAAAAAAAAAGGCAGTTAAAAAATATGCAGGACCATCTAAATTCCAGGCATACCCCAATGCTTTTGTTTTCTAAGATCTAGAAAGTAATTAAACATCAACATCTCATTTGGTATGTAAACACAATAGTGATGAACATCCCACTCATTTTCTAATTCGCTTTTAAAACTAGTTTTCAAATGTAATCTGTTAGTCAATTATTTATTACATCCAGAACACCATATAAGCAGAATTACGAACATGGAAGAACTGGAGCAAGATTCTCATTCTGAAAGGGGATATGTGGTGCATCTTCTGCTGCTCTGCTCCACACAACAGTGAACGATGAAGTAATGCAATATTATGAAATGGAATCAGTCTATTTGTTCACACAGGCCTTGCTGCACTCCCTTCTTTTAATAAAAAACAGGATCTACATAGCAGTTTCCTCTCCTAAGGCAGGAAAGGTTCCCCGCAGCACAACGCTCCTTGGAGGCCTTGCCCTCCCATGCACACCTTCACTTCAATCTTTCACACTCCTGATTTACCCCTAAAAGGCACATATGGATTGCCACCAAGTCATTACTCTTTCCCTTTCCTGGCAAATAATCAATTTTCCCTACCTTAAATGGCAAAATCTACCTCATACAAAGTCTCACCACTCCTTAAATAGCGTACCAGACTTCTGTGAGAAAAACTGCAGCATACATTACCCCAAATTGCAATTGTTTTTTCATGATCGTTCAAAAGCCAGACCAATGAGGCTACCGGTATTGATGCTATACAACTTTGAAAAAAATAATTAGAAAAAGGGTTAATTTTAAAAAAAGCTGAGTAAACACCAGGTCTAACACAAATAACACTCATAAAACTACCTCCTAACAGATACTCCAATGGAAATTTAGTTAATGAGAAATTCATTAGTGAAAACATTAGTAAAGGATTATGTTACTCTAAATACCAAGTCCCATGACTAAATGAAATACCAAAACAGCTATTAGATAAGCAAATCCAACATCAAATACTTCTATATGAAGTTAGCATACAAGGCTAGGAGTCTGCGTATTTTTTTTTGTCTGTTTCTGAAAATATCCATTTATATGTAATCAACAGTAATAAGCATCACTTCTGATACAAATTTAAAACCTACATTAAATTCTTTTATAAATCTAACATCCTCTAAATATAACTACTTTACCTTAAGCCAATTTCAGCAGAATAAAGCTCATATTGCTCATGACTGTAATAAGACCCATCAGGTTCCTATTTTTTCGATCAGCAGAACAAGCCTAACACCTGCAGCACATCTATTCAGGGGTCACAGGCAGATTTCTTTGTCTACACCATGAAAAAACAAAAAGAACTGAAATTCAGGCCCAGATGTCGGTGGACCATCACAGCACCAGACAAGGGATACTCAAAAAAAACCCATATACATATAGATAGCGCACAACATTTTCAGGAAATTTCTCCTTTATGGTAAATAAGCAGTTATATTGGTTATATTAACTGATAAAACTAAGCTTTCAGAAGCAATTAGTCATGTTTATACAAGGAAATTCACACAAACATCCATCGTTGTGACCTATAAATCCTTGTATCAAACAGCAATGTGACATTTGTTTCTAATAAGCCTGCAAATATTCCCATTTGACTAAATTTCCAAATATTAATTAATTCTCCAGTTCTGAGCTGTCAACTACAATCATCTCTGAAATGCTGTACCTGTAAAATTAACCTCTTATCTTGGCGGAGCAAGGTTTATTGCTAATGTGTTTAGTGCCCAGCCTGCAACACTGTGCAAGGAAAAAAGCAGGAGTTGTGTGTACCACAAGAAGCACATAATCCAGGCAGTTATGGACGTGACTTAAAACACACTGACACCCCAGTCAGGGGTGTTATCCCTTAACATTAAAAAAGGAAACAAGATAACGTATTTACTAACAGCGATTAGTTTCAAATTTTTAAATCTTGACTCAAATTCACAGAGCCCTCCAAAGGCTGGCTCATGTTTGCTTTTACAGCATTAAGAGATTAGTTAAACAAATGAAGTGGGCAAGAAGAGTACATATTGACATTCCCCTCGTGTTTCAAACCAGCAAAGCTTCATAACTGACTTCAGAGGGATGTGAACAACTGTTTCCTGTTTTGCAGCAGCACATTAAGTCTTTAATAAAATGACCTTACAAGAATGAATTATCACTTAAAATTGAAACACAAAACAGCATTTTTACTTTTAACATTTAAGATGGCAAAACTTAATCTTCTCTTCTAATACGCTTTTGGATAGATATAAATGTATAAACTGACCCTTTTAAAAAGGGATTGATTTTCTTTTGCTGCAAATTAAAAGTCTGCAGAGGCAGCTGAGCATGCCTTTAGAGCAGAAAATGTTAGAAATGCTATAGGTAAATTAATTTTTCACTGTGGGAAGAGTCATAAGCGAGAACAAGAAACAGCCTTCTGACCAAAGGAACCTTAAGAAAAACACTGAAGCTTAACTACAGCATCTCACTTTGGCTTCCAGAATGAGGATGCTCACCTTCCTCCTCCCAGGAAAATAAGAGAAGACACACACAGACACAGAGAATCCTGCGGACCATGTGGCACGTCAGCACCAGCTTTGGGAATTGAGAAGGTGGCAGCAATGGGCTGAGTGCACCTATGCTTAGACAACCACACGCCAACATCTCACTCCGATCCTACTTATGCACTTTCCAGGATTCTGCTCCCGGCCCTTCTGGATGTTTCCCTGTGGGTCAGATGGGGTAGAGCTGCTAACAGCAGGATATTGCACACAACGTGTGTTACACACACAACGCTGCGCTCTCTCGGCGCTTTTCACACTGTGTTAGTCGTATCGTATTTCCAGCAGTAGCGTTACAGAACCTATCGCTTGGCACAGGATCAGAGTCTGACGGAGTCCTTAGCTTGAACTGTCTCTTCTTTTGGGCTAAGGCTTAAGGAAATCTTCAAACGAACCTCAGCCAGCATATGTTTGAGGATTACAAGTCCTGATCACCAAGTCATAGCCTAGTCCTGTACTTTGAGCCTTTCTGGGGATGCTCCAACAATCGCAATCAAGATGCCCTGTACATGACGCCATTCATCTTGTGGCACTATGGGGGACAGCAACCTGCTATCTGCTCATGCTTAGGCTTGATTTTTTCACCCCGTGAACCGCTTTTTTGAGGGCAAAATAATGCTGCAAGATGATTCCTTAATGCTGTTCACTACGATCACTTGCTATATCCCGGGTTTATCGAACTCTGCAACACTTCGCAGCAACAATTACGGCTATATTTATAAGGAGACATCTTTGGCTTTGACATTCCCAAGTTTAGCACTTTCCTGACAAAAGCGCTATTTCATATCAACATTTTAAGTAAAATTCATCGTACTAAGACAGTAAGAAAATATGGGGGGGTGGAGAAGAGCATAAATAGACATGCAGTTACTTCACCTAGATCTTAACAACATTTAAAGCAAATTACGCTAATGCATTTGACCCTTCTCTTGAAACAAGGTGCAAGATCAGAGAGTTGTTTCTCACATGAAGTTGTTGACTACTTAAAATCCTCTCAGTTTCAAGCAAAAATTGCCTGTTCATCTAGCCTTCTTATCCGTGCATTTCATACCTAGCTCTATGAGAATACATAATCTCCTTACTAGCAGAATATGTTGAAATTTTCCTAGGCCTGCATTTATGAAGGCTTCCATGGACTTAAAACCTTCAGCTACAGATGCGCAAAACTTTCACATCTGCAGACTCAGAAAAATGATATGATATAAACCAACACTGAACGTTACAAGCTATCTGAGCAATGCTAGGGGTTAGTTTTCAATGCAAGTGTAGATTACAGAATCAATTATGCAATACAGCATCTTAATTAGAGATGGCAACTCTAGATTCTTGAAAAAGATACAGTCACAGATTGACTCCAAATTCAACATATTGTTTGCATCCAAAGGAAAAATGTATTCAATGCAACACTTACATGGAAAACTTAATGAGAGAGCTCAACAACTTCCACTGAACAAGAGAATGTATACACAGTATTCTGTATTAAATTTAAAAACACCTGCTTGCTTTCATATAGTACAAGCATATCACCCTGAAAAGCTGATTCTGAAGTCTGTATTTATGAATTGGCAACAACCACGACATGAGTTGTGCATGCATTTTTAAAATGGAAGCACAGTACCTCATAAATCATGTAATGAGGTACTGTGGCATTACTTCTCATCATGAAGATGCTTACCTGCGTTTAGTTTATGGCTATATAATTACTCTTTGTATTGTAAGATAAGCCTCAACATGAAAGAGGATGAAAGTGCTCAAGAGACCCTTGTCCTGAGAGATCCAATTGATCTTTATGCCTTTTTTTTTCCCCTTGCAAGTAAAGCCATTTGAAAAGAGAAACACGCACCTTGCAAGCTAATTGCCACCTAGCAGTCCCATGCTTGATAACAGACTTGGAAGCAATATCATTATTCTGCACTCCCTTGGGTTCAAAACTGATCATGATTGTGCTTTCAATTTCAAAATAAGAAAATCTGAAAAGGAAATCAAATGTGGTGAAGCCCTCTTTGTTATTCAAAGGATATGTAGGACCTTAAGCAAGACAAGAACTTCTGCAGTGATGTGGGCCACCTAACATCAAATAGGATAAAAATTTGGAGTCAGAAGAAGTAGTTTCTGTTCCTGGATTCCAGCTGAGCAACCAGACTCCTCCTTTTGTTATCAGGTACCACAATCCCTAACAAGGAAGAAAAGGAAGCTGAGACCGAAAGAGAGATGCAGGTACAAGCAGGAAGACAGCTATATTTTTCAGATACAACATTCAACCGTACTCGGTAGAAATCCTGAAGAATATTAGAAGGGTTTCCACTTTCCCAACATACCTACCAATGTGCTTAGAAAGGATTACAGCACTCACACTGTCACTTCTTGGCATGGTATTTTGACTTCCTGAAATAAGAACCAAGTGCTGAAATGAGAAGTTGCCTATTTCCAGTAGGTTAACGACACAAGATTCCACAGGGCACATACAGGCATCGCAACCTCTTCAGAGAGCATGGGCCGTTGCCAGTGTTTTGCTAAGCAGCTGCAAGCTTTTTAAAGCATTCCACAAGCAGAGCTTATATTCCTCACACGACACACCAAACCTGAAGCCAGGATACTCTTCACGTCATCACTATGCTACTGCCTGCCTGCAGTTTCAGATACTTCCACAGATGCCTATAAAGCCTTTTAATGACCTTTTTGTCTATCTTGCCTTTCAATTATTCCATCTCTCAGGGAAAATTATTAACAAAAGACTCAGTTTTATCCATTCTGAAAATCATGCTTAGCAAGTGAAGTCTAGCATTCATAACATTTAACAACATGTTACACCAAATAGGAAAATGATGGTGCATTTTTTTCTTGGACAGACAAAATTCTTAAGCCGTTTCAATGGTGAGATGCAAATAGATTCATTCAAAATTTCCAGAGGGAAAATCCAAATGCTTGTTTACTTCTCCACTGGAAATATACTTAATTGTAGATACTACACTACAACTGACATCAATACTGGTAGCCACATTTGATCCATATCTTCTGATAGCAACAGCTTCTTGAGAGGTATCATTTCCTTGTTTGGCACAGTACTAAATACCATAAACTCAAAAGATACTGTGCTGGTTTTCTTTTTGGTTTTTGTTTTCCTCTTCTTCTCCCCTCCCCTGAGTAGTGCGGGGCCACTCAGTCGAGCATTAACTTTGCATTTTGCAACTTTGAAGGCTTTGCACTTAACAAACAAGCGTATGTTCAAGGATATTATTACAGATGATACACATTCATGCCGTCCTTGTCCTTAAAAAAATGAAGGCAACCTAACTTCAAGAACTTCAAAGTTAAAGGCTGGTAAATGAAGACCTGGCCAGCAAAGCAGAATTCTGAGATACTTAGTCAAATTATGTATTCTGAACACTAAGATATCCTTTCCTTGAGGAATGTGACTCTGCAGATCAGTGGGCTGGACCCGACTGCCTCACGAGCAGTGACTGGGAACAGAAAAGGTAGCTCCCAAGCCTCTCCTTACGGTCTCCTACTATAGAAGGAAGCAACCTATAACCCCTACACAACTATAATGGACTCTTTCATTAAGTACTTGCTGCCTGCATTCCTCTAACAAGATCTGATATACCCCTCAGAGAATACTAATTTTGTAATAGTCTAAAATGTAGAGTAAAATAAAGGATACCTCTTACTCACTGTAGTTATCTGAATTACTTTTTAAACTACTTGCGAGTATGTGTTACAGCCATCACATCTACTTCATAAACAAAGTTATTTATGTACCACAGGACAGTGGCAATCAGATAAGTGCCAGCTACACTGAAATACACTTGAAAAACAGAAAGTTCAGAGCCACCTCCCACTAGGTGAAAGTCTGATTGAAGGTGACTTGCTGGCTCCTCCTGCTGTGTAAAACACATTACATGGTAGAAAGTAATCAGCAGGCCGTGCTATTTGTAAGCTGCCTGAATTTCCTTGTACCATCAGAAAGGAGGCCCATCCACAACAGAGACTGATCCATTCTGTAAAACCCATTTCCTCATACCGTTTTTCATGACACTGCATGCCCAGTGAGCAGTTATGTCATCAGTCTTTTTTTTTTTGTTGTTAGATCACAAAAACAAAGCAATACTTAAAGTGCTCTGCTTGCACATCAGCAGCCTGAATCAGTTTAGCAAGTTAAAATATGTTAACATTTCACCCAATATTCTATTCCTTAAATATTTTCTCTTTAGTAAATCCTTTAAAACATCTGTTATTCTTCCTCTTGGAAGCAGCTCTGGTTAACTCCAGCCTCAGCGTGCACGCTTCCTTACAACAGTCCTTTCTGGTTGTAGATTATGTTAAGTTGAGAAGTTGGACCTCTCACAGTGCACCTGTTCAGCACCATCTGTTGCAATATTGATTTACTGACTTTTTTTCCCTACAATAGGTGCTGCAAAAATAAAAATTAATGCTTTGGAGTGGATATACAAAGCACCAGCCGAGCAGAATCAGATAGCCTACCTAACTTTAACAGCATCCATCCAGTGCTTGAGGTCAGGTTAAAGAGCTAAGTTCAAGTATATCTGCTCAGAAATTTTGCTTAACCCATCTGTAATCTGATATCCATAGATGTAAATACTGCATTTGTCAGATTATAGCAGGGATCCAGGCAATTTTCAGCTGTGAGTATCCACATACCTAGACAAATGTGCATTTAGCTGTCCCCACGTGAAACAAGCCAATACTTTCAGACTTAGGGGGAGCCTAGAAGTGTGTCTAATTAGGCCCTGATTAAACAAAGTTGAAAAGAAAAGGAATGAATGCAGCCCAAATGGCAAAAGGATAAGGGGAAGGAGAGATAAATAAATGCACAGCTTTATAATGGTTGGCACTGATTTATATATGCTCCCAAACTCATCTGCTGTAGTTATCCTGCAGCTGAGCATTGCTGGCTTAGGCACAGGCCTGTTGTCCTTTTATCTGCTCCAGTGCAAAGGTCAGCTAAATTAGCTTGACTCACAGCTAAAAGGTATACCAGCTGAACACCATTTAAACTATTCCACCTGATTTTTCACTGAAACAGATTAGGAGTACTCATATGATCCATTAATGCTGCCCAGCAGAAGGCAGCAACAGTTCCAGATGTTTCCAAAGTGACTGTATACTCCCACACCGAAGGGAATCAGCACAGGAATAGGAGCTTATCAATAAGGTAAGCAAAGACCAAGCAGGAAGATGACAGAAGAAAGTGGTCTTCATCCTCCCCTACAACATGTAATAAGAGTTTACCTTTTAAACTATACTTTGCATTCTTTTAGTGGCTGACTTGTTCCCAGAAATGAGTATGGTAAGCAGAATTTAAAATCAGTTCTCCATTATATGCATTTCATATCTTTCATACTGTATTAAGGAAGTCTAAATCAAAAGAAATGCAAATTTTCACCAAATTTAATTCAGCTTGTTAAGAACTGTACCTAACGGTTACATTTCTTCAAAGACTAAGTACAAGCATCATAGAAATGTAATAAGAAAATGTTACTTGCTCTTTTATTAGGTATTCTCATGATTAGTGTTCAGTATTTAAGAGAAACAGTACTTAAAATTAATATTAAGCTTCTGATGTATACAAAGGGAGATTAAAATTGCATGTTTATTATCTCTCTACAGGATGGGTTTTCAAAATTGCTTAGTGTTACCATATTACACGTTTCAAACTACTTTCAAACTATTTCACTGTGCTCTCCTGTCTCATTAGATATTTACTAAGAAGCTACTTTTGAATCATACTGAGGTGGTGCTGGGTGAGACTGTTAGGTGAGGTGGATTTAATGCTACATGCAGAAATACATGAGGCAATGCTGCTTGTAGTCAGTGAGTACCACAAGTCTGGAAGCGTGTCCTTTCCACGATCCATCATGGTTGGACTTGCTCTTGAAAGTCTCTTCCAACCATAACGATTCTATGATCACTGCTTGGCCAGCTGGCTACATCATTGTACTTTTATACAGCCTTCCATCTCTGTAAATGCACAGTAGGAAGGCTGTGTTTAATGTCCAAAGCCATTTCATTAAAAGAACACGCGTTGCTGTGGGGTGCCATGCTTTCCTCTTCAGACCCACTGGCACTCAACCTGGAGCAAACCAAACGCCTGGTAGCCTATGAAAGGAAATGGTGAAGGCGGGGGGGGGGGGCACTAAATCAATGGGTGAGTAGCAGTTCACGGGGAATGAAAAGCAAGTGGTTTACAAGGGGATATGAAAGCTGTTGGGAAGGATCTAGCAGAGCTTGTCGAGGGATAGTTTTTGGGCCGTTTTATCCTAAATGTTCTCTTCCCCTGCGCTCCAGAGATTAATTAGATGGGCCTGTTCCAGGACCTTCCAACCCTGTCAAGTCTCGCACCAAATGCCCAGCTAAATTAGAAGACCAGAGTACTCGAGTTAGTCTTACTGATTCAGAAAAGGGATTTGGCTCTAGATCCCTGACATCCCATATAATCATTAAACAACGACAGAGCTATTTCTGGCAGAACATTTAAATAGTTACAGCACAGAGGAGCAGCTTTGGCAGGAGCCAATGCTATGTTTACCTCTGAATAACCAACAGCCTGTCCATCACAGACCTAACGGGGACTCGAAAACAAATGAGGGTACAAGATGTGCCAATACAACAGCTCCCTACCACTGCAGAAAGGCAGTTTCCTCTTTGCCTCACTTTGCTGCATGCCCTGACACCTACACTTATCAGATTTTTGGGTAGCTTCAACTTGCTAAGATGGCAGAAAGCTATCCCAGGAAGCGCCCAACAGATGACGGGAACTTCAGGAGAGCTGCCCCAAAGGATCAGAGGCAGATTGGGTTACCTTGTACTGGTGCAGACAAGCCTGGCGACACATCCAAAAGATTTTAAGGATTCAGAGTCAAGTTCTACTCAAAACACTCTTAACTCCCAGAACAGATTTCTAGGAATCTTTGGAATCATTCTCCACACGCTTTCCCACATTTTCTGATGTGCAAGTGCTAGCCAGAGGTACTCCAGCACAGCATAACAGATAACGAGATAAACATAATACTACTTAATATCCTACATAAAAGCACCATTCAACTACCATTTAAAGCTGCCCTTGGCTGCTGCTTCTCAAAGGTATCCTGAGAGAAGACAGCAGATGGCATTGCACAGAACACACGATGGCAAAACAAAACCATGGCGTGATCACTACGTTTACTGTGCTCAAGTCACGATGGCAGGGCGGGAAAAAGGCACTCTGAGGAAGGCTCTCTAAAGCAAAAGCTAGAATACCAAATTCAGGGAGGAAACCGTTACAAGCATGATGCATTTGACACAAAACACATCATTCAGGCTTTCCACATAAAAGAAAAAGTTCTATTTGGGGCAGATGAGATGGTAAATAAGTAGCTAATTGCAAAATTAAAGAAAACAAAAAACAAACTGCACAACTTCGGTTCCTGAAGGTGTTTAGCCAAAGGAGAAGTAATACATTTGTCATTACCAGCAGTAAAATATGACTGACCCAAGACATCACAAATTAAGACACTGTTGCAAATGTTTAATATAGTCTCTTCAGTGTCAAAATCCATTTTCTATTTGGCAAATAAAAGATTAAAACCGTTACAGAGTAAAATGAACCGACAGACACGTGTAGCAATTTTTCATTTGACATTAGATAAATCATTCTGGTCACCTGTATAAGATACAGTAATCAAAGCAAGTAGCATTACACAAGTTTTTAGAAAGTTAAACAAAAAAGCAGCATTAGCTTTAGTGATTCTTGTTCTACAAGAAAGCAAACCACCCATTTACTTCCACTGTCAACATCAATATAATGCAAAAGCTCCAAATTTCTTTTATTGACTTTCTGATTTCAAAAAGTTTGCAATAAAAATAAAATGAAGACATTTTAAAAGTCATTAAAGATAAACTTAAAATACATAAACCATGCAGAGAAAAGGTGTTTTTTTTTTTTTTTTAAAAAAAAAACTTTGAAAAAGTATGCAGGACAAGTAGCCTTGTTTTGTTGTTTTGTTTCTACATCTAGAAAATACATTGCTTATTTTCAAATCCTTTGGGCACAGCACACAAGTATGGTCTTGTATGGACCAACATATGGTCTTCCTGGTAAGCTGCATCTTCAGAGAGGTGCTTTCCACACCCAAGTTTTCTTAAAATGAACACCTATCAAGTAGATCAGAATTAAATAAAATCATCTTTGGGTGCCACCACTAAGCCATACTTCTTGGGACTTAAAAAACAAGTTGGCTACTATTAAGGGTACGATAACTGCATAAAAGAAAAAGACTTGGGGGAGAAGGAGAGGAAGCAAAGCAGGCTGCCCAAGCATGTTTGCTCTAACAGTTTTAAATTACATAGTAACTTTGTATATTTCCTTTCTGCCAAATCCACTTGCTATGCAACAACCAGGGTAGCCCATGTCTCTGAACAAACAAGAGGTAAGTAATTTTTAAATAAATGTGCAGAATACTGTGTAAACTATAGATAATAGATTGCATTAGGAACAAACTCCAAAATGAACACATCAAATTCACATCCTCAACTGTAACAAAATTTTCCAAGATTTTTTGTTTTAGGTGAAGAAAGCTTTGAAAATGTGCTTTGGAACTGTACCCCCACGGATTACCAAAACTTATCTTATTAATGTGCAAAAACCTCCATGGAAGAAAAATGGGTTACCTAGAGAGACTGTGCATATTCCCCCCTCTTTGGGAATATTCAAGAGTTGTTTGGACACAAATCCTGGCCAACCTACTCTAGGTAGCCCTGCTTGAGCAGAGAGTTGGCACTTGAGGGGAGTTTGGCCCTTCCAAACCCAACCAACCCATGATTATCAGCCGAGCAGAACCTATATCAGCTCCACAAGAATCTCATTTAACCCATGTAAATCAACTGCTTGCAGAAAGCAGCATGGTCAGTGTTGTAACAGCCAGCAGTAATTCTCATTACAGCCCACATATGCAGTTTGCTACATTAGACAGGCTGTTTAAAAAGTAGCATACATTTGAGTGAACCATATCAGGTACATTCTATGTAACATTGCCTGCTCTTAAGACTGCTCAGTGTACAAAGGCTCAGTTATTTCTTGTTTAAAATAGACTGTTATCCTTTCTAAAGCACAGGGATATGGCCTCACTTAACAGCAAGAACAAGTGTAAGAGCACTTAATTCTCCTTATGTCAAAGGAGCTTTTACCCAGGTAAAGTACCAGTAAGCTGAGAAACACAGAAGTTGATCTATTTTGCTTCTATCTGTATTTTTCAATTCATTCCTCAGACTGCTTCAACTTCTGCAAGGTGCATCACAGTTATCAGGATCAATTTCGTGGCACCTCCCAAGCCCAGACCTAGTGGCTACCTACATTAAAATACACCAGTTTGATTCTCAGCGACGACTAGATAAAGGTCACGAGCTCTGCTCTGCTGTAGGGACAGAAATCAAGTCTGTCTTTTGGATATATTATGGATTTGCTGCAGACGTAAAGCACAGACTATAGCAGTGGTCCCACTCCTTACTTGCGCTAACTTCACCTTCTTCTCCAACTATTAAATATAAGCAAGTTGGTGAGACTGTTAGAGAAAGCTTTGATAAAGGATTTTTAAAAAGTGTATGCACTGCTATGTGGTGCAGGCTCCACAGGATGGAAAAACAGCAGCTTTAATGGCTCTGTTAACTACCAAGGAGCCCTCAGGTTTGGCTGTAAAGGTCAGTACGAATGTTCCTCAGAGAGCTGCAAGAAATGAATTTTCAAAAACTAAGCAGCAAAGCAAGCTTTCAGTAGCACATGCTCAGACACACATTAAAGGGAAAATAATCCACCTGAATCAGAACAGAGTTCTCTGGAACAGCCAAGGCATCTCCCTAAACCTAGCATTAAACTATCAGCGCTTACACAATAAGTTGAATTTTCATGATGGGTTTACTATTCAAAATTTATACTGAAAAACAAAACAAAAAAAGTGAGTGAGATTTGAAACATGGACTATTAGCATTACAGTTTGCCAAAAACAGAGACAATAACAGAAGACTATGATAGAAAGCAAAATGGAACTTTTATAAACCAAGCCTGCTCTGTGTAATCAAATTAAATCTCTGTTTAGAAACAGAGCATATTAAGCTGCAAATAGTAGGATATTAAAAAAAAAAAAAAAAAAAAAAAAAAAAAAAGCTGGGCAACATTTTGCAAGTATTCTGCTTCATCTCTTATTTTTTTCCCCCCAGAAGAAAGTTGCAAAAAAATACTCTCATTCAAACATATCCTACACATTTTACAAACACTGTCTTTCTCAGACTATCACTCATATCCCCACAACTGCGTTCGCATGAAGTCTAATGAAGTTTTCAACCCAATCACAAGTTGTGCAAGTGAGGAAAGAAATGCTGCCTACTGACAGCAGGAGAAAAAAAAAAAAAAAGGAGAAAAGAACGCAGCTTCTAGAAGTGGAGCAGTGTCTTAATTCATACATCAATTATGTTTCATAAGTTTGCAAGGGGAATTTCATCTTTTGCTAGCCTCTGTCTAGTCTGACCAAATTTGAAGTCTCCCTGCTAATGCAAAATCTTCTCCCTGCTATGCTGTCAACTTTCTGCCCAGTGTTGTTCTTCCAGACTGTCTTTTCATGAAGTTTCTAATATTTATTTCTGCATTTTCCTGGAAAGCAGCAATAAATCCAGCACAGTCAATTTCACAGCTTCTCCACGCTGAGAACACCTCACCAACTCTCTACAAAAAGTTCACTCATCTTCAAAATAGCACTCTCCAAGTCGCTAAGCATGGAAGGGCTGTTCAAAGCCCTAGACATTCAGGGATTATGGTCTAGAAAGCAGCAAGTAGTCAAGTGTGGAGGACTGTGCTGAGTGTTTCTCAGGATGTATCATATTCCAATTGATGTGATCAAAAAAAGGTGCCTAATTTCCTTCATTATAAAGGGTCTTGGAGAAGGGAAGATACCTGCCAGGCTATTCGTTGAAAACATAAATATCCCTAAATTGCCTTTTATGCACACACAGAGGCTTTGCTAACTCCATCTAGAGACTATGTTATAACTTGGGAAGAAGGCTAAGAAAGCTTACTAGAACAGAATGGCAGAAAGCAGTTGGAGGCATCAGGCAACTTGAGATCCTACTCAAATTATTACTATTACTGGAGTACAGGCATTTTCATCATTCAGACACAATATGCCTCTATCATAGTAATAAAAAGGACTCACAAACTATCATAATCCAACTGTTCATTATCAGTAATAGCATAATTTTTCTAAGATTATTTGCTCTTTCCAATTTTCCAGATTGAAAAACTTTTTCACTTTTTTTTTGTAATCAAAAACCTTGTTAATGAATGTTACATAGCAAATTAATATGAGCATCATGATATTTGCCAACATTTCAAGATCAATCCAGAGTGATTATATTCAAATTGTATTGAAATCAAATGTTTTCCCAAGGTCTGGAAGTTGTCAAACATTGTAAACAAAGGGAAGTGTTTAAGAGAAGAGTTGCTAAAACGGGTGGGAAATTTCTTGGAGACCCACATTGATAAAGTCACCTTCAACCAGATTATGTGCTGGACTGAGAGCTCCACAAAGAGCAGTTTAGAGATGATAGTGGCTGCTATCATTCGAGGTTAATACATTTATTATGCAGTCTGCCCAGCAGAAAGAACCACTAGCATTTAGGCAATGGCCAGATGAATTGCCTGGGTGGGCCACAGCAAACCACTGCCTGTGGACTGAGCAATCTTAATCAAAAAAAGAAAAAAGAAAAAAAAAAAATCCTGCATACACATATCTCCACCTTAATACCCACTCTGATTTCACCCTCTAAAAATCAGTTACACTCTACATTCCATTCTAATGTTCATACTCTTCCTCAAAAGTAAAACTAAACTGCAATATGCAACCTGATCGTGGGCAGGCTCGGAGAACTGAAATGCTACAGTATTCTGACAACCTACCTCATTGAATCAACTCTCCATGAGTTCTTAGAGCAAGCACAAAGGAAAAAAAGCAGGACTGCACAGCTGGTCACAGAGAACTCCTACCCCAAAAGGCAATCATTAGATCTGCTAACTACACCTTAGTCTTTCCCAGTAAAATCAATTCATTTACACAGCCTCTAGTATTTGATTATTCACATACCCTTCTTCTTGTGTTCACTCTTGAGTCACACTTGGTATCTAAATGATTTTTTTTTTCCACATTTTAGTTATAGGTGTTATAGTGGAAGCTTTCATTGATATAAAAAGTTCCCAAGAGCTAAAGAATACACCCAGCAAATATGACTTGCATCAAGCAAAACCTGTCCTATTGACAGTACTCAAGATAGACAAGCTCATCTATTAAGGTCAAGAAGGATTTTATCTCCAAAACGCAAGCAAATGCGTTCACTTTGTTCAGTTCATGTTCACTTTGTCCAGTTCACTAGAATGCAATAATTGCAGGTGACGGCAGCAGTGTAAAGCGGGTTGTTTTCACATCTACAAACCACTGCACCCCTTAGTACAGTAACACAGCCTCAGTGAGGCAGGATAAACTGGGGCCATCCTGATGACAGCTCAAAAGCAGGTGGCTTGAAGAGATCAATAACATCACTTTGGAAGATGCAAGCATCCTTCTTAAGAGCTGTGTCCTCAGGATGCCCACGAGGCTGCTGTCATGTTATTTGGTACGAGAAGCTGCAGAAAAGCAGGACAACACACTCCTGCGGGCAGCAAATGTCCCATGTAGCTGATGAGACCGCACCGGTGCTGCCTGTCACACAAGCAAAACAGGACAGAGGGTCCCATGCTCAGACACACCAGATTCCACCATCCAGCTTGAGATGCTTGCAATTTTTCAAATCTGGTGATTTTTCAAATCTGTTAAAATTTTCTCCAAAAGATAAAGACTTTGAGCTACTGTTGCTGCATATGATTAATGATCAGATACATTTCTCACACATGGGACTTAAAAACAGTGCAAACAAAATGAATATTACTACTTCAACTGGACTCACTGAAGATATGATTGATACAACTCAGGTTGTTTATTTTTTACTTAGTATCAGTACCAGGATGTGACAGGGTGAAACTGTCTCGTTATGTGCACGTGTAGGAAAGGAGTGGCCAAACTAAAGTGCACAGCAGCATGCTGGAGCTGTACACTAGGCTGAAAGGGCTAGGCTAGAAGTACCTCAGTCCCTGCACAAGCCTTGGTTCAGCAGCCACACTGGCATTTCAGGCAACATTTCAAATAAGAAATGATCTATCTTAGACTTAAATACTGTTACACATTCATGGGAAGCCTTCGGTGTGCACTTGCATGCGCATAGCACAGGAAAGACGGTGCCTTTGGTCGAAACAGCCAACCACCTATTTAACCAAGTATCAAACATAGAAGCGGCGCATCTCAACACAGCAGCACTGCCATCCGAGCTTCAAGCCCTTGGCCCAGCAAGGGAACTAGATGCTGAAGGTTTGTTAATAGCCGAGCACAGCTTATAGTCAACACTGACTGTATCAACTCACCAGACCCCAGAGCTGCCAAAAATCACACACATTCTTCAAAGTCTTTGGGTCAGCTCAAATACAGTAAGTAATGAAGACACAGGCAATAAATCTAGATAAAGTGGCAATACTATACAGAAGGGGTATTAAGTGTAAAAGAAAACAGCAACACTGGTTTGAGTAAGCAGGATACAAGCTTTCAAGGCAACAGGCTGACAACAAAACACCATCTTTTCTCCTCACACAGACATTGTAATAGAGCCAGAGTGGCTTTTGCACTCTGCTGTCCTGTACTATTTTTTAATACATTCTGGTCATTTCTGATAAAAATGCCAAACAGAATAAGGGTCAGAGATTATCTTTGCAAGCCTCCAAAACCAAAACTAAATCCAGCCATCAACAGAACCTAATATGAAAGGGAGATATATATATATATATATATATATTTTTTTTTTTTAAAAGCAGCAAGGTAGCAAGATTCAAAGAATCCCAAGCTAACCCCCCTCTCCCCACATATCCTTTGTTTCTTACATCCATATCTGAAAACTGGACTCTTAAGTAAAGGAAAAAGCTGTTTATACCCTAGAGGCAACAATATTTTTTGCTTCAGAAGAATAAAGTTCCCCATTCTCTCGGATATACTGCAGCTCCCTCTCTTGATTAAAGATGAATAAGAAAGCAGAGGTAGCATATCAACATATGCACCTTGAGGCAATGCAAGTTTGACTGAAAAGGCCAAAGAAGTGCAGAGGGCAAGTTCTGCCATCAAAGATTACAGCCACTGGCCTGAAAACAAAATAGGGTCCAGTTTACCTACATAAGCTGATACGGAAGTGGTGGAGTTTTTGTTTGCTTTTAACCTATAGTACAGCCTCTAATCTCTCTTCATAAGCTCTTTTCTCCATTAGAGCCAGACTTGTAAGATGCTTACAGATACAGAATACTCCTATCTAGCTCCTGGACGGTATTTAGAAGCAGCAACTTTTTTTACTCCGCTCACCAAGGTTACTGCTGCAATAGAAAATGCTGTTTTTTCCCATGTTTCCTTAGTTTCTACCATTTTACGTTCCCTTTCTGACCAATTACCTTAAGTGCATTTGCCTTCACCATTTCTGGCATGCAGCAACATGACACTGACATGGTTCTTGACATTTCAACTGCTTCTCACAGAGATGTGCAGCAAAACCAGCGACTTTGTCAACTTCATCTATTCTCTATTTAGCAAAGTTACGTCCAGTAGCACCAGCAGCCCTGCCTTCTCTTTGCAGGCTCAGGAAGATGACTCCGCATTAACTTATACATTGCTCAAAAGCAGAGGATTATCTTTACAACCATAATTAAGGCTATGAATCGAACTCTTATAGCACCTTTCTAAATGTCCTTCAAGACTTACTAACAAAAGTAGCATAACCGAAAACTGTGAAATCTCCATAGACCTGTGAAGAATGAGCCTGATTACAAAAACCAGTAAAAGCTGAATGAAAACATAAGCAATATGCTTAAGAAAAAAGTATTTTTTCCATGATAAAAGGAAAAGTCTTTTGTTTAAATCTAGATCAGAATAACCTTAGAGAGCACCATGCAGATAAAATCCCAAGGTCATATTCATATTACAGATGTCTTTAACTGTGCTCCCCATTGTTCACTTTGCCAGTTAAAAGTTTGTATTCCTCCCATTTATTTGTGCTTGCAGAAAAGCACTTGAGTTATGGGCAATTACTTGAAGTTTTGAAGATAATTTTGCTTTTCCATCACAGTGTGCATATTACTTCATAGTGTGTTTAAAAACAAAGCAATCCCCTGTTCTCTATCCACTCCTCTGTGCCATGATTTTTGAATGGATTACATGGAAGGAGGAAGGGAAAGAAAAAAAAAAAAAAGAGGAAGTTGTACTTTGGAAAGCGACTATCAAAGCAGCGCGCACGCTTTGCAGAAATGCAACTACAGGAATAATTTTAGATTTAATGCAAGTTTAACAGTGTATTTTACAAAGCATAACCTTTGTGCGATTAGCCGTAGGGCCCAAGACATGAAATTTTAGATTTAAAGATATAGCTATTTATTCTAACATCACCTTCCATTTACCCTAAAGCTCTTAAGTTATTCAAGGGAGGGGTGGAAGGGGGGGGAAATATAAAAAAAAAAAAAAAAAAAAAAAAAAAAAAGAAAGAAAAGAGAAAGGAAAGCAAGGCCCATTGCCAGCACGGAGCACCCGGCAGCAACGCAGCACTGGACGGCCCCATTCCCGCCGAGGAAGATCGCCCCGCAAGACCTGTCATCTTCGCCGCGAGGCAGCGCCGCGGCGTTCCCGGCTCTTCGGCAAGAAACGGGCGAACTGGTCGCGGGGGAACCCACCCACCGCTCCCACGGCAGCGAAAGCAGGACCAGCGATGATAATAATAGTTAACAGTGATGATAAGCGCGGGGGCAGGGGTCCCACGAGCGCAGCTGGCGGTTGGTTATCAACGTCCACCCTCCCCGGTGGCCGTGCCGGGGCCCGGGCCGCCCTGCG